>JAGWCC010000238.1:600000-1139701 GCA_022651775.1 Drusus annulatus | reverse complement strand
GTAATAGTTTCGTGTATTAACTGTGTAAGAAAAAACTCTTAATATTTGACAATTGTTTTAAAGAACTACTCAATTGTCATAAGGAATAGAACATTTAAGGTTGGTAATTTTTTTTTTAATTCTTACAATGTCTTTTATTGTATTATATATTTTTGTATTTGATGTTCGTTTTTTTTATTCCTTTCTTGCTCTCTGAGAAATTGCAAGTTTACTCTTCTGTTTGTTTTATAACTGTGATTGTGACATGATATTACATGAACAGCGTACACTCTGTTGAGTAACAAAATAACGATGTCTTTTAACGATTACATTTTATTTTGTTAGTGTGTTACGTATTTTTTGGTGAAATTTACGTGTTGTAATTTTCGTAGTCTGATCTCATCATTTAAGGAATAGGTTCTGCAGTAGAATACTGAAGGGTGAGATTTTTGCCCCTTCTACGAGCGATCTTTTAATCATCTATCCCTAATTTAAAAAGTTATATAGTTTTCGCCAGGGCTTATGTCATCTTTAAGGATGAGAGCTGTGTGAAGAGCCTTTGTAAATATATTTGAAAGATGATTTTATTGGACAACTACCACTGTATGGGGATATTATGCCTACTTAACAAATGAAAATAAAATTATAAATAACTGCACAGCGTTTAGGAGCTGACTGTTGTTATGTGAAGTTATAAGGAGGCTTCAGGAAAACTTCTCTTTGCTTACTAGAGTTACAACAAATAAGTTATTCATTCGTTCATTTAATATAACTGTCAACAAAAAAAAAATTGTATGAACTAGGGACGTGAACTATCTATATTTTTTTAAATTATTACATGTCTACATGTTATATGTACCACACGCAGCCATTAACTTACAAAAAATTACAACGAATGTTAATTGGTGTCTTTTAAAAATATTTTGTTTATATTATAATATGATAAAAGATGTGTTTTCATAGTGAGTGGTAAGTTCCAATACGCCTTGTGGTTCAAACGATAAAAATCAAAAGAAAGATAAATCATCAAAAAAATGTGGAAAATAATACATTGTAATAGATTGTAAAAAAATACTAATTTGAAACAATTGCTTTTTAAAATGTTATACGTTCCAAAGTAGGTCAGTTAATAGTCAATAGCAAAATACAATTAAAAAAGGCTTTCATTTAAAACTCATTGATAATTTTATATTGTACCTCTAGGATTGCATATGCAAGGTGGGGGTTTAACTCCATAGCGATAAATCGCTACAAATCGGCTTTAAAAATTTGCTTAAAGCCAAACGTTTCTTTATCACTCAATTTTAGGTTTGTGAGCTTTAACAAAGTGGGAAAAGGAAATGATAAGTATCAGACAGAGGTTATGAAATACTTGACTATTCAGATCTGGTCACTAAAGCTTAAATCATACGATCCAATGATTCGATTCTGAATGGGGATCTCACACTAAGGTGTTACTTCTTACCATCTTCCACTCTAGAACGAGGTAAATGTTTCAAATATAAAAAAAGAAATATAGCCGCCTGAAAGGTTAAAGGTCTGAAGGGCCATTTTGGGAAGTTTACAGCAGAACACTTTAAAGTCATCTGTGCCTGGTTGGATTTTGAAAAAAAAACTCAGGTAACTCAAAGCTCTCACTGAGTTACCCGAAGCGATAAAAATCTAAAAAGGTCCCGAACTTATATCGCTTGAGTCAAGCCTTTTCCCAACTGGTAAATTTATTTCATATAGCTGAAGCATGAAGATTCGGAGCATTTGATGCAGAAAAAAAACTGATGAAAGCTGCAAATTTTACTCATTTTTTATAAAAGTGTCACTTAAGCCCTTTTGCCTTTCCAGTAATGAATATATACTCGTATATTTATTGAAAAACTTTTGAGTTCGTGAGTCATCAACCAAAGTACCAGCAGGTTTTTATTTCAGCAGAGTTATATTTCACTAGTGATAAAATTACAACCAGAAAAATAATGAATGCCACTTCATTTGTGGGATAAGTAAATGGTCATCATTGGTAAAGCTTAATAATTCAAATATCAAGAATGATTCTTCCATAGCTCTGTGAAAATTAATTATTTTAAAGTTTTTTTTTTAGTTGACGAAAAAAAGTTGCTCCCAAAACGAAAAACGTTTATTGATTGGACCGGTAAACGTTTATTAATGATAAATTATAGATTTTAAGTTGTAATTATGTTTACCATAAATATTGACCTTATTAAATTCAAAAAATCGCAAGCACGCTTAACTTTAATATAAAGGAAAAACCTTTATACCTATCAAAGTTTTTTTAATAAGTGAAAGAGGAATCCACGTAATTTTTGAAGTTTTGCCAATAAATGAGGCTATTAGTTTACCGTGTCATAAAATTTTATTAGATTCCTCTACATTTTCAAATTTTCTCACGTAATTTGGCGCTTGCTGAACTAATTTCAAGCATGGAAAAGAGCCTTTTACACTATGGTTTTATGAATTATTGTTTCAAACGTCGGTCAATATGGGTAGAAACTCATATTTTTTAAAGAAATTTCGTATATTTTAACTAAAAATATATTAGCAAATGCAACCATACATTGAACTCAATTGAAAATTTAAAAAAGCTTTTGAACCACACACACATGTACATGTATATTGATAGCCTTCGTGGTCGAGCGGTTAGGATCAGAGACGGATCTAAAAGTCACGAGTACAAACCGAATAACGCAGATACTCTTAGTATCGCCTCGGTGAAGCACCACCATCCAGAATTGAAACGTTGTTTAAAATGACATTAACCGTGCTTGGTGACCAGACCCGATAATCCAGGTACTTCCTTTTTGTTCCCGATTTCTTTTATTTCCACTACCTTCAGCCCCCCAACATGCCCCGTTTGGGTACGTCATAGTCCTTTTGGCTCCGAGCAGTTGGGACTCTTCTGTGGTGTTCAAATGTAAGTAGGTACAATATTTCTTTATTTAAATTAACGATCATTATTATTGGCCACTTCTTCACATTGTATTGTTACCACTGAAAACTTTTTACAAGAATCTTAATTTTTATGACAAACATTGAGGAAAATGTATTATCATTAGTGTCATCGCATTTTTCACTACAAGTAGTATTAAAAGTGCAAAATTCATATTTCAAAGAAGATTTTTTTTGTTTTCCCATCCTTCAATGACTTTTCATACTAGCGACAAAATTCAGCAAAAATAAATTGAGCAATCTATGATTCAATATGAGACATAGACAATGTATCACCTTAATCGTAAATACATTTTCTTACCAATTGCTAAATACCTTTCAACGAATTATCTTAGCCGACTGAATAAAGTGCAAATTCAGATGTAAGTTATAAAGGAGTAAGCGCATATAAATTAGAAATTAGAACATGGAAATCAACAGAAAAATCCTTTTTTTTTTAATGTAAAGGGTGAAGTTCTGCGTTTTCTAATTAAAATCTATTGAATTATGGAATGCGCAATGCTTTAAGATAAATGCCAGTATGGAAGGCCGCTAAGGTTTTTTTCAAATCTGGTTGCTTTAAAATATGTTTTATTCGCGAAAGCTATTAATTGTTTCTATCACGCGTACCAACTTTTTGTATTTTTTTTTCAATTAACCATTCCACGTAAAAATTGTAAAATAAATGTTGAACTATCTTTCCACGGGAAGAATATTAGAAATTCTCCCTCAAACAATATCCAAAAACATTTGTTTTTATAATTCTCTATCTAGATTTATCGAATATATATTAAAAATACGAAATAAGCCGATTTTCTTCAAAATAAATCTTTACGCGAAGCTTTTCTATTTTAAGCAACACAAAATGTTTACATTTATATAAATATAAACATTAATAAAACAGTTCGCTTCGAATGAACTCGTTTTTACTATTTAAAGCGAAATATGGTTGCATGCTCGTGGTTGACTTGGGCAAAAGTAATCATCTTTTGCAGAAAAAAAATCGTTTCTTATTAGAACGTCTTTCCTGAAGCAGTCTTTTTATAAGTTCCACGATGAATTTCCCTTCAAATGATACGTCTTCGTATTTCTATACGAGTTTATACTTCTTTCAACATTTTTCAAGATGAGATTTAGTTGAAGACACGAGTGAAGAAAGGCGCTTTGCTGTAATCAGACATTTCTAAGCCACAGTTTGTCAATGTGGTAAATCTGAGATATTCGATGGTGTTGGGGTAAAACAGGTACTCACGTCAATTATTGAAAAACTAGTTAGTCCATAAAAACATCAATCCTTTTTTTTAAATACTCAATTTTTTTTTTTTTTAAATAGAGGGAGATGCTTTTTAAAGCAAGAGAGATTTATTTAATATCATGATCAATGCCATTATATAAATAATTTGAGCGCTTTTGTGTAGAAATAAACACAAACAAATTAACAACAAATCCCAACCTCAAAGTCTAATTTTTTTACCATCATGACATTGTAGAAAACTATTTAGATCAAATGCGATTAAATACACAAAAGTTAATATTTTCGAAAGTATATATTCAGTTAAAATAATTCATCTTGAAGTCTCCGTGGCACTATCCCTTTATAATCAAAAGCGATAGATTGTTAAACTTATTCAAATTACAATCGAAATCGGACTATCTGTCAGTTAATTGATAACTATTTGTGTTTGATTTGCATTAAAAAAGGATTTACTTTTAACCTCAGAATGCTAGAAAACTTAGGATTCGCAAAACGTGCCTCCAAATACGAACGACGGAATTTAAACTTCCCACGCTAAGCTATATTTAACACCCTTTTCGAATAAAACTTTTTCTGCCTTTCTACCTTTTATTAAAAAATGCTGTTCCCAGCTCAGGAACTGGGCCCTTTAATCCGATTAGGTACCATGTTCTGCCGATAGTTTCATGAAATACCTACTCGGGGTATCCTGAAAAATTCTGAAACACCGTTTCAGAGGAGAGTTATAGAACGAAAACTTTTATCTGAATTTATCGGATTCGCCAAACTTCTAATGGATTTGACGTACTTTGTACTTGTACTAAATTTTATTCCAAATTTTATCTAACACACAAGACGGGAGAAAAGTTTAAAGTCTTAAATATAAATATGTATAAATTTATTCCGTAAACATTCCTGTCGTGGGGATTAGAAATTTTCATAAATTCTCGTAATAGGATTTGTGTTCTGCGAATACTATAATGAAAATCTGATTAAGGCTGTGAGAATTGCGGTTGATTGTTTCTTATCTGGACTTGATATTCTGATCAAATGTGCTTTTTTTAAAATCTCAAATAGAAGACTGACTTCCAAACATGCTTCATATTTTTTCTAACAAGTACACCATCATACAAATTAGTTTTTATCAAAAGTTGTTCTTTTTAAAGTTACAAAAATATAAACGAGAAAGAAAATTGAACAAAACGAGTTGAGAGTCATCACTGAAAATTTGTCGCCTACTTTTTGACAAACGTTCAAATACATTCTTTAAATATTCTGTATGTGACATTGAAAATATCAGTTGTACAACGGATGTCATATATGGTTGTTACAGCATTTATAAGAGATTGAATAACCTAATTAAAACTGCATTCAAATAAGCTTTAGTTAGAGTTTTCAATGCACACATTTATCATGTGACCGTCCACGAGTATATTTGTAATTAGAAACATACAAGTTGAATGAGGTATTTTCAACATACTGTTACAAAAATAGTGTAAACCTTGTTATTTTTAAGGATTAAATTTTCAGTTGGTAGGTATGATAAAAACAGTTATACTTGTAACATACTTTGAGAGCAGTATTAAAATTGTTTGAGAATATACTTTCACAATAAAATGAAACATTGTACAATCTTTGATAATTAGTCAAATATTACATAACTTTAAGCAGCTTGTAGTTTAAACATACGAGTACATTTTAGAAACGTTCTTTTTTGAGTTACTACGTTTTCATTATATTTTAACGATGATGTATGGATCTGTTTTCTTCCTGAAATCAAGTTGTACACTAAACCGTATCAACGTGAGGTATAATTTAATTATATAATCATATTGTTCAATATTTTGTCAATATGTCGACAGAAAATTGTGTATTTACCATTTCTTTATGTTGCATGTTATATGACCAGTTAAAAAATAAAACCATTTTTGGGTAAAACGTATCCCACTCAATCGAAATTACTTGAGTTTATTTAGAAAAACAATAGCTGACCATGGAAAGGGAACGTTTCTAAAGTTAAAAAGAACCATCTAGGAAAGTATGACTTTAAAGCTGTTTTTGACTTTGGCTAGCAGCTGAGATGTGTTAAATTAATCTTAATGAATAAACTTGTTTTCACATTGTTACGTTGTAACCTCTGGGAATTCTTTTATTGAATTACATTAAATTATTGTGTTCTAGTTCAGCAAATACTTTTGTAGGTCAAAAACAAAGAACGATGGAATTCGTTAAGCAGAAGATTGCATTAGAAAAGGCTCTTCTTTTGTCTGTTCAAAGACAAAATGTCTAGCCCCATCACAATAAAAACCACGAGATTGAGTAGTTTCTTACGTAAATGATATTACTGGGCTTTCAATTATATATCACTGATAAGAATATTTAACCTAACCTTGTCGGAAGACGTGATATTTATTTATTTCATGCTCAGTAGCTTCTCATTAAAGATAAGAAGATTTTATTACAAATCAACGAACATGTTTTTATTTTATGTGGAATTGCAGAAGGGTTTTTTTAGGGGGTAGTGAAGCTTTGGCATCTCTTTTGTTTTAGAAAAAGTTGTGAGGTTAAATAAACTAATGGAGGGGAAGTAGAAAAGTAAAAGAAGGGTTTGGATGTACGTACCTCTTCAGTAGCTAAGCAATATCATGTTAAATTTCGAATCTAAATTGTGATCTCTTATCAGAGCGATACAGAGAATATCTTTCAATTTTAGACGGAGTACGCAAACACATAAACATTTTCATATTCCCTGTATGAAATAATCCTTACAGTCCAGAGTCAAGGGGCTTTCCACTACCTAAAATATCGATAAATTATTCAAATAATAATAAAAAAATACTAGTTTTCTTTCAATTCCGCAATTTTCCCACTTATTTGCGGTATTTATTAGTAATTTAAAATTGGACTGTTATTATGGTATTCTAAATTTATTTTACCCCCTACGAATATGTTTGCTCTGGCTTTGAGGAATAATATTTGGAGGCAAATTGCTTTGATAAAATAAGACCGTAATTTAAATCGTTAATATTTAAAAAATCAAAGTGCCAACCCTCCAGGGATTTGCTATAATATTATAAAATTTTAATCTTTATTTATTTATTTTTAATTTTTAATGGGTGCTAACAGAAACAGTTTGCATTTCTTATTTTATGTTCTAGTTCAATGAATATTTTCGAACTCCATATTACCTTGCAAAAAAAATAAAAAAAGCATTGTTCTAAAAAATCGAGACGAAAAAATGATTTTTTCATGACGCCACCAGCTGAATTCCAAAATTTGGCAGCTTATCTGCTTCATAGTTGATTGAATGCAGTCTACGTGGATGATATCGTGCATTCAAGTGTACAAACAATATATATGTAAGATTATTACGCTTATACAAAAATAATAGTCTTTCATAGAAAAGTATAGGGACCTATCATAAACTTATATTGTAAAAACAAGCACCCGTTCAAAATTTATAGTGGTTCCTCATTTATGAATAATCTTACTAAACTTGACATTGGAAGTCTCCTTTTCAAAGTAGAAACAGATAATAGTTACATTGTAATTAATAGATGTTATCAGTTTGTAGGCACCCGGTTTCCAGCCACCGGGTGTCCCTAAAAACATCACGTTCCGAATGTTCCAAATGTTCCCTATCGGATTTCTTGGAGATGCTTGGAAAGATGGTAGTATTGTTTCCGGAAAAATGTCCTCCCAACTTTAAAACTTCTTGAATCAGAAAATGTAATTTAAAATTCGTAAAGTTTTAATTTAAGTATTAATACATTAAATCAACGATGATAACATGTTTCACAAATCAAAAAAATCAAAGATTTCCCATTTAAACTAAAATAATATATTGGTAATATTCAAAAAGATTGCTTAGCTCTAAAAACCAGAAAGTGAAGACGAAACTTAGTACAGTGTTTTCAAATTACACTATTAATAATTTCCTTTATGAGTATGTCCGTACGTACTAGTATGAGCTTTTCAAATTTGGAACTGACGTTTAATGAAATGATCATATTTAAAAAATAATCTTTAAAAAGTTCCGGCTTTCTTTATAAAACACAAACCTATAATGTATTTTAACAAACATCATTTGAAATGGGTGAATCAAAGCAACTAATGGTAAGTCAAGTTACATGTAGTAATAATTAATGCTGATAATAAAATCGATTGTAATTGCATTTCGTTTCAGAGTGGAAGATTTTACCAATATTACAAACCACAGGAGATAAAACAACATTAAATCAAGCGTTTTTGAAACGGTTCTAAAACTAATTTGAGTTACTAGATTTCTTACGTACTTTTTTTTCCTTATCTCTTCTTGCCTCCACATTTTTCAGTCTCTCAAAATTTCCCACCAAAATTAGAATCCCATAGTTTCACTGGCTCCAAACAGCTAGACCTTTTATCTTCAGTCCATTTAAAAAAAAATGATTAAACGTTAACGATCGAGAATTAATTAATTAAGATGGATTTGAATTTGAGAAATTGCTAGTCTGATTTGAGAGGACAGTCATTAAAAAAAATCGATTGAAACCTGTCACTTTGAGTGCTTTCAAACACTAATTTATAATGTGTTTGATAATTTGGAGAGACAGGTTGATTTAGCAGTAAAATAAAATATTGAAAACATTAAATAAAAATACATAATTAAAATACAAAACTGAAAATATAAATTTGAATTTTGTAACCCTTTTTTGTAACGCTTTGAAAATTTCCCCAGCACGTTGAAGTTATACCAGGAATAAATTTTGTCAAGAAAGTCGCTCTTAAAATTTCAAAAAATACTGGGAAATATTATGAAGAAATTAAACTAAATCAATAAAATCATTGAAGGTATCGTTTGCAATAGTCCATGCAATGATCGCCATTCAGATGTAGCCCCTACAGCGTTGCCGATTCAAAATGACGATTACATTTCCTTTCATTTACTTGCTTTTAGAAACCATACAACTCCTGTTCAATGGCTTGTTATATCCACCTATTTGCAAGTAAACTAAACAGTAATAAATCTAGGGGTTAATTCTAGATGTAAGTCATGTAGTTTTTCCAGGAAAGGCGATGGTTGGACAATATCTTGATAAAACAATTGCCGATTTATTTTGACACTCAATTTAGACACGGCTCAATAAAATTCAAACTTAGCGACTGACAAGGATAATAGCGGTAAAATAAAGAACAATTTAGAGCACTTTCTGATTACTTCAAATTTAAAAAATCTAACATGTGCACAGCATTAACCCCATAAAAAAACCATAACGTTCAGTAGAAATGTTTGAAAGTATAAACATCACGCTTTATGCATTCAAAATTTTATATTGGAGTAAGAGTTTGGTATTCTGTTAACGAAAAAATTGAACAAATGCTTTCATAGATATAGGTCAGAAAAAAAAGAACTTCCCCAAAAGATTCAACGTTTTGAAGCCTACTATAAAACCCCACCACCCACTGGGCTATAATAGTGCGCTGTAGTTAGGAGAGGTACCTTACTTTTACCAGGTACTTCCCAACCTTCCTCTTCCACAACTCCTTCCCCTCCCCACTACCTTCAACCTCACAACATACCTCAATCGGATATGCCATAATCTCACTGGCTCTAGACAGTTGGGACTCTTGTATGGTTTTCACCATAATAATAAAAATAAAGTAATTACGTTTAATAAACACCCACTTAAGAAAAAAAACCAAACATATATTTTTATTTTAGAATATTAACTTATTTGTATATTCATAACATAGAAATACAGAAAGAAAATCTCATAAAGACTATAAAAAATAAAATGATGATATTTTTTTCCTTTATGTCTTGATATGTCATAAGCAGTGTTGAAAAAAGTGTATATATATATTTATTTATTTATAAATTAACGGACTAAAGTTCAATTACAAAAAACACATATAAAACACGAAATGGAAAAAAGAGCAACAGAGAAGGAATAGCATATACATAAAAATAAATGTAGCGATGACAAAAATAAGGCAAAATAAACAAAAGAGAGAACATTCAAGCCATGGTCTAATCAAAGTTTTGGTAGAGTCGTAATGAATGACAAAAATCATTTAGACTGCTACCAAAAATTTCAAGACCATGGCTTGAGTTAACTAGTTTTGACATTCTGGACATTGGAGAATTATATATATATATATATTATAAAACAAAATAATGATCTAGACAAAGCTATTGGGTTTTAAAACGTAATTATTACAAATCAGAGACCGACATAAAAACAAGCATCACGTTAAAAATATAAAATGATCACTCATTGTGTGTTGTTTTAGAAAAATACTCTTTTATACCGTCGTTAAATTTATTCTGCTTACTGGACATCGGATTAAATGCATTTTAGTATTTCACCTGATGAGACTACCGGGCTCGCGGTCGTTATATTCACAATTTAATTGTTAGATAACAAACTGTATATTCAAAAGTTTATTATCCAATGTTTAAATTGGCAGCGTAACAACCGCAAGCGTGCAGTCTTGTTAGCTGAAATACTATTATAAAATGCAAACAATCCGAAGTTCACTAATGACAATTGAAGTTGTTTATATCGAAAAGCATACTAGCTTTTATAATTAATACACAAGCTTTTTATGCAAACGTTTTGGTTACACTCTATTTTTTAATGCGATAACACGAACTCTTCATAAATACTCTACTGAAATATGCGAGTCTATCACATCATAGACGGCCTCCATGGTCGAGTGGTAAGACGCTCGACTACGAATCAAAAGGTCGCGAGTTCAAACCCGGCGTGCGCGAATAACTTTTATTTAATTAATATATGTCATAACACATTTAATTCATATAAAAAAAAAATATATATATATATATTTGCGGCACGTTCCAGGGTGGTAGATACTCGGTATCGCCCTGGTGAAAGACCACCATTCAGAATCGAAACGTTGCTTGAAATGGCTTAAGCCGTGTTTGGTGACCAGATCTGAATAGCCAGGTACTTCCTAACCTTCCTTTTCCCAATCTCCTTCCCCTCCCCACTACCTTCAGCCTCACAAAATGGCCTATTTGGGGATGCTATAGTCTCACTGGCTCTAGACGGTTGGGAGCAGTTGAGACTCTTGTGCGGTATTCATAATTTTTTTTTTTTTTAAATAGAGAATATATTATTTATATTTTACTCTCTCTCTTCTATACTTTTATTCGTATTATTATTATTTTTTTAATACTGCATTTTGTTATTTACCACTAGTTATATACTCATACTTAATTTGATTTTGTATTTTTTTATGAAGTACGTACTTTTTTCTTTTATTTTTCAATGTACTATTATATCATAATGCTATACCTTTGTCGACATAACTATACTGTACAATTTTTTTGTAAAAGCTCACTAGGGCGTAAATAAATGTATGAACAATGTGCTGCACATAGAATGGAATACAGAAATGGGTAGATCGTACAGTTACATTGAATAAAATATTTTTCACCACTTTTGGTCATTGAAAATTATTTCCAATTATTTTATTCACGAACAATACGTCTATCTAACACAGGTATCTTTGATTTATTAAGATCGTGATTAAATTTTCACTTTAAGCGGTTTCGCACCACAGCGATGGGTCTTGCAATTGTTACCTTAATCTGTTGGGCTAGTCACGATTTGACAAATACCCGTGGGTCGTTCTCATAGAATTGCTTTTCCAAAATTATTGGAATTTGGCATCACGTTTCACGAACACGCTACCGGGGGAAGTTCCTATCGCAAAATGTCTTTTTGATCACACGTGGTACAAGGGCGGTTAACGAGCATTGATCATATATATTAAAGCACGTGAATCTGTACGTAAGCTTGCCGCCCCGTAAACCCTCTCTTCCTTTTAAACAGAATATAGTGGAAAAAAGAATATTAAATGGAGTTCTCAGCAGCAGAAACACTCATCACTTCTTTACAAAGTTGATGTAGTCAGTTTAAAGTTGAAATGTCGTACAAAACTTTACAGCCTTTTTAATTTGGTAAAAGCCAATTTGTAAGTAGTTACACTTACGGACATTTCATAATGAAGTTAAATATTTAGCATCGATATTATAAAGGAAAGGCTGATAAGGATATTGAAAGAAGGGTGAATGCAGGAAACTCCATTAATGGAGGACTGAACGCTGTTGGGGCAAATAAGAAATTGTCCAAAGAAGCGAAGCTAGCAGTCCACAATGGAGTGCTTATACCAACCCTGATGTATGGCAGTGAGGCATGGAACTGGCAGAGGAAGGATGAAAGTAGACTGAATGCTGTAGAAATGAGATCTTTGAGACGGATGTGCGGTAAAACCATGTATGACCGTATTACAAATGTGGATATCCGGAAAGAATGCAAGGCTGATATGAGCGTAATGGATAGGATTAAGAAAGGGACGCTTAGATGGTTTGGGCATGTAGAGCGAATGAACGAAGAAAGGAGTGTGAAAAGAATATATGATGCGAAAGTGAATGGAAGAAGAAGTCGAGGACGCCCGAGAAAGACATGGCACGATCAAGTAAATCAAATACTAGAATCGGGTCGTGTGAAGAGTCAGAATAACAGAAGAGTATGTATGAGACGATGTATGAATGTAAATGAAGCAAGAAGTGTGTGCCAAGACAGAGTTGTATGGCGGTCCGTCCTCTTTGCCTACCCCTGCGGGGAAACGGCGTGATGGTTAGTTAGTTAGATATTATAATTAACTGAAAGATGCAGGAGCTAAATTGAAGACATCCATATTGAGAAGAAAGGCGAGCTGTATTAAAAATAATCGGCTTAAATACATCAAGTTCCTACGACAGAAAATTTACTTGCCAAAAGGTTATCAACGCTTTTGATATTTGTGAAGTTTAATTTGATAACTTTAGTCACATTTGCCACGGTCACAAGTCAATATTAGCTTTGATAATTTTTTTGACATTTGAGTAGTCCCCGTTAAACACCGACTGTCGATCCCTTTAAGGTTTTGAAAAAAATATGATCAACTAAAAGCATAACTGTTGACAATATAGAATGGCGCTAACCGTTGAATTGCCAATGTCAAATGTGACGAAATCTTGAAACACCTCAACCTTACTACATACATCAGGGCCCCTAGCACAATCACATCAATAAAGGTTTAGGCAATTTTATTTCGACGTGAACTGTTGTTTCTTCGTTGGCGATTTGCAGTCGTGACAAATGACAAATTATCGATATTTATAATACCTTCATCAATATTCTTGAGCTAGAGGTCCAGATTTCTTGCAATTATGTTAATTAACCATGAAAAATAGCAATTAAACAACAGCAGAATCTATGGTGCACTATATAGTGTGTTTTTTTTTTTTAAGCCCTTCATTAAACTTGTATGGCAATATGATGGCCTCTATGGTCGAGTGGTAAGACGCTCGACTTCGAATCCAAGGGTCGCGGGTTCAAACCCGGCGTGCGCCAATAACTTTATTTTGAATAATATGTATCATAACACATTCAATTCATATAAAAATAATAAAAAAGTATATTTGCGGCTCGTTCCAGAGTAGTAGATACTCTAAGTATCGCCCTGGGGAAAGACCGAAATTCAGAATCAAAACGTTGCTTGTAATGGCTTTAGCCGTATTTGGTGACCAGATTTGAATAGCCAAGTAGTTCCTAACCTTCTTTTTTTTAATCTCCTTCCCCTCTCCACTACTTTCAGCCTCACAGCATACCCTATTTGGGAATGCCATAGTCTCACTGGCTCTGGACGGTTAGGAGCAGTTGAAACTTTTGTGCGGTATTCATATAAAATATATATATATATATACATATATAATACTTGCTTGCATAATACTTGTTACCACCAAATTCATGAAAGCTCACATTAACATATAACCAACTCACCAGAACGAGTAAAAGTTACAGTTTTCAATTTTATCACAATTCTGTGAAACTGTATACAAACGATAAATACTTTGAAGCCAGTTAGCAACTATGCTATTCTACAAGCCGAAATTTACTAAATACACATGATTTTCAAATTTATCTCACATTGTGTCTTTGGCTTGCATTGTTCGTAATTCCCTCCGTGGAGTATTATTTCTCAAGGCCAACACAGCTACTTACATTCATTTTCTCGGAATTTTTTCTGAAATAAATTAAGCTGCGGGGATGCATAATAAGAACTCTCTACGGAAATGTTTCAGAAATGTATTTTAATTTTTACATCGCGGAATTTTTATAGGTTTTCTCAAAAACATAACCTCTCCCAAGCGCGAATATAGTGTTCCGGTAAAACAAATGTTTGTTTTTATCTTTCTGATTTTGTGATGATTTATTTTGGCACTTTTTGCAAATAATAATAATATTCGGATATTTTATATAGCGCCGTTTTTGTGAAAAATCCCCTCTATTGCACATTTGGTGATCACATTATTTCAAACCTCCGTAGTCGAGCGGTTTAGATCCTTCACGACGAATCCAGAGGTCGTGGTTTCAATTAGGGTCAAAATTATTTGTATTCAAATAACAGTTTGTAGTTGATTCAATTTGCTTGAAGTTCACTATTTACGATTATTTCTATCGGAATTTGAATAAATCCCACCAATGGGACCAGAACAGCAAATCGGTATTTTTTAAAGGTAAAAAGTTTTGAGAAAAAAAACCTAAAGGCATTTTAAAAATGACACCCGCTCGTAAATTTAACGCAGAATTAAAAAAAAAAATGGAATACATTAAGAAAAAGTTTATGTATTGCAGTTCATGCACTTAAATATTAACAACAAAATAAAGGTTGTTCCAAAAATACGTTTTATATTTCTTTGCTCCTCTTCAAATTAATATATTCCTAAATGTAAAAATATCACGGATTTAATATGACATTCAAACACAGAATTGATACCCAACACTATTTACTCCATATATGGTTTGGCGTATAAACGATTAACGAAACCCAATCAATCTCATTCCTTTATTATTTAAATTCTTACTTAATAAAATAGCTTGCCTATGTTAGATTACCCGCTGGGACTTAGTAGACCTTAATCTTCTTTGACTCAAAAATAGTAAAATTTTATATTTGGTATAATCAGAACTATGTTTCCCTTGCATCATTCGATTTTTCAAAAGAGAGGAAGCCTCTTTCATAGCGCCACGGATATTCTGAATAAAATCATTTGCCTGAAAAATCTCATGAAACGATAACAGCCTTCGACGCTTTCAGGCTGAAAGTATTTCATGGAAAAGAGGCATATTTGAAAAGAACTCCCCCCCGCAATCTTCACCCTTCTAACTCAGGCCCATTTCTTCAATGGAAGAGGGCTTACAAGATTATGATTATTATGGATCGATATATTTAATTTAAAGGGTCTTGCTTTGTATGACAATGTGGGAAAAAACTGTTATTTGAATAAGGATGATAGAATTAACGGCTTACACATCAGTGTTATTTTATTCGTATTTAAAGAGATTAATAAGGTTATATTATGTATTTATTTGACTAAGAATAAAAAAAATTGCAATGACGCCTGAGTGAAAACAACCCGATTATAAAAATTACATAAAAAATACCGATTTATTAAATATGTAATCAGTTAAATAGTAAGGTAGTTTATATATAATTACATACAAATAGCATGATTTAAACATATAATAAAGAAAATAACACAAAATACAGTAAAAGTGGCAGAATTAGCAAAATATATTTTAATTTTAACTGTATCATGTTGGACATTATAGGATTACAAATTCATTTTAAATTTTACCTTTGAAAAAAATACACTTTATACGTGTATATATGTGTTTTTTAAGTTTTCTGAGAAAAAAATATTAGCAAATGATAGCATGACTTGAAAATAATATTTGTTAACAACGAAGTTTTATATTTAAAAAAAAAAACAAAAAAATTAAATTAAAGCGAAATAGGTCTGTTTGTTTATAGTTTGTACATGAAGAGATATGTTTTTTAGTCACTCTTTTTTATCACTATAACAATAATACTCGTATATGTATATCCAATTTATTTCATCAGAATGTAAAAATAATACGAACGTCTTCCTTTTGTACAGAAAATATGTAATTTATTTTCTGGTAAAACACTCTTAAGGTATCTATAAAAATATTAGGTATGTATAGTACATATGTTTATTACTCATAAATACAAAACGATTTTTGGAACTCAATATACTAAGAAAAGATTTTCAATATCGCGTATCCTCACTCAAAACAACAAAGACAGAAGTCATACATAAATAAATTGGTTTGACAGTATATTTGTCGGTATATGGCTACTCATTTTATTTTTTTGTTACTTTTATAGGTGTACAAAGTAACAAGGATCAGAAAATAAATTTAAGGAAGATAAGTACGATTATGTGACAGATACAAAACACACAGTATTATACTTTTCTTGGTAAAGTAAATCAAAGTAGTCAATCATTTGATTCAAATTCAAAAGTTCCTTTGTATGAATTACAATATAGGGTTGAGCTTTCGTCTTGAGGCCTCCTAGATAATATCCCATAAATATACAATACTATATTACATAGATATTATACCATCAGATATGGAGATATTTTAGTTATATAGAACGATACGCGGAGGCCGTTAAGTGATTGACATAGGATATAAAAGATACGCCTGGCGCAGTAAAATCTGACACTGAATAACGTTTTTTTAGTACAATCTAAATATAAGAAGATATAAGTGCGTTCAGCATATTGTGAGATTGGATTAGCCGGTAGAAAGATTAACTTTTTTTTTGTGAAATCAAATAATAACTTTATATAAGACCTCAGATTTAATTTTAATTTGATGACCGACTGGTTTAAATTAGCCTAAGCATTATCAGGGTACAAAATTTAACTTAACGAAAATACATATATAGTCGTAGAGAGTAAAATATAAAATGAAATAAGAGAACAGTGAGAAAACAATAAAGTAACATTTAAAGTACCCATAACAAAGGAACAGAGAGAAAGAGACAGATAATATAGAATAGAAAGAGGCAAAACGTCAACTGAGAAGGCTATTAAGGAATAATGAGACATTTTATGAGTTTACGGGAAATATACCTAATATTGGACAACTTTTCCTTTTTTTTAATTTTTGATTGGTGATAATGTTTTTATGGCAAAATTTATTCCAGCTTGTTTTAATGGATCATAAAATGGTAGGGAGATTCGGCAAAAGCAAACGGATGCTTAAAAACTTATGCAGCATCTGCAAATGGGGAAAAGTCGAGTGCAAGCCGTATTTGGGAGAAAAATATAAATATATATGTAGCTACGTTTTCTACATTGAAATGGATGATTTGGAACATGGTCTGCAATTCAAGCAAAGAGATCCAGTTCTTGTAATATAAATTAAATTAATATTTGTGCGTCAAGTTGATTTATAATATGATTAGGTTTAATGAGACACACTGAAAGACTAAAACAGCTTTAATTGCGTGTAAAGAGGCTTATGGCAAAGTAGCGTTACTTTATCAACATTCACGTTTAACTCATTATACACGTGTACAATAACACATCGCTTACGTTAGGCAGTTAATGAAATAAGTTATTTAAGCTATGTGATACTTTTAATTAACCGGGGTAGAAGTTTAGGTAGGCCTCTGCCTAGTAAGGCAGCTGTGCGAAGACGATAAACGTATGTACATAGGTTCCAAAAGTTTTGTTATTGGAACAACACCCAAATGTGTGGCCAGATCTCTGGCAACGTTCAAAGTATTTAATTAAAATAAAATAATTACTTTGTATAGGACCACAGATGTTATTATAGTTTTTATGACCGGCCGGTTCGCTTAACCTACAAATGGCACAAAATTAAGTTAAACAAAAATACATTATATATATAATTGTGCGTTTATATATACATACAGAGGGAGAACACAATATAAAATAAAATAAAATAACAATGAGAGAACAATAGAATAACATTTAAAATTATAACAAACGTGCAGAGAAAAAGAGACAGATAATATGAAAAATATATAGTTATCAAATTTTTTGTATTATTTGTCTCTTTCTCTATATTTTTTTGTTATAATTTTAAATGTTATTCTATTGTTTTCTCATTATTCTTTAATTTTATTTTATATTGTGTCCTCCCTCTGAATGTATATATAACCGCACCCTTTGCGTTTTTTGGTTACTTTAATTTTGTACCCTGAATCATCAGGGTAGCTTAGGCTGAGCGAAACCGGTCGGTCATAAAAATTAAAATAAAATGTGTGGTCTTATACAAAGTTATTCTTTCAATTTCATTAAATCTGTCAAACCACAAAGTGATTGCTTTCTACGAGAATATGTAAGAAGTATTTCTCGTAAGTAAAATGATAAAGGGTGTAGAAACCTCCACCCCGAAATGTATAGTAAAATTTGCTTTTAACCCAAGATAAAATATTAATTTATCAATGAAATGTAATGCCAAATGGTCTGTTATCGTGTGAACGTACACAAACTAACGCATTTCATCTACGCGCCTCTACTTTTTAACAAAACGTTTTTAGTATTTACCCCTTGTCAAAGGGTGTAACAAATTGTCACCTTTTAGAATCAAAATTCCTTGAATATTTTGAACACCGCTATTTAACCTTAGGCCCTATTTTTTGTCACACTGAATAACGCAAAAGAGTCTCAACTGCTCCTAACCGTGAAGCCAGTGAGACTATGGCATCCCCAATCGGGGTAGGTTGTGAGGTTGGGAGGTGCCTGGATATTTAGATCTAGTCACCAAACACGGCTAGAGCCATTTAAAAAAAAACGTTTCGATTCTGAATGGTGGTCTACCACTCTGGAACGTGTCAAAAATATAATATGTATTATTTTATTTTGTAATTTTACATAGTTGAATATCAATATTAAGTAGGGATCATCTAGTTTACCCCACTGATGTGTACTTAATAGCACGTGTGACGTGTGGTCTGTTGGACTGCAATCCTTCCATCAATCAGGCTGACAGTAATAACATAGTTCAAGTAATCGGATATTAGAGTTTAACTCACCGCTGCGGAAATATACACCGCTGATGGAATTATGGAAGATATGCTAATTTGGCTCGGAATCAGCGAAAACCGATTATATTGGGGGAGTTTGATAGGATATTCGGGCAGCAAGGTTGGTTTACACCATTATTCTTTTTTTTTTAAATGACGTTAACATTTATTACGGAGTAACTGTGGGCTGATTATCTTTTACATTAATAAAAAAAAAAATTAAAAAATACTCACAAGCTACGATAATGTTTTTCAATTGGTTTTGTTAGATCTATAGTTTTTTTTACCTGTTTTATTTTTAAATGTCATTAAAAATGTACAAACTACTCTAGATGTTGTGGATTGCAAAAAAGAGGAATTTCACCAATAATCTTTTTTGGCTGCCTACATAATATATATAAGTCTCTATATTTATGTGTGTGAAAGTAAGCACGGAATAAGTTTAGAAAATCAAGTTTTTAGTCAAGTATGCAGAATTGTTCCTTAGATACATATCTAGCAAGGAAAAATAAGATTAGTCAGAAATAATTTTAATAATATTTGGATGATTTGTAAAACGCCGTTTTTGTGAAAAATCACCTCAAGGGCACTGTAAAATAAAATAGCATGCCATTCTTTTTTGAAAAAAAGGACATGATTACATCCAAAAAAAAAAAAAATCCTAAATTTTGTTTTCACTCTCCTGAACATCTGCGTTTATTGACTTATTCCGTTCTTCCTTGCGCACACATATTAATATTTATTTATTTAATTATATACGCCCTTTTGGGCTTTTACAGATATGTCCTTTTTCTCATTTTTTGTTATGATATTGTTCATTTGTACAGTACCTGAGTATTTCAATATTGGATATAACAAAGATTTTGACTTTCACGTACTTTTTTGTACACGCATTTGTGGCACATTTTAAGCTTGCGTTAGGATATTAATAACGTCTTGGTAAAATATTCATAATAAGATGAAACGTAACCATTTTAAAACAAATCAGTGGAACAAAGTTTTATAATCACAATTTAGTAATAGATTTCCACCACGAATTAAAGTTTCACAAATATAATCAAATCCAATTACCCCCCCGCGCAAAACGTAGTTTCATTTTAAATATTTGATTGATCAAATTTGATAAGAAAAGAAAATAAACATATTTTACATGTCATAATATATTTTTGTAGGCAATAAATAAAAATATCGAGCTTCAGAAAAACACCTAAAATTAAAGTAGTCGTGCTTTTAAAAATCGGAAATCAAAGAATTATTAACAAATAATGAAAATTGTCCTAAAAATAAAATCAGTCGACTTATAAGTTGAATCATAATTGATTCAACTTATAAGTCCTAAATCATATAAAACATTTTTAGATATTTACTACGGTTTTCTGTAAATATTATACTTTTACTCATTTTATTTCCGCCCACATGTATTTTTATATTATTTACTATGAATAATACATTTAATAAGTACGTACATGCGCACGAGTACTTTCCGAAATAGGAACCGATAGATGTGTTATCAAAGAATATTTACAAATGTCGACGAGCGATTAAGTAGTTCTTACTTGCTAGGTGATGTTAAACCCCGTGATTTTTCACGGGTAACAAAAAAATGAAAATGATGTTTGTTATGAAAATTGTTAATAAAAAAAAGAAGTTAAATAAAGACACTTCTTAAATTCCAAACAATGATTCACTACCTACCTACTTATAATATATTTTACTGGAACATTAATCTATGCGATTTTTAGAGTAACTAATGTATGGGTGGAGTTGAATTTAAAGATATGAAGTACTTATTTCAAAGCCATATATTTTGCTAGATTAGAATAAAATTATACTGTTCAATTTTTCACCGGTATCAAATAAATTCCCCATAAAAGGTGTTGAGTTAGTTCAGTTGGATGGGAGCAGCCCCATCAATCAGGATATAGTGGAGGAAAAAGTGTGAAGTGTGATCGGGAAACAAATCCGATTTCCTTTTTATAGCATCCGAATCTTTTTACTTATTGCCTTCATCCTTCAAGCTCGGGTGCCAAATTGAAGCAATTTGAACAATGTTATTTATAGGAAGTAAAACAATCTATAAATAAACCTCTCTCGAGAGAAATTGTGCCAGAACTATAATATGAACCCAATAAAACGTTCGTTTGCTGCGCAAATGTTCTACCTACTGTATACGAGTACTAGAAAACTGTTCAAAGTTAACTGTGCAAGTTAATCCTAACAAATCGGTCAGCGTTTCGTTATATGGCTTTTCAAAAATACTTTGACGAAGAACGTGGGTTGGTTTTTGGTGGTGCTAAAATTAAATTATGATTTTTTAAATGTGTGTCATGTTTAATCTTTCAAAAAATAATATAATCCGATTGAAGTATATCGAAGATACATTTCGAGATAAGCGATGTGATACAGCACAAAAGTCAGAAATTCTCAGTACCAGCGAAACTTTAGCTTCCTCATCTTGAGGAATAAAAGTTATGAAAGAAACGTTTAGATGAAACTGGCATTATATATAAACTGAAAAATATATATATAGTGACTTCCGCACAAAAGTCCCAACTGCTCCCAACCGTCTAGAGCCAGTGAGACTACTGGGTATGTTGTGAGGCTGAAGGCAGTAGGGAGGAGAAGAATATGGGAAGAAGGTTAAGAAGTACCTGGCTACTCAGACCTGGTCATCAAACAAAGCTAAATGCATTTCAAGCAACGTTTTGATTCTGAATGGTGGTCTTTCACCAAGGTGATACTAAGATTATCTGCATGCTGAATATATCCTTATTATTTTATATGATTTAAATGTGTTATAACGCATATAAGATAAATAAAAGTTATTTGCACACGCCGGGTTTGAACCCGCAATCTTTGGATTCGAAGTCGACCGTCCTACCACTTGACCATAAAGATTAATAAAATCATTTCATGTCTATTACGAAGACGATAATGAAGGGGGGAATTTAATTATGTTAAAGAAGTTACTATAAAAAAAACTACGCTTTTAATTGTAATTGTGTAATTTTATTCTTCTCGTAATCAGATTAAACTTCTATTCCAAGGTGATACAATATTATTGTTTACCCTATGGTCGGACAGATGTTTTGGCACAGCATAGCATGACAAGAGGTTTAATTCCATTAAATAAATCATCTATTTATATTGATATATTTTCCTAAAATTTACAGAAGTTCAAAAAACTTATTAATTTTAAAATGCTTACTGTAAAGTTTTTCCATTGTGCTGTTATTGCATTTATATCTGTTGTACAATAACACAAATAAAATATTTAAAAAAAAAATATATATATATATTTAAATTAAATAAAAACAAATTAATTATTTAACTTATTTTACAGATAAATTGTGTTTTCGGAATAAACTCGAGTTTTAAAAACATATTAATATTCCAACATTTATCACCCGCTGTCTGACAGTTGGATTACAAATCACCTTGTTCTATGTTCGAAGTCTATTTTTGTTTCGACATTTATCCAATATGCCACCCACCGACCCGCTTCCACCCAGCAAGACCCGGAAGAGGGGTCGTTTATTTTACCAAAATTTTATTTTCATTAAGCCGCGGCGCATTTTCTGGATTAAATTCCGGCAAAATAATTATTGTGTAGTTTGGGGGAAGGCAAAATTGATACGTTCCGTAGTTTTTTACAGAAAAACTTTTGTTTGGGCGTAAAAGTTTTACATATTTTTCCTCTTTATTGGTCATCTGGCATCTGGTTTTTGTCATATACCTCCCCAAAATTTTCTGGTAATTCGATTCCTTGCAATTTCCATGCTTTTCTCCAAGTTTGACAGCTTATAAATACATTCCTCATTTATGTTGATAACTTATTGTACAACGAATGCGTCTAAAAGAGAACACAACAAAGTTTCATAACACCTCAATGACGGCCTTGATGGTCGAGGAGTAAGATGCTCGACTACGAATCCAAAGGTCGCGGGTTCAAACCCGGCGTGCGCCAATAACTTTTATTTAATCAATATGTGTCATAACACATTTAATTCATATAAAAAATGTAAAAGTATATTTGCGGCACTTTCCAGAGTGGTAGATACTCTAAGTATCGCCCTGGTGAAAGACCACTATTTAGAATCGAAACGTTACTTGAAATGGCTTTAGCCGTGTTTGGTGACCAGATCTGAATAGCCAGGAACTTTGCGACCTTCCTCTTTCCATCTCATTCCCCTCCCCACTACCTTCTGCCTTACAACATACCCTAATTGGGGATGCCATAGTCTCACTGGCTCCAGACGGTTGGGAGCAGTTCAACAGGACTCTTGTACGGTATTCACCATAAAAACAATTCAATACTCGCAAACAAAAACGAAGGCCTCAAAAGAAAACCTCAGTACCTATTATGTCTTAATACGTTGGCAATGATGTCGCAATGACCTTAGATATATTAAGCCTCAGATTTTCTGAAAAATTTAATGTTTCATGTATTTGGGGTTAGGTGAGGTCAGGTTAGGTTAAGATCCGGTTATGTTAGGTTAGGTTTCATTTTAGATTTAATGTTTCTTCATAAATATGTATGTATTTGAAGTAGATTCTTGAGTGTTGAAAGTCATCCGGCAAACGTTTCCGCATCCCGACGTCACCTGATACAATATTAATTAATTCCTAATAATTCGGAGGGATGTTAGCTCACCAGCTGAATCACATTAGGTTGTTGAGAACAGTTTAAACCGAAAACTTTGCGTAATTAAAATTCCCCTCTGAAGTTCGCTATGGATGATTAATGACTTGCTTTGAAACAAAGTTGGGGATTGAACTCTACGCATGACATACAAATTACATTGGCTGGGATTTTCTCCTCTTCAACTTATATCTGAGCGAGGGCGGATTCTAATCGATTCTCAACATTTTTTACGCTAAAAAGGGTTTTTTAAGAAGTATCTCTAATACTTAATCCATTATTTAATATTTTCATGAGGTTTTTCTTCCGATAAAGTTTTTTTCAATCTTCTTTGCTCTTTGGAACTGTTTTCCAGAAAAACATTTATCAAATGATATTCCTTCCATGATATTATAGGAATACAATTCTGTTAAAGTAGCTACCGACCAAACATATTTGTTTATCTTTATTCGATTTAATTGTTTTTATTATCGATTAAGGTCGCATTTTTTGTAGAGAACACAACGTTACTGCATCCGCTATATTTTTTCAGTAAGTAAATGAGTGAACATCAAATAAATGTGCATTTTTTTTATTGGTAACATGAGATCAAAAAGAGCAGAAGTTTAGGTATCTTAAAATATCTCTGGATTAAAGCAGTATCGTTTTAATACTAACCCCAGTAACCGAAAACAAACAAAACATGATAAAACTAAAAAAAGAAACAGAAGAAATAAGAATTGGACATTATTTTCTCGTAACCGATATAATCTTATGATTTATTTTTTTATGCAAACAAAATAAAATCAGACACAAAATGTAAATAATATATTTGATCACTGTAGGTTGGTTATTAAGGACACATTTATTTCTTGACTTCTCGAACCCTCGTACCTTTAAAAGCATTGCCTTATAATAGCCGCTGGCAAGCTATATCTTGTCGGCAATCATATTATAAGTTAGGTTAGGGTAGATTGTTCTTCCTATATTTTATCATGTTCTGTGTTATCGTGGAACTACAAACTTCAGAATGTCTACTGTTCTAGTGGTTTTATTGTGAAACATTAAAATATGTTTGAACAATTCACCTGCAAACAATGTGGGCCACCACAAACAACATTAGCCATATCACATTATTCTGTAAGAAACTTATTTTGTTAAAATATTACACCGTAACAAAATGACACTTTAACAATGTTTACTTTAAAATGTGTTTTCTACGGTTACGCAATCAATATTAAACTAACTCACCGTATATTATCAAGTTGGAACACACATTATAGCGTTTAGTCAAAATAAAATTTCTACCAAGAATTATCATGGGATAATGCGCAAGAATCATCTCGGATCTCTACCACGAAGAATAGACTCAAAAACATAGATCGAATTCTCTAACAATGTTTTGAACTCCCATTTATCCATACAGCTGTTTTGTACCCACGATTCCTGTTTTTTTTTAAAGAAAAACGTAAGATCCAACACCATTTTGTATTCTGGAAGATGTAATTAAGGGTCAGCACCTAAAAATACAGACTCTTTAGCTTTCTAATATAAGCAGTACTAAAAATGATTTGTCTGTTAATGATATAAAAATGTCTAAAGTTTCCAGTGAATACCATTGTTAAAAAGTAATCTTTTGAATTATTTGTGAAATCCAAACTGAAATTTCAAGTAAAACATTAAAAAAAGCTTTCATTGGTTTTTAAACTGCACCTTTGACCGTTATTTTCGAATGCTTTACATACAATTCAAATGATTACAATTTTAAAATGCATTCACTGGAAACCTTAGACGTTTACCTAACTGCTCATAGAAAATTTACAGATAAATCATTTGTATTATTGCTTGTTTTAGAATTTTGCTCAACTCAAAAGTGTATGATACAGAACTTTTCACTTGTATTACAAATACATATCAATTGTTCAGACAATTAGAAAGTTAGTACTCGCTTAAAGTATCGAAACTCAATTCATTCAAATGCTAAATAGATGTCCTATCTACTTGCTATCAACCGTTATATGTTTATTCACAAACACATATTATTTTCATGAATTCCATTAGAAATATAGCCAAAATCCTTTTTGGTATCGAAATTTTGAAATATTACTTTTGAAACAAGCACACGTTTCGTTGTTGTGATTTTTCTACCCTTTTTATAAACAGTTAACGCGATCGAAAGCTCCACCCCTCGGACCCTACGATCCGGTTGTCAGGTTTTTCTTTAGATTTATTGACATTATTCGAAAACTCCGTGCTGAAAATATTTCGGCTTGTGTATTTTTCAGCACCGGAAAGCCCCGCTAGAAAGAAGCTTTGGGACTGGAACACAGAGGGTAGAAATTTTGCTAAGTGTTATTTACTTTTATGCCCCAAGACACGTTATGAATCGAGAAAATTTATCAGTCAGATAGTGAGATTCAATTCAATTGAAAAATGTTGGAAGAAACAATGTTCTAAGTGGTTCAAGATCTCAAATAGAAATAGTGATTTAAAATCTAACCAATAAATACAAATAGGTTAAATTTAATCTGTAGACGTAGATAAATCTTTTTTTAAAGTACGTTTTGAATAATTAAGAGAAATAAAGAAAATCACAAAACCAACAGGTACGCCCTTTTTCCAGTGCAAATGTAACGTGACTTCACTAAAATTTACCTAACCTAAAAACAAAGTAAGCAAATTTACCTAAAAGGCTTAATAGCATTTAAATCTGTGCATATAATTTCATTTTAGTCCGTGAATTGCTGGTTTAATTCCAGCAAAAGGTAAAAAAAAACAATACCATTTAATGATTATCTATACATTACAGAAATTCTTGTTCGTCAATATTGCGAGTATTCATTTATATGGTTTCCACGTGGCAAAAACTTATAGACTGCAACTTTGTGAAATATGGCTTTAGCCGTGTGGTGATCAGATTTTAATAGCCCGACAGTTACCTACCTTTCTCTTCTCCATCTCCTTCTCTTCCTCACTATATCCACCCTCATAACATACTCAAGTTCCAAGGGGTCCGGAGAGTTATAAAAAAAAATCTTTTAGGTGTAATCAAATATTATAGACAAAGTTTTCAAATTGTACCACGTCCAAAATAGTTAACATGTAGTTCCAACACACCGCAGCCGGTGTTTCGTTGTATTTTCGCTGCATTCACAGACGTCGGTTGCTGCTCACGTGGCGCCTTTGTAGCGGCACAAATTGCATTATTAGGCTGGGATTCAATGGCGCAAAGGGATGTATTTAAATGGTTCCGAGTTGTAAATGAGGTTTGCTAGTGACATGTCACGAATGGAATAGCGTACGTATCAGCAAGTTTCGGTTTTGTGCTAGGTGCAAATAATGTATTACTGATTGTGATGCTGTATAACTGTGTATAAGGTTGACTTGGTGAAATGATCGCCGGTTCTTCAAAATAACTGATAAAATACAGTCTAGGTTGACAGTGGGTTCGTTTAAACCAATAAAAGTACTTCGTGTTTGATATTTTATTTTTTTTTAAATATAGTGTATAACGCACAGGAGTCCTAAATGATTCCAAACATCTAGAGTCAGTGAGACTATAGCATCCCAAATTGGAATATGCTCTGAGGCTGAAGGTAGTGGGGAGGAAAAGGAGAAAGGAAAAAAGAAAGTTGGAAAGTACCTATTCAGATCTGGTCACCAAACACGGCTAAAACCATTTCAAGCAACGTTTCGATTCTGAATGGTGGTCTTTCACCAGGACGATATTCAAAGGATCTACCACTACCACATTCAAGGAACGTGCCGCAAAAATATATATTATTTTATCTGACTTAAATGTGTAATCACACATATTATTTAAATACAATTTAATTGCGCGCGCTGGATTTGAACCCGTGAAAGAGTGTGTATGAAACGATGTATGAATGTGAATGAAGTAATGAGTGTGTGCCAAGACAAAGTTGTATGGCGGTCCGTCCTCTTTGATTAACCCTACGGGAAAACGGTGTGATGGTTAGTTAGTTAGTTAGATAGTGGAATCGCATTTTGTTTTGGATTATATAAATCGTTAGAAATATAGTATAAAGTGTTAATACTGACGCCTTAACATATTAAGAAATCTGGAATTGATGATTTTCTTACTAACACAGTTATGTGATTGTGACACAATGACGTGAAGGAAATACAATAAAGGCTGCCCCACACTAAACACGTAAATACGGTACTCATGAAATTCTCTTTCGGTCGCAATGTGTTACGTATTCCACTTGCTTATGTTTAGGGAGACATTTCTAGCTTCTAGCATGATTACTTAAATATCTAAGCTTCTTACTAACCTTGGCAATGTTAAAACAGTACGTCAACCTGAACACTTCTCCGTGTAATAAATTCCTTCCTAGAAACCAATTTGCATTCTAAAGGGAGAAAGTGTAGCCTAGAATTTCACGATGAAATAATAATATACACGAGATAAAGTAGTAAGGCAGAAGTCAAAGTGAAGCTTTTCCATGGAAGCTTTCGTTTATTATTTTATTTACTTTCCTCGGGCTTTCCGAAGTGCTTTGGTTTCCACTCTTTCAGATATTGAAAGATACAGATACTTGAATTCGATAAATAAGGATACCCTTCATTGAATTTAATAAAAACGTCAAAGAAGAATAAAAATGGAAGTAATTTAAAGTCTAAAGGGCTTAATTTGCTCTCATTTTTCAGAATCAAAACCTTTTATAAAAAAGTATACGTAACTATTTCTTAGACACACTGGTTTTACGGTATTTTTAGAACCGATAAATTTAAGTCATATTTGATTATATTTTTTTTTAAAGCGAGACATACATTTCTGGGTTACGAATAACCTAACAATATTTAAACAACTCCTACTAACATCATATTAAGCGGGAAAATGTCGCTTGTGCAATGAAGGAGGACTTGAACCCACGACGTCTGGGTGGGAATCCGACGCGTTAGTTCACTTAGCTACTAACCAGTCATTTCCTTGTCATTTTTGCTATTGCATCCACTTTTGAGTAAATACTTTAGCGTTTATTTTTACCTTGTTCATTACAATTCGAAAAGCGCTATTATCGATTTGCTTTAATCCTAATACATTCGTCGGTTAAATACGGTTACATTTATTTAAATCATTCAGTCTACTCACGTTCTTAATCCGTCAGTCCCATGCCTCAAAAAATCTCGATTTTCGGATAACTCGTAGTAGAATAAAAATTTGGATTCTCATATGAAAAATCCGGGTTATCCGAAACAACAATTCTGTTAACTAGACAATACCGATACATTTAAACTAACAATAGTTAGCATAAACACTAATTTCCCTCACAGACTACAACTATATTGCATCATTATGTGAACCTATTTGCAGGAAAAATTATTGCCATAATACATTGACCACCACATGCATTATTTTGTCTCCTGGGAAGCAGCCTCTCGACCGCCCATTTATTGTGGAACATGCTATTGTAAACACGGTATGATTAATGACGTAGCCGCTGTGCCAGCTTCTATGTAAATATGTCATCAAACCCTATTTATCCCTAATAATATGACATTATATTCAATACTGCTGTCACAAAAAAATTGTCAAATGGCCTAACTGAATACCGTCTTTCTTTATCGTATGGCAACCGAGTTCCAAGTAGTTCCAATAGCTACCAAGTTCGAATACTTCCTTTCGTTGCCGCGATGACACGCCAGTGTTACCGTGATATTTGATGAAATAAAAAAATGTACATAATTTAGAATAAATTGAAATCATACACAAAACATTCATTTTGTTCCTTTAAACCTAAAAGAAGCGTAAAAAAGTGTATTCATATCGATTCAATATCGTCATTGGAAATGCAAAAGGTTTAAATGTAATTTTAAAAAGTTTTCAGCAGAGCACTTCTTTTTTTTTTTGGTTAACTCAAGTAACTCAATGCTCTCCCTGAGTTACCTGGCTCAACAAAAAGCTAAAAAAAATCGCAAACTTGTGTCACCTGAGTCAAGCCTTTCCCAAAATGGTAAATATATTTTAGATTTATTTCATTCATAATTTTAAAGATGTATCCTAGGAACGTTCATTTTAAAAATAACAATGATCTAATGTTTTTAATGTATTTATTTATATTCAAGTATTTTCAAATACCCAAGATGATTACCTAAATGTCAGTGAAAGGTCGAAACAATTTAAAGACAAAGTTTTTTTTCTGCTTTCATTTAATTATCTCTGGCGCGTGGAAGTCTGGTAAAGAGAATTAGCCTCGTTGTTTGTTAAGTATAATAAAAGATATTAAATGATTTCAATTTACCTTCATTAAGAAATCACAAAGCAGCAAACGTTTGAAGCCTTATTTAAAGTTCCTTTCACGGTAAGGCTAAATAAACTCAAAATAAATGGAAATAAAAAAACACATTTTCATGTGGCTTAGTGTCAACTTACGATTAAAATCCTAACTCATCAAAATAAATAAATGAAATTTCGGTTAATAGTACGAAAATTTCCCTATAAAAGGAGTGTTAATAAAACTCAACGATTTGCTCTGCACTCTGTAGCTTCTCAGTAAAAATATTTAGGCACATAATTAAAACGTTGAGAGTATTTATCATCACCTATTTATAATTAACCATTAAATGTTATTCGTTATTGCCATTAAATTTTCAGATAATTCTTATAACATATTCGCAAGTGTTATCAAGAAAATATCACAATATCCAATGCAGGCATATTATTATTACAATTGTCTTTCCGAGAGAAAAGGCTATTCCCGTCGACCCGTTGGGGATAACCTAGCTATTATATGGTATACTCGCGAGGTGATTAATGACGTCACCGCTGTGACGGTCAATGGTGGAACGAAGGACTATGTGGAATTAGTTTTTGAAAGGAGAATGTTGTAACTTTGAAAAGGTGGGACGATAAAATACTACATCGAAAAAACTGTTTCAGAAACTATATTTTGATTGAATTCCGTGCAATTACACATTAATTATCGTATTTTATAAAAACATTTTAGCTATTTTTCACTGGACGGAAAAATTCTAAGAGACATGTTGTACATGGCCTGTTCAAAAGAAAAGGTGAATTTTGAATTTTCACGGGCTATGTACATTCGATTATCGGTTTTTTTATTGTCATAAAGTTGGTACACGTATGTTTATCATATGTTAATATTATCAGCCATTTTGGATTAGTGGTTTGTTTTTTTTTTTCTAAAGTAAAAAATCGAAACACACACAAAAACGTGACTAACCTTTCCAGTTGTCAAAAACAAACCACTAATCCAAAATGGCTGATAATGCTAAAATATGATGAACATATGTGTACCAACATAACAAAAAAAATAATCGATAATCGAATTTACACAGCCCGCGAAAATTCAAAATTCACCTTTTCTTTTGAACAGGCCTCGTATACAGATATAAAGCAAAGCTGATATCGCCAATTTACATGAGACTTTTCGGCTCTTAGGCCAATGAAAGCAATTTTCTGTTGAAGAAAGAATGTCGATATTTGAAAAACCTTGATCAATTTAACCCGATGTAAGGAAAAAAACCCTTACTTCAAATACACCAGACAAGTCCACAGTATAATTTTATCGGTTAATAACTCTGGTGCTTTGTTTATATGTAGAGGTCAGCTGCCGACACGGTAACACGATAGTCAAGAAAACAATATATTTTTAAAACTTTCGTGAAATTTTCAGTATAAATTATCAAATGTAATTAATAATCTTTTCAAATACCTCCCTACATAATAAAATACATATCTTTAATGTATTTTAGCAGACATTATTCCATATTTGAAACAGGTGCATTTTTTTCTTGGCCTGTCGTGTTATTATATAATATCATGTGATTTTTCACGGGTTATAAATAATTTGTTTTTAAATAAAAATACACATTGTTTGAATCCACTCTATTTGGTATAAATATGTCGACTGATTTTGATTAAACTGAATCTTCTTCGGGACTTAAGTCTTATGACGAAGAAGATTCAGTTGAATATTTATTTAATTCATCATACCAATCCACAAAGTGTTTGCTTATTGTGATGATAATTTGTTTGTTCATAGCACGATAATTACCACTTATATGGACAGAAATAAAGCGTTCAGCTTAGAGAAAATAATACTAGTAATTTTTTTTAATATCCACCGCTATCGATGACCTGCTCCGTTGACCGAAATTTTTATTTTCTATATTTTTAACGAACTTAAAAGTTTTCTATAGATCCACAGACATTAATGATATTCAAAATAAATTTTAGAACTTTTGGAAAAGAGCTTCTTTGGTGGGAATAAATAATAGCATTCATTTTTATTTATAATAAATAGTAATCATAATAAATTAAAATATTATTTCTTTTTGTCAGGATTAGACTTATTTATTTTAATTTTTTTATAGTCAATGCTACTCGAGAGTTCCTAACCGTATGGCGCCAGTGGGACTGTTACATCCCCAATTGGGATATGTTATGAGGATTGAGGTAGGGGGGACGGGAAGTAGATAGGGAAGATGAAGGTCGGAAAGTACCTGGTTATTCAGATCTGGTCACCAAACACAGCTTAAGCTATTTCAAGCAACGTTTCAATTCCGATGGTGTTGTTTCACCTAGGCGATACTTACCGAGTATCTACCTCTCTGAAACGTAACACAAATGTATTATATATTAATTTATATAAATTAAATGTTATGACACATATTAATTAAATTAAATCTATCTTTGCATTGCGAGTTTGGACCCGTAACATCTTGATTCGTAGTCGCGAGTCTTACCACTCGACCAAGCAGGCCGTTAATAACTAAGACTTTACAAACTTCTCCAACAGCAACATTTCCCGGCCACCTCGGAGAACCGACAAATTTAAAAGTTATCAGGTATTTAACAAATATAAATTAGAGATAAAAACAATGGAAATCGAAAGAAAATGTAATAATTGTACCCGACGTGATCAGGGCACACAAGTAAACTGTATAGGGTAGCGGTCCCAATCTATGAAGTGCTCCAAGCGGTCGGTCTCGTTATAAGGGAGACGACGGGGTCAACTTGTAGGGCCTCGGCTTTCAAGTGAAGATGCTGCGGGTCTGGTCCAGAGAGAGGTGTAGTCAGGCGGTCCAGGGGGGCAGGCGATGGTCAAAGAAAAGTCAGGAGTCAAGTTGAAGGCGATGTCAGGGCGAAGAGAAGTCAAGATGAAGTGATGCTGGCAGAGGATGCTTGTGATCTGCCTTTTCTCCCATTTTTGTGCAATATATAATCGTCCCAGTAGCGGGCAGCCGGGGTGAGAGAGCATTGTATGAGAGAATTCAGCTTCCTTTTTCCCTCTCTCCCCGGCCGGCTGGAAATTTTGTGAGATAGATTTTATTAATCTATCCCTTTTTCCTTTACACCAGCTTTCACCTCAACTTCAATTCGCCTCTATCATTTTATTAAATTCAAAAAAGAAGTACAAATATTTGGTTTACAAATAATGCCCGGTTTTTTGGGGCTAAACTCTTAATAACTAACTTATTCTAATATTTACATACATAATTTTATAACAGTTGTGTAGCTGGGAGCCGATTTATCACCCCGGTATATTTTATTTGGCCGAGTAATTAACCTGGCCCCCGTGAAAGGTTTAGACAGATTAATTTTCTCCCGGACCCGCTCACGCAAGATTCGTTAAGCCAGCCGGGATTGGTCTGCGCTACGCGCTCGTCATCCCGTTCGTTATTTCCCTAGTCTGGCCGACCCAGCCCGAAGGGCCGATTGCCTTGCGTCATTAGGGCTTATCAAGCCGGGAGAAATATAAATTTAAAGTGATTGATGAACATTTCTAAATAATATAAAATAATTTTAATGCTACACATTATCGTAGACCACGTTCGTCCGACACAATAATGTTAGAATAGCAAAGCGGCATTTTAGATTTTTGTGAAATTTATAACTTTGAACTTTGGTTTTTTTGTATTTATTTACGACCTAGTGGGCTTTTACATCAATTCTATACAATACACTTATGTTAAAACAAAGGTAGAACCATTATGTTATGATAGTACTGGTACATAAAAAAAAAAGAAAAAAAGTACACAGGTAATACGCCTGTACGGACCCTGGGTACTACTTGAACACCATGCGTGGGAAAAAGGACGAAAATATTTATTTTTTCTGCTATTAATTTAATATAATACGTATAGTGTTTTACCCCTCGTCCCAGCTTACGTCATAATATTTTCAAGGACGCCGTCTTCACGATCATAAAAGCAGGAGAATCAATAAAACCAGTAAGATAATAAAATATCTCTTTCAAGCCGTTTCTATGATTATTATCCTTATTGATATTATTTTGCTGGGAGTTTTTTTCTTAATTCAAATGTTTTATTACAATAGCCTCTGCTTGGCCTCAGTGGCGGAAACTATCCCAAATATGGAGTCGGCAAAGGCAGTGACACGCCTTTGTTTTACTACATTAATAAATAACAAAGCCCTCGTAAAAACAAGACAAGTGGTTTCTTTGTTCTTCTTTCCGTATCTAGAATTTCATCACACTAAAAGGCAGGCGACGAAAGATACAATAACATATTTTAAATAGGTTGCATAAAAAAATACTTCTTAAAATCATGGCGTCTTCGAATTATAAAATTTGTTATTCTAAATGTATTAGTGCGTCTCAAATATTACCCTCTCTTAACAGACGGCTTGAAATATGTATTCCAAACAATAATGTTATATTATTCTACTGGTATTTAAATGTTCCGGTGCATGAAGCGACCAACATTCACGCAAGGTTAAATTTTAACGCCCGACAACAACTCGAATATCAAACAGCTTACTGTATTTTTCCTTTGCGGCGAGATGGCCCCTTCAAGACTCGTGTTAACTAATTATTCTCCGCACAGTATCCTCGAATATGTATCCTATCCTCTCGTGCAAAATGAATATAAATTGAACTGAAATAAGTTACTGTGAAAGGGGTTCCTGTTGATAGAGTTATGGATTTGATCTACGGATATAAAATACATGTTTTGTTACATTGTTTTCACTAAATGCTTAAACGTTAAATTTAGAATTTCGTGAATACATATCTGATTGATGAGAAGGGCACCTAAACAAGAGCTTTTGTGGAGTGTATACAAGATTGGGGATATGATTCTGCACAATTGTTCACTTCCACAACGCTATAGAATTTGTATTTCGAAGAATAATTGGTATAAAAGAAAATAAAAAACGTAAGCATTACTTTCCAGAGATAAGACTTGTAAGGCAATGATACAAATTATTCTCTGAACTAACCAAGAAACTCACCACCACGCCGTTTCCCCGCAAGACTAGGCAGAGAGGATGGACTCCCATAAAACTCTGTCTTGGCACACACTCCTTACTTCATTCACATTCATACATTGTCTCATACATATTCTTCTGTTATTCTGACTCTTTACATGGCCGGATTCAAATATTTAATTCACTTGATGGTGCCATATCTTCCTCGAGCGTCGCCGACTTCTTCTTTCATTCACTTTCACATCATATATTCTTTTCACACTCATTTCTTCGTTTATTTGCTCTTCATGCCCAAACCATCCAAGCGGCCCTTTCTTGACACTATTCATTACGTTTACATCAGCTTTGCATTTTTTCCGGATATGTTAATATTTTTAACACTGTCATGGGTACATGGCTATACCGCACATACGCCTCAAGGATCTAATTTTCACAGCACTCAATCTGTTTTCATCCTTCCTCTACTGCCTCACTTTCATATATCAGGGTTGGTATTAGCACTCCATTGTGGACTGGTTGCTTCGCTTCTTTAGACAATTTTTTTATTTGCTCCATCAAAATATGTTTTTATTAAATTAATTTAATTTTTAATTACTCTCCCTTTGGTGTAATGTCATTTTTTTCTACTATTATTGAGTCGTTATCGGTAGGTCTTTTTATTTGTTTTCCTACCCCAATGTTTTATGTACCGATATATGTTTACTGTATGGTAGGTGTGTTAGTTGCCTTTACGAAAATACACATAGTGACACGATTGCATAGTGCAAGCAAAGAAATGAAGGTTTACATGTAAAAAAGTGCTCTTTCCCCAAGACAATGCACCGTGTCACAACTTGATCGCAACAATGGCAATGTTGCTCAAATTGCACTTTGAATTGCATCCTTACCCACCGTTTTCTCCGGATCTGGCCCCCAGCGACTACTACATGTTTGCAGACCTAGAAAGAATGTTCCAGGAAAAGAGATTTGGCTCCAATGAAGAAGTGATTACTGAAACTGAAACCTACTTTGAGGCCGAAAGATAAATTGTTCTACAAAAAAAAAAGAATCGAAATGTTAAACAAACGTTGGAATAAACGTATTACTCTTGAAGGAGACTATGTTGATTAATAATATAATTTTTTCCTAAACGTTGTTGTTTTATCAGTCACCCTATGAACTTATTGAGTGACGTGTTAGGTAGAACATAATATGTTTTGTTTATATCGTGTTATTTAGCGAAAGTACCGCCTGAAATTGTACAGCGCCATGGCAAAAAAATGACCCGTACCGGTGTCCTACGAGGTGTCAGATATTTGTGTTGTTTATTTGTGAATGATTTAATACGAAAACCTTAGTTACTTATATTTAGGAGCAGCTGTTTGGCCGACCGTCACATTTGACATCTTCACAAATCGACATTTTGAAATTTTCGAAATTTAAACGGTCCTCGTTAACCATTAATTCTCGGCCCTAGAGCAGTTTGTTAAATTTGATGTTGGGTTGTTTAATCAGCCGTTAATTAGACCGCCAAGTAAAACGGTGAAACAAAATACCAAACGCTCACGTGTCGAAAATCAGCGGTTAACGGGTACTATCTATATGTCAAAGAAGTGAAAATCGGGCTAATAGTCGATTTGTGACTCTACCCGACGTAATCAGGGCAAAGGCACACAAGTAAACTGTAATGGGTGGCGGTCCCAATCTTCGAAGTGCTCCAAGTGGTCGGTCTTATTGTATGCGAGACGACGGGATCGACTTGAAGGGTTTCTGCTTCCAAGTGAGGATGCTGCGGGTCTGGTACAGAGAGAGGGGTAGTCAGGCGGTCCAGGGGGCAGGCGATGGTCAAATAAAAGTCGGGAGTCAAGATGAAGGCGATGTCGAAGTGCGAAAAGTAGTCAAGGTGGGTGATGCTGGCGGAGGATGCTGGTGATCTGCCTTTTCTCTCCGTTTTTGCGCAATATTTAATTGGCTCGGGGGTGCACAGCTGGGGTGAGGGAAGCTTTGTATGGGATAATTTTTCTCCCTCTTTCCCTCTCTCCCCGGCCGGCTGGCAATTTTGTGGGATAGATTTTTCCCTTTTTCTTCTCACCAGCTTTCACCTCAACTTTACTCCGCCCCTATATCATTTTTATTAGATATTCAAAAAGGGTTTAAAAATACAGATAACAAATAGTGCCCGGTTTTTAGGGCTAAATTCTTAATAACTATCTTATCCTTACATTTACATATTTGAATTTATGACAATTGTGTAGCTGGGAGCCGAGCAATCACCACAGTATACTTTATTTGGCCAAGTGATTGACCTGGTCCCCGTAATAAGGTCAAACAGATTAATTTCTCCCGCTTGAGTCGGCCCGAGATTCGTGGGATCGAGCCGTGATTGGTCCACTCTAGACAACCCGCCTTTGGAGTTACTTGCAGGATTAGTCTAGAGGCCCCAGCCCTACGGACTTATCTATTTGTGTCATTAGGGCTTAACAAGCCGGGAGAAATATACATTAAAATAATGGATGAACAATTTTAACAATTTTTATACACAATATGAAAAATAATCTTAAATCTAACTTAAATGCTACATATTGTCATAGGCACTGCCATCGTGGCTTTCGCGTCCGACATAGTGACGATGTAAAATGTGACGGTAGGTCAAACAACTGATCCTAAACCGAGAATATAAACAAAATTATTCGAACGCTCCTCACAAGAAAGAGATAAAGATTAAAAAATGTTATTCTATTATATTCTCATTTTTCCTGTAATTATATTTTTTTGTTTTCCCTCTGTATGTCGTATATAACCGCACACTTTTGTTTTTTTTTTGGTTTAATTTTGTACTCCGATGATGTTAAGGCTAAGTAAAACCGGTTGGTCATAAATTAAAATAACATCCGTGGTCTTATACAAAGTTATTTTTTCATTTCTTTAGATAAAGTTTTGATACGATTTTCGGTCATAACCTCGTCGCATAATTGATTTATGCTCAAGAAACACAATGTAATATACAAAAATACCCTTTCTGATCATATACTTCAACCCACATCACGTCTAGCTAAGGGCGTTATGGGTTCATAATCCTTGGCGCAAGGGTATAAAAAAGATTAATAAAGATTTTGTTTTTTTTAAGAGACAAAATACAGTTTTTAACGATTCTTAAAAAATTATAACTTAAATTCAAATATCAATATAGATACCGTTGGAGCTGTTTTTTATGGTTTGCTGGTAAATTGATTTTTTTTTTGATTAATATTAAATATATAATGGTCTAACGAAATACCATAGACTGAAATAACTTTCTATGGGATAAAAAAGTAAAATAATATGAAAATAAGATGCTTACGTTTGATTTGTTTGATATAGATACATTATGGATATGCATTTTAAAGTAGTACAATAAATACAGGCAGTAATATATTGGGCGCTTATATAAATATGTTGTTTTCATCATGTGTATTAATGATATTGATGTGTTATCGTACTATATAATGCTGCAGAATGAATCATAGTATGATTTAATAATAAATCATATAAAGATGTGGGACTTGTAATATAATTTAAATCTATAATTAAGATAATATGTATATGTCATTAATAATGTAATGTAATTTCCTCCCTCCTTCAACATGGGCCTTTTCAAGACCCATGTTAACTCCTTTTTTTCCTCAAAAGACCCCCCCACACAGCATCTCCAAATATGACATAAGCTTTGAGGGAAGTTATTTCACTTGAGTCCTCCTGTATGGAGTTAATGTAAAAAAATGACATAATTTTCATAAGATCATGGTTGGGATGTTTGAACCGTTAACCGCTGATTTTCGACCCGTTTCAGCTTTTGATTAACAGTGTCAAGCTTTACAGCATGATCGTTTAAATGTAAAAAATCTAGTTTTCTTTAATCGTCACCCAAATTTGAAATAAATGGAACGCGACTTAAAGCAATTATTTATAATTAAACAATTATCGTCAATTTTCTTGTTCATGTCGAAAAAACTAGATCTCATTTAAAATCACCCAAAAAATCTGGAACGCACATTTTCGCAGGGCACAGAAACATGAGTGGGTTAGTGAATAACGAGTGTTCATCCCACTGGCAGATGAAGATCTGTTGCCGAGAATACAAATTCCTCGAATTTAAGTAATAAAAAAAACTTGGATTACACATAAAGATTTGAAAAAAATCTGATTCCGCCCTTGGAAGGGCTTACATTGTGCTTCTGATATCGAATTTACTAAAGAAAGGGCTTTGATTACTTCATGATTCAGATGAAGACCCTATATTTCAAATTGGATATGTATTCCAATATTAATTTTATTGAATTATTCCTACTCGAATATAATAAGTCAGATAATAATGTTATTATCTAATATTTGAGTTCAATTTATTACATCGTTTTGTAAGCACGAGAAGGAATTTTTATTAACATATTTCTTAATCAATTCGTGAAGGAAAATTGTAAAAAACCATTCACGTATCATCATTCATTTCCATTATACAAAATAATGAAGAATTTTTCTTACGGTAAAACCTATACCGAATATTGGTACGAAAGATTTTTAAAATCAGGTTTTACATAAATACCCTGGACAGATAAGATCACTAATATGGACATATGTTTTAAAGTTTCAAATGTTGAAATCATAAAACCGACTCCATTATTTTGATCACATCATGAGGGGCGATTGACATAAAAATGCCCAACTGATAATTCAGGCAAGGATTACTAAAAGACCCACTACTTAACGGTTTCGAAAATAACTTGACCGATGCGAATGCGAATGCAGTTCCGTTAAGTCCGGGAAAATTAGTACAGCCATTGATATTCTGCTACCTGTAGGATAAAGATTTTACTAGTGATAGCTTACCAACGTGAAAATATGTGAAAGCTTCCGAAGAAAAAATATTAAATCGCTTTTGAAAACTTAAAGGATCCACTCTTCCAATTTACACAATTCTTTGTTAAGTTGTTTGAAAGTATTATCAAACTTAAATTGAAATGGAAACGAAGTTCCATAAATTAAAAGCAAAATACATAAATTATTTACAAACTTTCTGTTATGAATGCAAGTAAAACAATTCTCGAAGGTTTAAGGTGATCTGCAATTTACTTTGTCTGCGAAAATTCTTAGTTCATTTGTCGGCGTGCTAACTTACTATTCAATTGGTCTCGCGCCGCTTGCAGGAGGGAGTGCACTTCTTTGTCTTTTCGTGTTTGAATAGATGTGTTAAATGCTCTCCGTGGATTACTAGTGCCAAATATGAAAAATAATATATTTATCATTTAAGATTACACGAAAAAAATATTGTTATCGTTTGACAAGAGTTCTTGTGCGTACGTTATTTAAGTAATGTAATTTTAGATATAATTAGAATTGGCAAGATTTTGGATAAATTTTGCATCAAAATCGATTAAATTCAAAAACTTTAAATCCGTATTTGCATGATTTTGAAAACATTTAAACTGTGTTGGTATAATACAAGGTTTACATGGTAGAGTAAAGTTTACAACTTAAAACATCATCATATTTGGAAACTATTTCTACCACCAATTATAATGATAGAGAACTAAATATTAGTTATTTTTGATAAAATTGATGTCAAAATCTGTATCAACAAGATGTTGGATATAATAAGACATCAACATCTGTATTGTCATGATTTTGGATACTTATTTCAAAATTAAATTGATTTGAAACTTCGAAACTCTATCGGTATGTTGCAATATGGAGCTTACATCGAATACTAAAATGGCATTTTTCGGGTAGATTTGGCATCAAAATCTTTACTGGCACGATTTTAGGTATATCTCACATCAAAATCTATATTGTTTCGATTTTGGATGGTTTTGACATCACAATCTGTATTTACATGATAATATATGCTTGTTACAGTAAGGAAAGATGCATTTCACTTCTTATGTTTCTTCTTCCTTGTAATTAATTATATGATAAGATTTTGTAATGTAGTATTTATTGGGAATAATCATAAAAATTTAATAAACTGAGAGCAAGAGGTCTCTTAACGACAGAAATATTTTTGTGCTATTGGACTACATTTTTTTGTATTCAAACTATGCCACGCAGCCTCTCATTCGCACGAGAGAAAAAAGAAGATTGATTTTATCCGAATTTTCCCAACCGTGATAATTCAAAACATAATAAATAATCACCCTTCACCACCCCTTGATAAACAGGTAAAAAATAATCTTCGATAAAGACACGCACCTTGCTTCACTCCACCCTCTTTAATGTATTTTGGAAACGTAATCCGAACACGATTTTCCACGTTCTATATTTACGCAATAAACAATGTATTTTTTCGAACAACGATCGCAAATCTGTTTTAAAATCTATTGCGAAGAAAACAGGTCCACAGATTTGTAAGTGAAGCTTTAAAACGTAATCGGCATCCTTCCCGAGATTATTTTTAAAAACTTTGTTGAACATTCGAGTGAATTTGATACAGGAGTAACGGGACACTTTTGCTTGTATTTCTCCCTTCCGGCAGAAGGTTGTTGTGAAAAAAAGCAGAACCTTCAGAAGATTAAAGGCCTTGTTATCGAAGGCGGAAGCGACCCCAATGTTGTTATATTCTGGAAAATGTTGACTCATTTGGATTCAGGTTACGTTTTTTCAGGAAATGGGTACTTTAAATTGAAATTTCATAACTTTGTTTACCCATTTGGGATTGTTTTTTTTTCTAATTATTGTATGTTTTCAGATTTGTTGATTTAAAATTTAAAAAGATACATTCATGGTGAAACAATCAGGCGCCTGCTTCCTTTATTCATTTCTTTCGACAAAAATACACACGACCAAACAAAATAATAACACATTTTTTTTATGGACAAATAAAGTTATACGCAAATTTATCAAAATCAAGTGACTTTTTTTTTTTTTCTTCTTAGGTTCGACAAACCTTGCCTGTGACAAGACAATCAAAACAGAAACCTATACCAATTCTATACCTCAAATGGGAATATAGTCTATATCTGAATGTTCAGTTAACTATCTCAACAACTGCACAGCAAATATTTATAAGTCAGTTATTTATTTTTAATGAGAATAATTGCTGAGCTGAAAAAAATACATTTTCAAATAGGGTTATTCTTTAATAGTTCTGATGTACCTAATTTGAAAATTTCATCTTTTCGCACCAATATCGTACCTGTTATTAAAAATGGAAAACCGTTAATTAGTAGACGTTAACAAATATTTATTTAAACGTAGAGGCATCAAATTTAAGATTTATTATGCTGTTATTTTATTACCTACGAATAAGTCATTGATTAAAATTTCCTATTGTTCATATTACAAAGAAGTTGATTTCTTCTTTGGCTAAGAAACTAGTAGATTAATTTTAAAAATATTGCCGAAACAGCCAAGAAAATATATCAGAAACTATTTAAAATATGCGGGTCCTGCACAATCTTGCAAAGCATTTTGAAATGTGAGCATTATAATCGCTTATAATTTATTTTGCCATTTTATCCTTCTAGTTGGACATCTAAATCTCTCTATATCTCAATCTTGCTTTCTCTCAAGGGATGTTACGAGGTGACGTGTTAAAGCTGAATTAGTTAAATAAGAAGATAATTGTGGATAAACATGGACCAAAATAATCCATTTTGATTTATTTACAGCGAAGAGACCCTAGGGATAAATACGTTATATTATGTAATGGATCAATGACTCAAAGTAGGAATTTAAAAAAAAAACAATATAAATAGAATAAGTTAATATACATCTACACAGAATAGGTGTATATAAAACAAATTAAAAAGTAGCGAATTAACTAAAAAGGGTCATCACATTTTATTTTACAGCACTCGAGAAAAATAAACCAATTTAAGTGTTTAAACATACACACGAACACACATTTTTTCAGCTATTCAATTAGTTAAATTTATAAGTTAACTTTAACTTTTAATCCAACGTAAAATGAGCCGCTTCTGACCTTCTGTCTACCCTTAAGTACACGGACCAGGGTGAATACGTGGCAGGTATTTTTGTAGATCCTACAACAGCCTTCGAAAGGGTCGATTAACGCTCCCACCCGACTATCGGATATTTACAATTCCTATCATATGTACCTAAATAAAATGACACCAGATGAAATATTTTTTTGAATACCACTGCTTCACGCGTACGAGTGTTATCACAATCAAGGTCAACGAGAAATCGAAGTGCAATTAATGAGAATGTTTTTATCTCTGCGGGAAACGCTTTCTTTAAACCCATTTAAGAATTAATATTTTGTATGCCGATCAACATTTGCTGGTTCCAAAACCATATATTGGCTGTTATCACAATTTACTAGCAGGTAGTATAATACAGCCCTGATAAAATTTAAGTACAAATAAAACCTGATCGACGTACAAAATAATAACGAAAATTCAACAAAGCTACCTCATTTTACTAAACTAGTTACCTAATTTTATTAATTCGTAGGCATGATTGAATAATCTAAGTTAAAAAAAATATATTGTAAAACTATCTTTTACCAACATTTTATAAAATATAGTATTCATAAGTGAAGGCTTTAGTTACAAAAATAAATAAAAAATAGTAAGAAAAAATCTGTCCATACATTCTCGCCCAAACATAAATTAGATGATATTTTGAAACTTTAGTAAAATAACATATCATTTTAATAAGAAAAAAATATCACGTTCTATCAAGTTCTTGAACTTAGTATTGGGCAAGATCATTTAAGGTCAAATTTCCATATCGTTTAATGAAGCGAATATAATATTGGCTGCCAAGTAGTTAGCGAAGGGACAAGGGCTTGGGAAATAGGTCATTCTGAGGTAAGTGCATCAAGTGGCAAGTGGTATAATGGCATTTCAAATTTAGGGCGAGAGAGAATCTATATCCTCGTTAGGAGAAGGTCGTTTACGATAATAAAGTTATATGTGCAGCTTCTGAGAAAAGGGTGTCTATATTATCTTCGGAAGGTATTTTACGACAAGAAATCCATATTCTTGTGGTCAGTTTTATGTATTAGATTTGGGAATATGCTTATGACAAGCATAACCATGAACATTATAAAAGATCTTAGTGAAAACATTTTTTGTCGAACTGGGATATAGCCATATCAGATATAATCAAATAGGAATATATATTGTATATCATAACTTATAAAAATATATCATAATGTAAAAATAATCAAATTTCACTTAGATATTTGTCGTAAAATGTCTTTGTGAAAAAAAAACATTATGTATTTTTATGGTTAGAAAAACACGTAACTGTTTATTTTATTACTAAAAACTTGGCGAAAATTTAAGTTTTTTTATATATTCTTCCTATAACCTTCATAATTTTACAGCAAAATAATTGTTTTACGTTCTGTTTTGCTTTTCACATTCTACACAAAAATCCATTTTTAACTTGCGTATTTTTAGCAACTAACTCTTTTATTTATTTCACCTTTAATAGACTGTAACCGGCTGAACCCTTTTTACAAATGTTTTTTTTTTTAATAAAGGATACTGTTTACCATTTTGAACATTTTAAATACACTTCCAGTCTCAACAATTTTCGATCGACTAAAAATAGGCTAAAAAAAATAGTAAACTATATTTTTTGGCATAATGAATTACCAAGTTACATAGGCCTTTGTTCACGAGACTTGTTCATGGTGAGATTTAAAAATAAACATAGTAGAAAATGGTGAACAACAGTATTCATCTACTGCTAACTTACTCTAAGCGAATAGTGAATAAATATATTTAGATTGTTAGAAATAGAAGCTCGACCTAAAGGCCCGTTGAATGGACAAATAAAGCATTTAACGCATAAGAATGAAAACTTACTATTGCCATAAGTGCCAAGTCCTGGAATAAATCAAAAACATGAATATTGGGTATGGAAAGGTAGTTTTTCCCCTAGGGAAACAACTCCTTTCAAAAAAACTCTCTTTGTAAATAACTTGCTGAAGTGAGTTAGTTAAATTATTTAATAATAATTCAAGTTACTTTAATATCTTTCACGTTAAGGAAATGGAAGTATTCGATGATATTATTATAAAATTTTAATTTTACCAATGCCTTAAAATCAAAGGTGTAGAAAATATTAACCACCACCTACTTATAAAGCAGTTTTAAATGTTATTTTTCTTATCTTTACCTAATTTTACCTTCATCATCTGGGAGGTTGAAAAATGATTAATTAAATTATAAAAAATAATTAAATAAATAACTTTGTATAAGACCACGAATATATATTATTTTATGACGTACTGGTTTCGCTTAGCCTAAGCATCATCAGCGTACAAAATTAAACACAACAAAAATACAAAGTGTGCGGTTAAATATACATACAGAGGGAGAACAAACTATATAATAAAAATAAAATAACACAACAATGAGAAAACAATAGAATTATATTTAAATTATTACAAAAGAACAGAGGGAAAGAAACAGAGAATATGAATTGAAAGAGACCAAACCTCAACTGAGAACGTGATTAAAGAATAATGAAAAATTTCATGAGTTTATAGAAAATATATCTTATATTGGACTTCTGGACAAATTTACCTGATTATTAAAAATATGACTATATATTTTGATAAGTTACAAAAATATCATATTGCAAGCATTGATAATCACTTATTTAATAAACGATAAGATCATAAAATCGATTTTTTTTTGTCTTTGAACTACCAACTCGTACTTTTAGAGCATTTATAAGTTTTATTGAATGTAGTTTATCTTAATTTCGACTCCAACCATCAACATTTGAGAAGATATGAAATTATTCTTCTAATAATATAACGTACATACATTACCGTTGCCAAGCATTCATCATCATAAATTAACGATAAATTCTGAGACAATGATATATAAACGTACGATCATCGAAATAATTACTCGGAGAAGAGTTCAAGTTGTTACAATCCGCAACTTTCCTCAATTTCAACTTCGACCTATAAAATATGATATGTTATAAAATGATGCTGAACGTACCTTCAAATTAAATGAACTATTACAAGTTTTCAGCAATCAGCAACACGAATCAACGTTGAACGACTGAGGCTATTAAAGGAAAACGTTCCATTCTCAAACGCCGCATATCCAGAACATTTTTGAATGAAAAATAAATATACTGAACTTAACTTTATTTCAATTGTAACCTTTATAAAAAATACTTCATATTCCCCTACATTAAAAAGACAAATAATTTATATGTTAAAAGAGATGAAACGTTAAATTAATAGTTATATAAATAATCAGGTAAATTTGTCCAGTGGTCCAGTATTAGGTATATTTCCCGCAAACTCGTAAAATTTATCATTATTCTTTAATGACCTTCTCACTCTTTTGTCTCTTTCAATTTATATTATCTGTCTCTTTTTCTCTGTTCCTTTGTTATAATTTAAATGTTATTCTTTTGTTTTCTCATTGTTCTGTTATTTTATTTTATATTTTGTATGTATAACTTCACACTTTGTATTTTTAGTTTTGTTTAATTTCGTATCCTGATGATGGTAAGACTAAGCAAAATCGGTCGAGCGTAAAAAATAAAATAGTATTCGTCTTCTTATAAAATGTTTTTATTTTCATTTCTTTGAAATATATTTAATTTAATATTGACTGTAAAATACTGAGAATCCTTTTCAAATGTCGATTTTCCTTTTCAACCTTTGACGGGTTCACGAATTTATTGTGGAATTCAGATGCACAATAAATGCCTTGATCTACTTACTCATATTTTTGGATATTGATTTTACAATATATGAAATTAAACAATTTTACAACTTTGTTTTTAACCACTAATTTGCAAGAATCGAAAAGTTTTTATGCACAAATATAGTATTCGCGTTTTTTACTGTGTTTGATGACAATGCCCGAAAACGGATACCGTAGTCCTTTATTTACCTGTTTTCCTTTTTCTTTAGCCTTATCACATTCTATACGAGTTGATAAATGGATGGGAGGACCGCGGCACTAGCCCTAGGCGCAGTATTTCTGAAGAAAGCCAACATCGGTCAGTAAAAACCGTAAAATAAAATAAAACGTGGGTTTTATGAAGCAGTAAATGCTCTCAAACGGTGACCTTTGGCGTTATAAAATGTCCAAAGCTTTTGAAAAAAATATTTAATTGGAAAATTCAGCTATATTCTGGTCGTAACGTCCTTTCCATCGTAAGCTTGGAAATATTTAATGAAAATTAAAATATAACTTTATAAGACAAATTAAATCATAAGACCACAGATTTCATTTAATTTTTTTATGAGAGAAAGAGAACACAATATCAAAAAATAAGAGAACAGTGAGAAACAAGAGAATAACATTTGAATTTTAACAAAGGGACAGAGATAAAGAGGCAGATAATATGAATTAAAAGAGGCAAACCGTCAACTGAGAAGGTGATTAATAAATGAAAATAAAATCTGTGGTCTTATAGAAAGTTTTTTTTTTTCATTCTAACCAAATATGTCAAACCACAAAGTGATTGCTTTCTACAAAATATTTTTTTAAATTTTTTTTTATATGTGGCGAAACCGGGTGGTAAAAATTTGTTATTTTATGGAAACGAAAAAAATAGTTTCCGAGTATTCAACATTTGGAAAAAAATTGACCATTAAAATAATATTTGCTGATTTTCATAGCCCTCTGACTGAAAAGTGTAATTTCAACTGCTTCGTACAAAGCTAGAGAATGACGCAATACTATGAATTCAACTATTGTAGAAGTAAAGTAACCATCTCGAGTGACGTAATTAATGCATTCCGTAAACTTTTACATATTTTTAATTTACGTAAAAAAATTTATTTATCTTTATGAGAACGGGCAATCTGCCTTGCTAGGAACATCGACAGAAAAAAACATAGTAGCACTTGTACACATTTTAAAATATTCTCAATTATATATTATTTACACAGTATTATTTTATATGTGAAACATCAAGCAGCATTTTTAACCTGTAAATAAATTACAAAGAATGACTAGTATGTAACCGCACAGAAATATTCACTTTCCAAATAAATAAAACGTCTTGTGACAACTAATTTACTCCTCAGTGGGAGAGTCAGTATTGGAAGTGGATAGTTTTGAAAATAAATTCTGTTCTAAGGCAATTTCTACCCTTCCCTAAACCGGTTACGTGTCTGTGAATTTACTTAAGTGGCGTATCACGTAATATGACGAGTTACTGTACAGCTCTCTGACTTGTAATAATAATAATAAGTACGATGTTTTTATAGCGAAAGTTTAAAACCGAACGCAAGGTGGCTCTTAAATAATAAAAAAGTAAAGAAAGGAAAGTTAAGGAATAAAATTCCTTTTTTTTTGTTGTGCAGAGAGGAAGATTGCGAAAGAAAAATGAAATAAGTAGCATAGAAACATAGATTATTACATGGTTGTTTTGTATTTAAGTTTATCGATCCCTGTTACAGTAAGCTCAAGGAAACATCGTTGTTTGGTTCCTAAGTATTATATTCCGAAATATCAAGGTTGCTTCGAGACATTGTAAGACATCAAAGGATCTTCCTGATAAACTAATTCGTAGAGTCAAGTCTTCGACGGTTATCAAAGGAAATTGACGCTTCAACGTTTGTTGTTTGATTCTAAATAGAGCATTGGAATTCATATTAGAAAGATAAATTCAATGCATGAATATAGGTTTGAATTTTATTGGGAATGTGAGGTTATAATAATTAACATATTGACTTCATAATGGAGATTTACCAATAACTTTACCCCTTCGAAAATAAGTGTTATTTTTTGAGGTGCGATTGGAATATTACATCTTTAGTATTACACAACATTTCAGAGACAATTTGAAAGTCAACTTTCAACTTTAAGCTTCAAAACTTTCTATTTAAAAAAAAAATCTGTGAGCCTAGTTAAACTTTTACTTAATTGGGTTACTCTCTCCGATCGTATTAGTACGTGTTTGCGCAACACCTGGAAGGTGGGTAGTATAAAGGTGAGTTTTTTTCTTCTTGGACTCTATGTCAACAACGAAATGTACAGTTATACAATTACGTGACAGTGGTGCGAATCATACAGTTATTACGTGTTAATTTTGAGTTTATGAAATGCTTGCCTTTTTTGAAAGAACAGTCATTTATTTACTACAGCCTTAAAAATACTCCGTTAGAGGCTTTTTACACAAATTTTAACATATATTTTTTAAAAACAATAATCTCATAAACACTGAAAAAAATATTGCAAAAGAAAACGAAATAATAATATTGAATAACAAGTACAAAAATATTGTAAGTTAAAAGAATAAACGTAATATTGAATAAATAACAGGTTTAATTTAAAAAAAAAGCAGGCTCAAAAATATTGAACAAGCAATTACACCTTTATATTAATAATAAAATTATACTTTGTTTTATAAACACATAAATTATTATGATGAAGGCCAACCGGTTTCGCTTGGATCAAGCTTCGTCAGGGCACATATAATAACTAAAGAAAAATACAGAGTTAACAGATATATATAGGTACAAAAATTTATGATAGAGTGAGACAGTGTATAATACAAAGAAGGAAGAGAGAGAGCATTTATTGGAGGGAAAGAACAGGAATATATGCTCTCTCTCTTCCTTCTTTGTATTATACACTGTCTCACTCTATCATTATTTTTGTACCTATATATATCTGTTAACTCTGTATTTTTCTTTGGTTATTATATGTGCCTTGACGAAGCTTGATCCAAGCGAAACCGGTTGGCCTTCATCATAATAAATTCTGTGGTTTTGAAACAAAGTATTTTTTATTATCAATATAATGTCCAACCACCATGTGATTCCTTCTTACGAAAAAATTATACCTTTTATACAGAGACACCGATTTTCTCAAAATGTATTGTGGTGTACACGCCATCAACAATTATAAAATGTCAAAATACATATAAAACTGTATGTTATTGTAAATGAATTTAAAAAATAGCTGAAGCGCCACACAAGTCTTCAGCATCGAACGAGAATTATAGCATTCGAAGCAGTTTAAAAACTTATCAAAACTGAATGTTTGACTCATTTTTGACCAAAGTGTCGCTTAAGCCCTTTTGCCTTTCCAGCGACGATATTCAATCTGTGCAATTCCTGAAGTATATTGGAAATGACTGTGTTAAAAAATAATACTAGATTACAAATATTTGTTGATATGTTCGTACTATCAGAAAGCAATTACTTGTATGATTACCTCCAACACACGCTTGCAAGAGCGACCAGCGTTAATTATTCGCCTTGACTCTCGATTGCGTCCGCCCTACTTTTCCGGATAGTCGATAGATGGCACCAGTTAACGAGAGAATGTAATAAAGGAGAGAAAAACCGGCGAAACTTTTTTCACCGGAAGCGTCGCGCCGCCATGACAGTATCCTCTTTGGAGATTTTTTATATCTTTTGCGACATCAGAGGGAATTTAAAACGGATGTCGCTAGATTGGCAACCCGCTAATTTAAAATGCGAATACCGTTTCGAGGTGGTTGAATTTGTTTCAAAACTCTTCCAGGAGATTTACGAATGGTTTTATATTTAATAATTACTTTTGAAGAAATCTGCAAGAAAATAAATACACATATATCAGCGGATTCAGTTCATTGCGGGTTAAATGTGTGAAAGGGCCCGCACAAATAGTTTTTTCATCTGGTAAGCAATCTGTTCTGGAAAACTGAAAAAAACATGAATGTTTCAAATACCGCACACTGGGAAAAAGTAATTTGGTATTGTGACCCGGAAAGTAAGTAGGTCCAAAGTTTTTTTCAACGCAAAGCATTTTTTTTCGATTTCCACATTTTTTTGTTTCCCTACAGGAAATTACGTTCTCTCTTTATCCCGGCAATCGGAAATGGTCTAGCGAATTCCTCCTTAATTATGTTCATTTTGCAAAGACATTTTGCTGGGAAAAAAAACGCTTCCGATAGTAATTTCGTTTTTTTTCTGTGTGGTACGAAAGCAGAGCAGTTCTGTCGTTTAACGAAAAAAACTATCATAGATTTAGTACTAATCATTCTCTATTTAACAAAATTAAACATTTTCAGACAGTATCAGTACTGACTGAAGGAATGTCGTTCTATGACTACATTAATGTTGCTAAATTATATCTCTGTTTGAAATGAAGAAGGGAATTCTCGAAACAAGAAGGGGAGAATTTTTTTAGTGTATTATTTTAGTTGTGCCATATTCATTCAAAAATTGTAAAAAGGGCACGAAATCAAAAAAAAATCCTCTGCCTTAGTGATATAATAAAGGGTAAAGAAAATAATATTAACAAATAATAATCCAGGGAGAAACTGATGGAAGATGTGGTAGAGGAAAACTGCGCACCCCGTGAAATAAAAACTTACGTGACTGGGACGAGATAGGTACAGTACCTATCGCTTATTTGTTCGGGGCTGCAGTCTGCAAGCTATATCACAGTCTTGCACTAAATAAAGCAAACCTTTGATATCATTTAGCAGAAAAATAAAAAAAAGTCAAAATAATTTTTTTGTTTCCTTAGTAGGTGATTATTTTGTGAGGTTCATTTAATTTTCAGTCAAAACTACCATGGCACATAGTGAAAAAAATCTGTCTCCATCTATGCACTAATATTATTTTAAATCTTCTTCACTTAACTTTTTAAAATATTAAACTCCGCACAAGAGTTCCAACTTCTCCAAACCGTCTGGAGCTGGTGAGACTACGGCATCTTCACTTGGGATATGTTGTGACGTTAAAGCAGAGGGGAAGAGGAAGATTGAGAATCATCTAGCTATTCACATCTGATTCCAAATACGGGCTAAATTTTGTATTTTTTTTATTTCAGGCAACCTTTTGATTTTTATTTGTGGTATTTCACCAGGGCGGTACTTAAACTATATTTCAACTAATGATATATTTTACTAAAATCTTTTTATAATTTTTGTTTTTTTCATTTTTCTTTGTTCATTATAATGTTACAAATTACAGGAGTTTTTTTTGTTCTTTTTAGATAACCAGACTAGGCACACGCCCGTGTTGTGGCGATAGGGTCAGTACTGATAATAATAATAATTGCATAATGTCATCTGCCTTAACATAAGGACACCCCATTTATATCCCGGTCATTATAATTTAACAATCGATTGACAAAAAGCTGTACGCCGTTGTGACCTCTCTACAATTATAAAAAAATAAATAGGTAAAAAAAACTTTTGTAGAACGTCAGGGGAAATATCAAATTTATTTTATGCTAATTTTACTTGAGACTTGAAATGAAGTGAAATATTCGATCAAGCAGAGTACTTAGCTCACAGAACAATCCAGAAACGCAGGTAAAAAGATTTCGTTAAATACAAATGAAGGTACTATGTGTAAGTATTACTTTTGCCAGCACAGGGATAAGTCACTACAAATTATTTATTCTCTGAAGAAGACTTTAAAAGTAAACCACATAAACAATTTAACTTTTCGAACCAAGAATCACGAATTTATGGAACAGAGTTCTAGTTTCAAGTCCCATATGATTTTAGTTCAGTTTTTATTTATGGAGTAAACAGAATTGTTCATATGTTACATTTTAGTAACACTTTTCAATGAAAAATTGGTTATTAAAGTGTTATCAAAGTATGTGGAATTGTGTTTTCTTGTGTGTGAGTTTATTTGAGTTCACAATCAGTTAATAGTATTAATATTATCTAGGTTTTTTATTAATTACAATATAACATTTTAAAAGACAGATATGTTGAAAAACAGATATTTTGAAAAACAATTATATTTTATTCACAGTCCTCCTCACTAGGGATTCCTGTTCCAAGGCGGACTGTAGGTTGCTGCGTTGGTGTCACTGGTTCTACGATTACTTCATAATCTTTATAATTTCCTCGTCTTCATGGTTATTGATCCACATTTTTATGTTGCTCTTAAACATTTGCATCTCGGTGGCATCTTTAATATGTTTTGAGAGAGCATTATATAATTTGGCAGCATAAAACTTGTGGTTTTTCTGTCCAAAAGATGTGTTCGGTTTTGGAATGTTAATTTTATTTAAGGTTTTTGTTCTTGTAGTGTGAGCGTGTTGGTCAGTAAGGTACTCACCCTTTCTTTTAAAATTAAGTTTAAAGTACATTTTTTTGGGTATATTTTTGTGATGCTGGGAACATTAAAGTTAAAAAAAAATCTTTTGGCGGAGTTCTCATAGGTTTCCTTTAGGATTGTTTTTATAATACTTTTTGTGCTTTCACGAGCTGCTTTATATGGGTTAATTTCAATGTTCACGTTTTTATTACGTATTCATATTGTCTTTCTTAATTTCAAAGTTCATCTATGTTAGTTTCAAGATTCACAAGCTTGTATTGTTAACCTTGATATTTTCAAGGCAAATGTCAATTCATTTTAATAGACTTGTATCAGAACAGACCACTTTTCATTAGGTTTACTATAATTCGGTTCGAAATTTTAATTTCAGTGACATTCTTACTGTTAGCGACTTTTGAGCACCCTTTTGGTGATTTTTTCTCAATAGTGGCAATATTAAAAATTCCGATAATTAAGTTTTTTTTAATATCACTGCTGATTTGCAAACTTCATTAAGAAAAAAAATTCATAGATTTAGCAAATACCTAGATCGTTCGTTCATTTATTCGTTAATTAACCCTTCGGCCGCCTACCAAGGTATGTCCGTTAAGCTGTACCTGGTTTTGTTTCAGAATTCCACACTCTTAATTCGAAAATATTTTTTTGAACTTTGCAATGAAAATAACGGAAGAGTCGAAATGCCGTTTTTTTTAGTTTGTTAATATATCCGCGGTTACAACACGCAAGCAAACCGAATTCTGCAATCGCAATTACTTTATAGGTTCATCCTTTTGAAAACATTCGCTCATTCAACTGTTGTCTCCGCTACAAAGAGATTTTCTCGCTTGAATCTGGGGGCGATATTGCATTGAAAGGTTTTTTCCGATAACCGGAAACAAATCAAGGTGTTTCAGAAGCTACCGCGCGCAACTTTCCATAGAAATAAGCTCCGGGTTTCAGCAGTAGTTAATCTGCTCTTGACAGGGTATTGTGTCGCTATCGCGCAAAAAGGCTGAACAGTCAATATTATTATGCCGATGTATCATGTTCAGAATTCACCGTTCCATTGTTGGGGTGCTTCATACGAGCAAATAGCCGCATTCAGCGCTTGCCAGATACAACATTCGACATTGTTTGGAAGGCTCCAATAAATACATTCAATAATTCAATTGTTACTGCTTATATTTCATTAGCTATGGATCTAGCACCGGCTTATGGAACGACGAAGCTTTAATCTTAATCGTATTTTCTTCCCCTCCCTTATCCCATGTCAGTTTTTTACTATTGCTTATCTTTCTTTCTCTGATATGGAACAAATCACAAATAATTTCCATTGTGAGTACGTACAAGTGTGAACCTTTCGAAATTGGAACCAATGGGTATGCTTAGAAAAGGAATCAAATTACAATCAAATCTTTTCAAATGTAGACAAGCGATAAACTACCTACCTATAATTTTATTCTCTATTTGAAATAGGTGGATTATAGCTAATTTTCTTTGTTAGTTAGTCAAGTTATATTCCGTAATTTTTTACGGGTACCTAACACAATATTAGTAAATAAATAATAATGTTTTCACCTATACTTCATCTTAATGATCACATTTTATGTAATTATAATGCACCATATTTTATCATAACATTATGCTGTACCTTTGTTAACATAACTTAATTGTATAAATTTGATGTTAAAGTCCACAAGGTCGTACATAAACAAATTTAATTTAGCTTGGCTCTTAACTACTGATACAAGACTTTTTATTTATTTAAGTTTTATACTTCACAGAACTTTTGTATTCGGAACTAGTTTGCTTTAAGGTCAAATAAAGTTGAATATATATTTGTTTATTTATTTACGATCAATGCCCATTTACAAAAATATCAAAACATACGAGGCCTGTTCAAAAGAAAAGGTGAATTTTGAATTTTCGCGGGCTGTGTACATTCGATTATCGATTTTTTATTGTTGTTATGTTAGAACACATATGTTTATCGTATGTTAGCATTATCAGCCATTTCGGATTAGTGGTTTGTTTTTGAAAACTGGAAAGGTTAGTCACGTTTTTGTGTGTTCATATGCTCATCGTCATTAACATTTTCTTGGCCTTCTGAAAAGTGTTTATAAGTGGTACAAGCGCTTATATGTAAATATAAACCATTATTCTAGTAACACATTAGACACATTAATTATCCATCAAAAATAAAGCAAAGAGCATGCAGATAAAAACTTACAACAAAAACATTGGAAAAAAAATTATAACTAAAGCTTTTCACATATTGAACATAATATGCATCGATATATTACTTCATACTTGACCCAGGGACATATTAAAGTAGTCACCTTTTTTACAGAACTCATTACCATAAGTTAGAAGTCTATTTACACCAGAGAACATGAAGCATTTTTTATTGTTTGCTTTATGCGTATTTTGTACTAGAACTATTTGGTTAATAGATTTTTAAAAGTTTAATACAATCTGTTCGGCTTTTATGTAATATTCCGTTTGATTTATTTCATTCCAATTTACGGTCTCTAAAGCCCGAAAGAAATTATATTCCGTGTATTTTTTGTAATTCTTTGTGTTGCTTTATCGGGATTGTCTTTTTATCTTCTACTTCTTAGAATTTTAACAGTATTATGGTCTGCTATTTTTGGATTGTCCAGTTTATTCGTTTTCTCCTATTAGTCGTTGGCTATTATTTAATAAATCGCCAGCCTACAGACTACATCTCGCAATCGAAAAAATTGTACTAGCTTTCAAGACCACTTAAATGGATTAACTTTCCAACCTTCCTTATTTATATTTTACAACTTATCTTTATCGGGGATGCTATAGGCTCACTGTCTCCAGACAGATGAGAATTAAGAGTTCCGTTTAAACACCCATGGCGATCGCAAAGGCAGTTTTATTCAAAAATTTTTTCTATTTTAGTGTAATATTCCGATAATTAACTAAATTTTTGCACAACTTGTCGCGACATGATTAGTTTCTTAGAACGGGCATCTGCCTAGTTAGAAACTAATGTTGACTAGGCCATAATCTATTCATGCATACATTATATTACAGCTAAATCTCAACACACTCATGTATATTCCTTGTTTGAAATTTAAAATTATATTATTGTGTATGAATTAAAAAAATAGTAATAAAATTTTACTTTTTGTATAATTTCAACACGATACAAATTAATAACCGGTTAGTAGCTAAGTAGATGAACGTGTTGGATTCCCATCCGTTGGAGATTTTCAAATATTGTCAGGTTATTCATAATCCGGAAATGTTTGTCTTTCTTTGAAAATAAATTAAATTAAAATAAAAAATAATATTAAACCAGCAATAATAATATAAATGCACTTCTATATTTACATAAAAATTTAGTATGTCATAAATTATTCTCAAATAAAGGTGCTAATGGAGAGATTATCTCCATGTTTCAAATGGTAATTCGAATAGGTTCTAATCTGTGTAAGGAGAAAAATGAATAAAAAATATTTAAAAATGTATTATTTTATACTATGAGTTGTAAATTATAATTTGAATAAATTCAAATCTGTGTAAGGAGCAGAATGAATAAAAAAAAATTTTTACACTCCCAGCTAATTTTGTTTTATTTTCTGTTAGCGTCCTAATAAGCTCTAAGATTTTTTATTGTTATTTATTTGATATGTTATTTTTTGACATGATAAATTATAATTTAAAAAAAATTAAAGAGTAGATTTTGCGGACAACAGGCTCATCTGTTTAAAAATTATTAACCATGCAAAATTTAACATGTTCTGAAGGTAAAATGATTTCTCATTTCTACAAATAATTAAACTGACCAAACACGGCTAAAAGCCATTTCAAGCAACGTTTAAATTTGAATGGTGGTCTTTCCCATGATACTTAAAGTATACTCTGAACGTGCCGCAAATTATATTTTAAAATGTTTTTAATATTAAATTTTAGACAAAACAAAAAAGTTAGATACGCACGCCGGGCCAACCAAATATTCGTAGTCGATTTACCATTAACATAAGAGTTTTTATTAACCATACAAAATTTAACATTTGAATAAAAATGATTTCTTTTCTAAAATAAACTGAAATGAAAAGACACGTGTTATGTCATATTTCATTTAAAACCCTTTTAATAGATATTTTAGTAAAACAAAATTTAGATAAGTGCCAACAAATATCGTATTCTATTAATTATTTTAAGAGTTTTTTGGTACCCAACTTTGAACTTTTTAATTAATAAACCACGAGATAGTATTTCTATTTCCTAAAATGTGGGTTTTAAAGCTATCTTTTGCCAGTCAAAATTAAATAATTATGATAGAGTTAAATAGTTGCGCCCATAACATTTCCAGATAATTTTTGGAAATAATGGACTGAATCTGTACATTACAGATTCCCAAGATTGTTTTTCACCGAATAAAATCATTCCTATTCAGAATTCATAGTAGAATTTAATTTGTAGTGATTTAATTAATGAATAGCTTAGTGCTAGTTTTTATTAAGACCCAATAACAACATTTCTCAAAACTATAAATAGTGGCTAATACAGCGATACTGATTGAATTTTATTAATTATGATTTTTTTTTTTATTATTATTACTAACGAAAATTTTACTGGTGAATGCAACATAATAACTTTATTTATCAAAATTCGTATAAATCTGTATATTTTCCTGAATACATATTTATTTTTAAATTGCAACTTAAGCCATATTTTTTTACCAGGTTTGATTAGCGTGGTAATTATCAATCTTCCTCTTTCAATTCACATTTTTTCCCAACTCTAGTAAGCAGGGCAGTTGAAACGATTGTACGGTTTCTCATAAAAAATAGTCATACATAAGTAAGGCGAAGTACTTACTTTCGACAAAGATTTGAGATAAAACATACTTTGTACCAAGCCAATAATACGTGTAGTGCTTTATTCTAAACATAATGTTACATCACAGAGTGTTTTCAATAGCGAAGTATTTGTTTTAAGTGAAGTGTCAGAAATGTTTTTCTAACCTTTCTCTTCCACATCTCTTTCCCTTTAGCTTCATAAAATACCCTAATTGTAAATGACATAGTCCCACTGGCTTCAGACGGTTGTGAGCAGTAGGGAGTTACCAGCATGATGCTATAATTTTGTAAGTAAATTTCAATGAATATTAAAACTACTTTATACATAAAGAATAAAACATACCTCGCATTTTCAAACAATGCCATAATAGTCTAGTTACTTTCACAGTAGAGTGGAAAGGAAAACGATTTAAAATTTAGGAAAATGAGTTTTCCCGTTCCGGCCATTCAGCTTATTCCCACGACGTATTCAAAAGCTAATAGAAATTTTCGACGAACTTCTGGCAGGAAAAATAAGGTTCTAGAACTTGCCTAGAAATACAAATTGAAATCCCTTAAATGGGTCAATTCGTGTATGTTAGCTTTAGTTCAGCATTATTGTCGAAATAAACTTGCCCAGCTCTGACTAGATGGTTCTCACTTTACTTTGAAGTTTTTGTTAGATTGGACTTAGATGTATTTCGCTATGATCAAAATAGCCTCTTTAAACTTTTTATGGTTAAGATGATTTATTCTGTTTGACAGTAGTTATTTTATTTTACAACAATTAATTGTATTAACCACAAATAATTTCTTTTTGCGAGTAGGTGTGTGCGAATGTGAAGTTTTCTAAGGAATAACTGATGTTAATTAAAATTATAAAATGATCTTGCGAAATCCCCATCTACATATAATGTATTTTAGTTAATATTATTCTATATTTGTAATGTAACTCATATTTTTTTCTTGGCAAGTCAAGTCACATTCGGTTATTTTTATGGGTAACTAATATTGCAGTAAAAACATGAAATAGCACACAAATATGCTCAATAAAAGTGAGAATAACCACCGAAAATCTTGGAATATTCTTTTAAAAAAGCAAGAGATAAGCCGTAGTGCTAGTAGAATAAAAGCAATATGATTGGTTTATTATATAAAATAGAATGTAGTTTTATTATATTTCATGCTTTAAGTAAGTGATTTTGTGGAGATTGAAATGTATAATAATAATTTACTAATTAGAGGTTCGAATCAAATAATAAATATGTTTCCAACATCAATTTGTAGTTTTTTCATATTAATAATAACATCCAGGAAAGCATAGTAAAACATTGTTATAAATTATTTAATAAAATTAAACGTTAATCTTGAAAAAAACGTATTAGGGCATTTGATCTCCATCTCAGTCGGTGTAACGATTTTCTACCTCATTCACACCGGGTTGAAAAACATCATAGAATGAATTGACCTATTCTTTTATCTTTTTTTATTTAACGATAAAGATTGCCGTATCGAGTAGGAAAATTTTATAGTGTAGGTATTCTATTCCCTTTTCAATGTTTACTTTTAACTTGGTCGAAATTGTAGATTTAACATTGTGGAAAATAAAAATTACAAAGGTTTCAAATATACCAATTATAATTAAGATAACATATCCTTCCGTACACAAATTCACTTCAGATTCAGAGTAATCAGAAGTGTCTAGCACAATACGTCCAAATTCAGGGCCACAAATTATTAAAATAAATTAAAAAGTTGTTTCAAATACGGGAAAATGTATTTATTGTTTTATTTTTATCAGTATTACCATGAATTTTTAAATACAACATTTAACGCTTACAAATTGACAATTTGTCGTAAATCGTGCCTGATTATGTCAGATGAAAGAAAATGGTTCAATAGCGAGACATTTTGATACGGACCAGTGGAACTAGGTCCTGAATGAGGACTTTTAGATATCTTTAATAAATACTTACGCCATTCTAGCTTGCTCGGAGAGCGTCATCGTGTTGGAAGTTCGTTAGATAGGGGTGAGAAACTTGACCTTCTTTTTTGGTTTGGGGGATTACAAATAATATATAAGGAAGGAAATACAGAAATGAAAACTCTTTCTCTTTTGCTTAAGAAGGTGCCTTCGGTGAAAGGCTTATATTTTAGCAAAGGAATTTACGCTACTAGGAAAAGCTTTAATTCTTTGTGGACACCGTGAGCTTAAATGAAGCTAGGGTCATTATTTAAATCAAATTATAGTAAACAATAACCTGGGCGAGCGTTGTAGGCTCGATTTGCAGATGCGGCTTAAAGCGTCGGCTGGATTCGCGGATGTCCTGGTGTTAGCGCGGGAGCGCTGGTAGTTCAGGGATGGGCACGTCCGTTTGGCAAAACTGTCTCAGACCAAGAGGCTAGACCCTCGGGTAAACTTCGGCCTTGAGTCTATTCCCTTTTTGGGGTTGCCCGTACGTAATAAAATAGAATGAATTTAATATTAGGTTGAGTACCTTAAAATATTAACAGACGGGGCTTAAAGTTAATGTTTACGAAAATATCGTTACATAACAATTTATAGAAAAAGAAAGAAGAATAATATCGTAATTTGGAGAGATTTGGGATAAATATTCAACATTCAAGAAAACAGAACAAATACAAAATTTTATAAATATAGGTTGCGTTGGAAAATACCTTGATAAATATTTTTAAAAAAATTAAAGTAGAATATTTAAAATAATTTTTATTTATTAAAGCTTAGCGTTTCTGCGCAATATCTTTTGAATATTTCAAAATTTCTTCAACAAATATTATTTTTAAATGAAACGAAACTATTCATAAGACCCTAACAACATTATTAAAATAGTTTCAAGTCAATTCTGATATGACTCTCGGTTATTCACCTAGCACAAACCTTTAAGCGTTTGAACAAATAAATACTTATTCTAGAACGTACATACCCGTAACGAGACAGAAGAGCACATTTGCTATGTTCAGTGGAACATGACATAAATATCTTGCAGTTTTTAGTTTGGCTGAATACGCCCTTTGAATTTTTGATGCGCTAGACCATGAAATCAGCCTTTAACAGCCACACATCATATTGGATTTGATATATTCACTAATATGATATTAATCATTTCACTGCGGTGTGTTACCTGCCTCACAATGTTTTTTCTAAGACGGGTAGGAAAAAACTTTTGGATCTTGTACAAAAAGGTTACATATTATATTGTTATACCAATATAATAAAACAAAAAACAAAAAAATACCTTTTTAAACATGAACAAGAGTTCGCTGGTAGCTTAGAAATTAAACTTCTTTTTTTAGGCAAATGGTTAAAATATTTTTTTTACTTATTTAGATTTTTTTTAGGAGATTAAGAAAACGATTTATTTTAGAAGATAGCCCATAAAAGTACAAATTCTTGAACAAAAATTATTCAAGCTAAAAAATATATACAATTTTCACAGATTTTATTTTGTCAACCTCCGTAATCTAGCGGTTAAGATCCTCGACTATGAATGCAAAGGTCGCGGGTTCAAATCTGGGCGTACACACATAAAATTATTTTTATCATTATTAATTTGTCATTTCACATTTAATTAAAATAAACAATATAAAGAATATTTGTAGCACATTTCAGACTGGCAGATACTTTCTGTTGCTTGAAATGACACTAGCCGTTTTTAGTGACCAGATCGAAATAGCAAGGTTTATTCCAACCTTTCACTTCCTCATCTTATTTTCTTCTCCACTTCCTTCAGCCTCAAAACACACACCAATTGGGGATGCCATAGTCCCACTGGCTCCGGATATTTAAGAGCGTTTGCGACTTTTGTGCTATATTCACATTCATTCAACAAAAAAAATAAAACTAAAAAAATAAAAGATTCCCCTCCCACTTTCTCTTTAACCCCCAACATATCCCAATTGGGAATGCGATAGCCCCACTGGCTCTGGACAAGAGTGGTTGAAGATTTTGTGCTGTATTAAAATAAAATAAAACAGTAAAAATAAATTACTTCCGGGCTTAAATCATATTATTTTCGCATCTCAGACAATAGGCAACTCTTATTTAATTTTGAAGTACGTTTAGAAAACGTTAATTGCGGATCATTAATTATAATAAATACTTGAGCTGCTAGCTCAAATATGCGGATTTAAAAACAAATCTGCAAAATACGACAAGGAAACAAATGTTGGCTCATTATTATTGAGTATCATTATGAAAAGATAAAATGTTATTTGAACGGGAATTTATTAACAGCTACAATACTTTTTATTAAATTAATGTGGCCAAGCTATTTTTTTAACGCTATCTCCCCTCGAGATCGATAGAATTATACTCGTATGCATTATGTCACCAATCATTTTAAAATTAGGTTAAAATCAGATTTGTGTGTTTTTAAAGTTTACAGGAAATGTACATTTTGAACTTATAAAATATATATGTATATATTTGCAATGTATATTTTTTTTTCAACTAACGTGTTATTAAGTTGTTGAAATGTCCTAATGATTTATTTATTAAAAAATTTTCCATTATTTAAATTTATTTTATTTTAATTATCTCATTTCTCTGCAATGATATAAGTTCAAGTACTTGATTATTTTATTCGAAAGTCAAAATCATCTTGACAGTGAGATAAATCTGATAACTGCATCATTTAAAATCAACTTCCAAGGTTTTAATTGTGTGTTTGATTGTGGAAAAAAGACTTCAGGTAAGGTTAACAAGTTTTCTTTTTATAATAATATAAACTTCTTCAATGATTTTCAGAACTACCTTATTACCGGATCATTCCACCCATATTTGTTTAAAGCATTTGTTGCTGCGAAATTTCTAGGTGCTTGAATATTAGTTCCATTATTCTTTTAATCTTCTTAAAAATAGCATAAATTATTTTTTTACATTTTTTTTATTCAGTAAGGGAAAACATTCCTTCAGCATCGGCATCATAAAATAAAATCAGATAAGTTATTTATCTTAAATCATCTTCTGAGTTTTTTTTTCTGACAGCAAAAAACAATAAATATATATTTTTTTAAGTTTTTGCTTCTATAAATTATGTCATTAAATCATTTTTTTTGTATTTCTTCGAAACAAAAAAACTAGTGGTATTTTCAGTTTTTTTTTTTGCGGCAGTAAATTGTTACGCGTATAATAATATGCTTACTTGGAAGATCAATGGAGAGGAAAAATATTTTTTTAAATAAGTACTCCCACAACTGAGATAAAACTGAATTCGGATTTTTCCTAAGAGATAGTATTTTGAATGGAAATTTTATTTATCGTTATAATAAATTAACTTAACTTTTAAAGTTATATTGTTAATGTTTTACATTGTTTAGGGAGTTTCGCATTGTAACATAGGAATTCTGAACACGGTCCTAAAGCTGTTATGGTTCGACAAATGAATACAAAGGAGCTGTTAAAAAAGAGATATGTTCTGAATAAATATACCTCCCTGTAAATGGTGTCTAAATGTGATATCTTATAAACGCTATTAGTGATCTTTTAAAAGGATGTTTTTTACTTTAATCATGAATGATGAAGATCCTAGACCCTTTTTGAACGATGACTGTAGCTAAGTGGAACATTGCAGTCTTTAAAATATTTACTTTGCGGTCCATAATGGTTTTAATTAAGCATTTGTCTTATTGAGAATGCCACGCATTACATTTGAATTTCTTATTATATTCTCGAAGCCAACAGAATTCCACAAATCAATCGATGGATATAAAATAGATGGATTTCCACCGTTACGATTCAACCGTTCCAAAAATAGAACGCACAAACGTTCCAATGTATGTACATTAAATTTTCACAATTTCAAAAAGACAGTGGTGTTCCAAGGACCACTTGATATATTATATAGCTGGCTTCGAATCTAATAAGTTGGAAATTTGTTAGCAAATAGCTTTAACCAATCTCCCGCGAACTTATGAATATCGCAAAAGCTGGAAGGAGCCGTAGCGGCAGTCAGCTTTCATATCGGGAAGAGCATTCCTTGCACCGTCTGCTGGTGAATATTTTTACATAAATGCATACAAATACCCCTTCTATTACCTTCGATTTATGCATTTTTTGCCTTCCTAACCTGTTCCACAAATTCAGTCGGTAATATCGCGGCATTCAGTCGGTTAGTCGGGAAATTCAAATAAAAACTGTCAAGAGCAAACCGAATGTATACAGCTTTATTGTTCGTTGGTTTTATTCGACGAAGAATTTGGTTTAATTTTTGTTTGGTTAATCGGTCGGGCGGATTTATATTTTCAACGTTAAAAACATAATTGAGCATTATTATGCGCGGAGCGATTCGTTGCGCACTGAAAAAATGACAGATTGAGCTGGAAATTGTGCCTTAATTAATGATATTCCACATCTCACACATTATTTTTAAGCCTATTAGCTGCCAGATTTTATTCGACACCCGTTAAATAGTTTTTTAAAAACACAGAATATTAATTTTCTTTTCTAATCGTGTCAAATTTTATTTTTTGTGCTCCAAAGATCATAAGTAAATCCCATACAAAGAAATTAGCCAAAAAGGCTTAACAATTACTGACAGTTTAACTTTTTATTTGTAATTTTTATCACATAGAACTGAATAAAAATACAATAACCTTAAATTCCTGGCCGTAGACTTAGAAACGATGAGTTGCTGTTCCTCAATCATCACTCTTCTAACTATGGGTATCATCATCTACTGCCCAGAATGTAGAGACTTGCTAACTCAAGTCATGGTCTCGACATTTTTGGTACCAGTCTAAATAATTGTTGTCATTCTTTACGACTCTACCAAAATCTTGTTCAGGCTTTGACTTAAATTTCCTTTTCATTATATATTTTGGTCCTGTTTTTGCCATCACATGGAGCATGTTCAATTAATTATTTTTAATGTTTTTGCCATTACATGGAGTATGTTCAATAGAATGTATAAGTCATTTTAACCGAAACCGGTCGAATTGTTATATGTGTATAAATAAAGTGGCTTAAAAACAAAATTATTTTTTATTTAAATTATAATGTCAAGCTACAAAGTGTTTGCTTCCTTCGATAATTTAATTGTTTTTTTAATTTTTTTTAAATTTTTATTTTTACTTTTAAATAATTTTTAAATTTATTGATAGGCATACGATAGTTTCCGGCAGCGCATATACGTTTCGACTTTATTCTTCTTTTGCATGCCCTTGTATTATACTTGTGAATATCAACATTGTAGATAATTTTGTCAGCCTTGGTAACAAGCTATGCCATTTTATGTACAAACATCAATGTAAGCATCTGTTTAACTGTCAGCCAATTTTTACATTTTAGCGTTTTGAGTATTTTTTGCTCTCTAAAAGAACAGTGTGGAGCAATAATGGAGTTATATGGTAATTGCCGAAATTTTTGTTTGAATTCTTAAAAAAGAAATCGTGTGTATTAGTATGTTTGTTGAAGGTTAGTTTTGCATCCAATATAACTCGATTGTGTGATTTTTTACTGTATTTTTTTTGCTCCTGAAATGAATAAAATTATTCACCTTAATTAAACTGTTTTTAAAAAAAATATTCCTAATTTGCTTAAAAATGTTTCATTCGGTGGCATTTTACTGTCATAACATCAACGTGATAAGCCTTCAAAAGCTACCCATTTACCTTCTACGTGATATACTTACATAAGTCGAATATTATGAAGTGCTTTGGAGTGCATTCAACGATACAGCCTTCGTTGTTGTTTGAGTGTGTTTTTGTTCATTAATTCCTTTTGATTAATATTTAGGGATTACTTTTCTTCAACTGCATGTGATTGGCCAAACATCTGAATCAGGAATCACAAATCGTGTTCAGAAAATAAATGCAAAGAAAAAATATGCGTACATCTAAAAGAAAATTTAATAATTTAAATATGTACTATACCACCCCACACTTTTGCGCCGTTTCTGACGAGAGACACAAATAAAATGGTTTAAATCATTTTTAAATAATTATAACCGCTTAAGTTATTTCCAAAAAATATTGTAAATATGACATAAAAATACTTATTTGAGTTTTCTTTTATTTTTACTCGAGCAAAGTTCCTACAATCGAGTTATATCTAGCAAAATAAATAAAGCCCTTCAACTCTTTGTTAATTTTAGTAAATACAAAACAATGAGAAGAAAAATATCGAATAAGTCAGCTCAACCAAGAAAAGAATAAACAAGAGAAATATCTCGTAGAAAAGGTATTTAAAAAAGGTTTTTATAAGAGAACATTGTTGGGAAAGAGGTCTAGCCCTTTCTAGAAAAACATAACGGTACAGAAAATATAGGTGCTTTATTGCTATCTCCTCTGAAGCGGACACTCTGAGTTTGCTTGGGGGCTGAAAATACAAATTGCCATTTCGTAATCTTCTCTATACATTGTAGTGGGTCACAGAGACAATACTTCAGCAGAGGTTGTGTATCATTGGTCAAATATTTCAATCTTGCTTACGTGCAATTCTCATGAGAGCTAGTTACTGGCTAGACCCAGTGATTATATAATCATTGCTCATCGATTTATCTCTAGTAAATGATAATTGGACACAACGATAGATAAATGTGATGGATATAATCAATTGTTTTTTTTGTCTGTCGATGGAAACGATAGTTCAACGCACAATACGAATACACGTTAATTAGTATAGAATACATATTGCAAATTGACTCTAATACACCGAGTTAAATATTCAATAGTTTAAAGGATAAAATATTAACTAAATTAATGTTTTTAAGGACTGTTAAGAATGTTAATTGAGTTTTTCAAAGCTCTAAAATGAATGACGTTGCAAGCAGAGGCGGCTCGTGACTTTTTAGTATGCTAGAGTGCTAAGATAAAAAATACGACGTTATTGATGTCGTTGAAGCCGAAAATGATTTTTATTTTTTTGAAAAAAAAAATTTTTTGTACGAAGTTTTTCAGGATTTTTCAGTTTTGGTGGTGCACTGCACGGTTTTCTGAAGAATCTTCATACAAAAAATTGAAATTTTGAAAAAAAAAAAAAAACGTTTTCGGCTACAATAACATCAATAATGAAGTTTTTTCCAATCTTAGCACTTAAGAACACCAAAAAACCACGAGCCGCCACTGGTTGCAAGCTGAAATTAATTGCATCTAATTATAAATTTACTATCAAAAGCATTTTCGTGATTCCAGAGCATTTAGTTGTGAAGAAAGTTTTTGTAATATTTTTTTTATGGTAGGTAAACTTGTTAAATGTGTTTCATCATTTCGCCTCGGCTTCGCACTCTTGCGATCTCTACTAGGTCGGAAAAGGGGGGGATTTTTCACATTCGGTACAGATCAGATGATCTGCCAATTCAGTGAAAGCCAAGTATACAGACTTGTCTACCTTTGTTACTCGGCCGGAGTTTTCCAGACAGCTGACTTAACTAACAATAAGATCAATTAGCAAAGAACTACGAAACAGAATTATCATCAGCGTAGTGACAAGGCAAGGAAGTGGTTGGAGAAACAGACTTGCAACATCACGTCAGCTCATGTCACATAACGTTTCACTTAACGAATGGACAAATATGAAGATTGCCTGTTGTTCTGGTCTAAGCATCCGGTTGCGATATCATTTTTGCATAACTACAGTTTTTTCATTAAAAAGCTTGGGTATCGCAGCGAGAAATGACGTGAACACTCATACAGATTTATTGCTTGCATACAGCATGTTTCAAACTTATTCTTTTTACTTCAGAAAATATAAAATTCCAGCGTAATGAAAAAAAGAACCTTTAGATTGTTTCAGTTTTTTTTCGAAATAGACAAACAGTAAAACCATTTTAAATAATTGAAATGCTTTACCAATTCATACACTTTTGGTTATAATGATAAGTTTTTTATAGATATTTTATCAAGCAATCATTTTCGGTAGTTCATAAATATTCACCAATAAACACAATCCAAAGTGTGTGTTTTTTAATTAATTCTAAGTGCGCCACCCGTATTATAATGTTTTAACTGTAATTAAGGCAACATTAAATAATACATGTTATTGTTTTTATATATACGAATTAATTTAGCCAAACCGGTTTTTATTGTTATTCTTTAAAACAAAAAGTAGTCTTTAAAAATATTTTTCGTTATAGATACTTTTCTCAAGAACATCGTTATCGGAAGTTCATAAATATTCACCAATACACACAATCCATAGTATGTGTTTTCGCATCAATTCTAAGTGCGCCACCCGTATTATGATGTTTTAACTGTAATTAAGGCAACATTAAATAATACATGTTATTGTTTTTTACATCGCAAACACAAAAAGTAATCTTTTAAATATTGCAGAAAGCTATCACTTTGTGGTTTGACAAAATTAAAGAAATGAAAAAAAAACTTTTATAAGATCACCTATATTATTTTATATTATATTTTATTCTCCCTCGGTATATGTTTATATAACCGCACACTTTGTATTTTTAGTTTAGTTTAATTTGTACCCTGATAATGCTTAGGCTAAGCAAAACCGGTCGATTATAAAAATAAAATAATATCCGTAGTCTTACACAAAGTTGTTATTTAATTTATTCAGAGTTTTTTTAAATTTCTTTAAATCTTTTAATGCTATTCGGAAAAGTTAAATTGATACTTTTAATAATTTTAAAATTAAGAAAAAAATCACCATCTGCATAATATTTTTAATATATATATATATATGTATAATATATTACAATCTCCTTCTTGAGACTGCTGTGAGGCTATATTGTAAGCCCTGCTATTTTGGAGCGCGTAAGTTTCTATGTTCCTGATAACTATCTAAAACAGCGTCTTCATAGATTATTCTATCTTCCTGCCTGTAGGACCAACCTGTCAATGGTTCTACCGGTGGGGAGGAGTATTTTGCTTCCGAACAAAAATCTCTTCCGGTATCGACTTATTTCATGTCAGTGAGGAGAGATTCAGAAGTGAAATCCTATTGATTCTTGAAAGAGTTTCTCCTCATTGACCTGATCATCACCACTGCCTGATTTTTTTTTTCTTGCGTATCTATATGGTACTTTATTTTGTAAAAATCAAATTTTATTTCTTATATGCATTAAATTTAAAAGTTTGTTATGTATAAGGAATTTAATAAAGAAATTATTACTATTATTATTATAAATCTTCATAACACGGCATTTTCATAGTCTAATCTCTGAATTACTGAACACGTTATTATTTTTGAGAGCTGAAATTACAAAATTAAATACCTGTAAAGGCACAAAACTTCCATCCAGAAATCTCCACGTGCTCCAGCGGGTAGCAACTAAGCCTCCATATTTTTGATCCAACGTTCAGGCTGACTATTTATCGTCTTATGGCTTACTGTCAACTGTTGGCTTGGTACTTCATGATTAATTAGCATCTATTTATATAAAGTGGAACGTGTTTGGGCAGTAAATTTAAACTACGCTGCTATCAATTTTGGCTACATTAGTACTCGTTAAATAAAAGAAACAACATTTTTTAAAAAACAACGATTTATTAATTAACAATTTATTTATTCGTTAATCACCTTCCCAGTTGAAATTTTGTCTCTTTCAATTCATATTATCAATCTTTTTATCTTTGTTCCTTTGTTATATTTCAAATGTTATTATTCTATTTTCTCACTATTCTCTTATTTTATTTTACATTGTGTTCTCTCTCTGTATGTACATATATATCCGCACACAATGTATTTTTTGCTAAGTTTAATTGTGTACCTTATTGATGCTTAGGCTAACGAAACCGGTTGGTAATGAAAATTAAAATATTATCTGTGGTCTTATAGAAAGCTATTTTTTAATTTCATTATATATTTTTGTGTTTCGATATTGATATTTACACAAACTGTAAATATATGTCAAACTTTTCAGTTGAATTGCTCACATTTAACCATTTTGCACATTACCGTTTATACAATTTATGCAAGAGCCAATATGTGACCAAGTAGGTACTCCAACGTTTCAACGCATGTTAAATAAATTTCATTTGCATTTCATATTACAAACAACGCAAATTCAAATACAAAGACCATCGTGCAATGTATGCTGTAACAGCCATAACTATTTGTAAAATCGTTTGACTCCGGTAAATTTGTGTTAATATATAATTTCCAAATAATAATAAAAGTAAACAAAACGTATTGATCTTTCTCCATGGGGTAATAATAATCTATGACCCTTGTATGAAGTTAGTAAGAACGGTAGACCCCCCACAGTAAATAAGGATTTCACTCGACCATAAAGGGTAGAAATGTTAGTAAGCACATACTTTTATCGTATTTGTTCAAAGCTTTACCCTCGTGCCCATATCATAATTTAGGTATTTTCGACAATTTTCGTTTTTTTCTGTCGTTTATTTTATGAAAGCACGCCGAGATAAAATTTACCTTAGTAAATTGAATGCTTGGTATGTCGTTATCAAATAAATAATGGAATTGGTTTTTGGGGATCAAGCAATCATAATTCAAAAAGAAAGATTTCGCTGTGAGCAAAAATAAAACTCTTTTAAACTAATTATATGTAAATTTATACAAAAAAAATAAAAATCATCTTTTATTAGTTTTGCAGAAAGCGTCCAAACCCTCAATTAACTAAAATCGAGTTTTACATATTTTCCTGTAGATAAATACGAGATTTATATCTGCTGAGAACATTTAAGCTCCAAATGGAATAGATTTTTTCTAATTCATTTTTTTACTAACGCACATTAAATTTTAGTTTAAAAACATTAAAATGAAGGATAACATAGGAAATATAATACATATATTTTTTTAATAAAAACATTGATAGATTATAAATTACCTATTTATAATAATTCTCACAAAGAAAAAAAAACACTAATCACTTTAAAAATGCCTATTACGCATATTAATTATTTTGTTTGTTCATATTCTCAAACGCCTTTTTTCAGTTTCGTCTTTTTGGGGTTGGATGCTTTCTGTATAACTACGTCCATTACTAGAGTTTACATTTCTATTGTGTGGCAAAGTGATAAAGGCAAGGAAACAAAATGATTTATTTAAAGTAAAATATTTGAATATTAAACGATATAATTTTCTTAACAAACATAAAACTACTTTTTCAACCGCTCGAAATTCTCCAAAATTTCTGGATGTCAAAGTTTTACCTTCCCTGACTAATCTATAAAATCTAATGCGGTCAATCACATAAAAAATATGTTTCTTGCAATGAAAATAAAAAAATGTAAATGGAATTCAGTTACGGCGTGCTTACAATGATGTAGTCCAAACTTGTTTTAGATTAAATATGGCAACATAATGCATGTAAAATTGAAATTACGGTATTATACATTATATTATTTGATAAAATATAATATTTAGGGTGTTTGTAAAATTTACACCTTAATATCAACTGTTTATAAATCTATTGAACCACGCTCATGTTAATGTGCAAAAATACATTTCAGCGCATGCGCCATGCTACCAATGGAAGAAGAAGCTACACACAAATTCACTCTTCTCTCCGCCCGAGTTCTTTTTCAGTCCTTACTTTCTACCCTGTTGAGTTTTTCGATGGAATTCTGATGGTCCATCAAAAATGGTTAATAATGGAAAAAAAAACTTCGATCTCCAAACAAGGGTAAATTTGATATGTTTGTATAAGCTGGATAAATTATTATAACATCTCCCTTTCAGTCCAACCACCTACATAGCATAATAAAACCAATGAATTATCTAACGAAAACATTCAAAAATTATAATTGAAATTCTGTTGATCATAAACCCCAAAAACATTAGCAAAAAGTTACCAAGAATAAGATCATTAGAGATTTTTGAATAAAATATCGAACGAGATTTTCGACCTCGTTTTCGAACGAAAACACAATAATTAATATTTCGGTCGCGTTTTTCATCGGACAAAAAGGTTTTTCGTGCAAAGTCTGGTCACAACGGAATCACTATCTCGGGAAGCATATAATTTTTGATCTATCGAGAGGAAAGACTGAGAAATGTAATAAGCCCGAACGAAATGTAACGAAACGAAAGAAAGTAACCGCAAATTACTTTTGTCGTCACTTAAAATCCCATTCACGTCCCAAATTTGGGAATAAAATAATATTTCAATGTTGGAGGCCGACGCCAAAGTGTAAATGTTTCTAAAAGGCTGGCAACTTAGACAATGTTTTTTTTTAAATTCCATCACAAATACGCTGCTGGAATAATTTTTCCAACTGAAAACCTTCAAAACTTACTTTCGATGTTACGAATTATTTTTAATTATTTTAATATTTTCCGTTTGTTTTTAAGAACTTGACTTCTTCCTTTCTTCCATTTTCCCCTCTTATAGATATGTCGGGAAGAGTTCTTTATCAATGACCAGCAAATGTGAAGTACAGATACCAACTATAAAACTAACAACTATGAGGAACAACAAATACAAGATTATCCAAAGAAGAGTCCATGGTAAAATTGATGTAAGACGTAACGGAAGAAGACGCCACACTTCGTGGCTTAATCTGCGTGACTGGTACGATTGTAGTTCCGCGTTATTCTGGAATGCAGCATACAGGGTGAGGGTTGCCCAGATGATAGTCAACTTCCTATAAGGCAGTGCACCTGTAAAAGAAGAATACAAATAATGCTGTCGACCAGTCTAGCAAAAATCATTATCTCACCAGGACAAAAGGTAAATTAACGTGATGAATTCTATTTTGTGTTTAGATGATGTTACGAAAGTTCCAAAACCTATTGTATTTAAAACTTACTCAATGGAAGCAAATGTAGAAGTTAGAAGTTAACCATGATAATCACGTTGCCTGTTTCTTTTTGTTGTGTTATTAATCGAAATAATAAGTAATATATAAGTTAAAATGTTGATAAAATTAGAATTAACTTTAAAGCATTATTGCTTATTAATTATTTAAATATTAAAAATGTTACTACTAAACCAAAAAGTAAATTAAATAATTAGACACTTTTTAAACTTTAATGTACAAGTAACTAATATTAAATAAATAAAACTGAAAACCCACGAACTTACTTTACAAATAAAATAATGAAACAACGAATTTTATTTCAAGAACACAATCAACCGGTTTTCAGCGCTTTTTCACTGAATTTTTAAAGCCTTACCCATTTTATTATTCTATGCAACTAGGGGAAAAAAAACTGCTTTCACATACTCTACCGGAGTAAATACATTTTTCGCAGTACCTTTTTACATGATTATTTATACAAGCCTTCTTTTTTTAAAATATGATTAAAAAACCTAGAAGCTTTTACATATATTAGGTTATGATTTTTTTAACTGACTAAACATAACTATTCAGAGGTAAAATAACAGGATCAATCGGCATTCAACTATATCTCAGCAAACATTTATTGTTATATTCGCGTTCATTGATAATTTGCGTTGTACTGACCCTAAACATGACCCAACTCAAGTATAATACACTCGATAGTAGCATATCTTCATCGGGCATCGCCGGTTTCTTTTTCCACTAAATTGCACGGCATCCAATATTAACACAAATAAAATTACACGCGTAAGTAAAACACAAGGCAAAAAAGTTAAATGCCTAACTCGGAATGTTCCGTTTTCCAGAGGACTGCTCATACCACTCAGTTATCGCATCATCCCCCACGCCTAACGCCTTTCTCTAATACGTGTGGTGTTTGGAAATGTACATTTTAACATTATTTCAAGTTTCATTTCTTGAGGCATCCACCTTTATTGATTGCAATTCCTCTCTGAAAATCCCAGATTTATTAATTTATCTCGGGCACTGACTTTTCTTCCGTATCTGACAAAGGCTAACAAAGAAAACGAAACAAGGGTGTTGGTTTCAGCTACATTTATTTTTTAAATGTTTTCAACCCTATTTTATTTGCATTGATATATAAAAAGGTTAGAACTTGGCAGGTTGGTCTCTGCGATATGAAAAATCCATCATTTTAGGTCAATAAAACAGAGTAGGTGCTGACTTTGACTTTTTTTGTTATTGGCCAAGGTTTTGAGGTGTTATGAACGATCATTACTTGAGGCGTAAGGAAACAAAATACAAACATGATTGAGAATTAAGCACAAAACGTTTTGATTGAAGGTTTTTTATATTTTTACAAGAATAGCCAGTTCAGCTATGGCGTCCCTAAATAGGGTGTGCTGTGTGGCTGAAAAGGGACGGATAGGGGTAGGTGAGAAGTGCAAGGATGGGAAGTACCTAGCTATACAAATCTGACGTACCCGCCACCTCTTTATCTGCAGCCGAGGATCTTAACCGCTCGGTTACGAAGGTCGTTATTTTTTTTTTTCAAACGGATTGATTTTAAAATTGTTATAACCGTGCCGAGTTCGTGCTGAACTTTTTGTAAGGAATCACAATCGTAAAGGATGCATTTTCTTGCGTTTTGATTGTTCTATCAGAAAATAGTATTTTTTTATTAGAATCGTTGTAAAAAATACCGGCTGCATTATATATCTGAGTTCACAATTTCAAACAGTAAAAATGATGATGCTTACTAAAGCAAAGATAATTATAAATTTATTAGAAAAAGAAAGAAAAAAATACTAAAAAAATGTTTACGTGAAGACGAAAATCATTCAGACTTTTACCAAAACCCTTAAGGTTTGACTTGAGTTAACAAGTCTCAATTTTCCGGACATTAAAAAAGGATCCCCATCATTATGTAGAAGAGTGTTAATTAAGAAAAAGCAATTCAATATTTCTGAAAAAAAAACGCCGAATGTTGAACCGGATGATTTGCAAAAAAGAAGGTGAGTCAAAAAATGGTTGTCGAATTATAATTAATTTACTCTCTCCGACCACCCCAATAAACTTCACTTTTAATTTTGAATGATACAATCATTTTTTTTTTCAATAAATTTCAATTGCGCATTTGTGTATGGATTGACATGCATATTTCTAGAATATATTTGTCTATAATATTTGCGGAAGCAAGCTCCTGATTACTTTAAAAATTTGGTAGAATTGTAGATAATTCGGTATTTCAAAAAATTCGTTTTTTTCTGGTTTTCCTACCTTACCTGCTCTGCATTGTCTTTGAGACCCCTTTATTTTACCCTTAACGATTGTTAATGGAAATCCTGGAACCTTCAGGAAAGCTATTTAATGTAAAGAGGCTGACTGGCCAACCCCGAAATGAACCTGTAAGCGTTTACTCCCTTCTCGCTATCAACGCTTGCAGAATAGACTATCGATCAATGACAATAAGCCTGTTCTTTCAGAATGTAGCGATTACTATTCACTTGAGAGCTATATTTTTTTTGTAAATATTTCAATTTAGTATGGTACTGGTGTGAACAGTACTGTATCTATACGTACTCAGCGCAAGACTATGGCCAGTTGTTTGAACGATTGTCAGATTTGATATTTCAAAAATCGACGAATAACGTAATTTTGATATTTGGAGGGTTAACGGTTAAGGTCCCCGTTAACCTCTGATTTTCCACCAATCAGCGATTGGATAATTTTCGGTGACGGTAATGATCAACGTCTGATCAAATTAGCTCGAGAATGCTGGGTATCTGCAGCCTTAGTTCAAGGAGGGATATAGCATAACTGCTTTTAGGTCATAAAATCTTGAAATGTGTATTATTAATACCTGACATCCTGGCGGAAATTGGATTCTACGTCCCTGATAATTTCACACAAGGCCGCCAACACAGGTTTCTGTTTCTTCCCAGGTGCAGAACCAGCTTACCGATAATGATGGCTCTGGCCCTATAAAAAATAAATAATTGTAGATGACTTTATAAAAAAGAGATGTGTATTATTGGAATAAAAATTGAATGAAGATGATGCGAAATAATAATTGATTTTTATATTATACATTTCTGTCGTCGCAGGCCACTATTTGGGAACGATGTTTTTGTTGGTTAAAATTCAAATTTAGAACTGTTTAACTGTGTGTGACATAACCTGTCAAACACGGTTAGCAAAAACAACCACCATTTTTCGAGCATTTATTTTACTTTAGCCGTGTCATCTCAAGTCAGAAAGAGTATGACAGGAAAAAAGTTAAATAATAATTAAATACTGGCACTATCAGGCGTCAGGTGCAATATCTAAAGGGTGCCAAAATTGGTCAGCAAAAAAGGATAAAACCTGCAATCTTATTTATTACGCAGAAATCGGTTTACATGACCCAGCAAAACATTCAGAGGTTGAACTTTGCTGTCGTAAATATCAAAAACTCTTGAACCTTTAATATTCACATTAACACTTTAGCGTTTATGATATGTTTTAGAATTATTTAATACGAAGAAAATATGTTTGAAACTCGGGAAAAGTCACGTACTTAGTAAATACTTTAAAAAATCATAATAAGTATCACTATAGCATTTAAAATCTCCGCCAAAATGCAGATATATCCCTAAGCACGGCGGTTGAAAAATACTCAAAATTACAACAATTTAAACAATGATCAAAAAAATGATGACTAAAACAAAATTTCATTGCTTAAAAAAGTTAATTTTTTGAAAGTCTGATGGTTTATCTAATGTGGTTTATTTCAATGTTCATGTGTTTACATTTTGCGTTCTCTAGTAATGTCAATGTGGCAAATTCAATTTACATAAACGGCCACCTAGAAAACTAAAATAAACTCATGAAAGAGACCTTCTCGTTTATAGTCTTTCTATTTTTTTTGGAGAACCTATCGGCTCGGAGTAGTTATTGTATCAACAGTCGATATTTTTTCTTTCATTAAATGGAAGCTTTTCATTGTAACGTGGCGCTTTTCTACTTAGAACTAGATATGTTTCTGAGAATCAGCTTTATGTAATACTTGGGTTCCAGGTAGAGACCTTTCATACTCCAGTATTCCCAATGATTGGATATTGATACGTTTTTTCAAAGCCAAAAATAAGTTGATGGAAAATGTTAGATTGTAACTTTTTTATCTTCATACTTGAGACATGTTTAAAAAGATTTAAAAAAACCTGAAACAAACAATTATGCAACACAACAATTCACATTATAATATTCTATTTGTATAGTATTTGTAAATATCAAACATTTCAAAAGGTTTTTTTATGTTTAGTGTCTAGTTTGAATAACTACAAGTGTTATGTGATTATCAAAGTCTCAATTTCTCGGATATTGTAGCGAACCCATTATTAGAAAGGTAAACATTTTGGAGAGGGGCATTTTTTTATTTTTCTCATATCAAAGCCTAGGTAATTTTTTTACCGATGAACCCTATTCATATTGTTTTTTTAAATGGTCGGAATTTGAGAGCAGTTTTGCGATGTGAAATTTTCTGAAAAAAAATGTAATTTATAATAAAGCCGTGCCTTTTTTTGGTGTTCGGGATTATCTCAATCCAAAAGTTTGTGTCGAAATGATGACAATTTTTTTTGCCAAAAAATACAAACTGTAAAAACACGTCTGAAAAATAAAAAATGTCATGGCACGCCATTAAATAATAATACTTTATTTTCCATAAATATTACCAAAAAACTATCAATCAATAATTTTTCGATTCGTAATTAGGGTCTGCCATCTTCAGATTTAAAAAAATTGACGATGCTTAACTTTTGAATTTTGCAGACAAATTGCTTAGATATTTTATTTTGACATTTGTATCAAATACAAACGGACAGGCATTCAAAAAGTAATTAAAAATTAATTAACCAGCTCAAAAACATAAATTATAAAACATCGTTATCGTCCATCTCGTGTCATATTCGCTTAACTTGAAAATAATTAAAATTTGCTTTGAAAGGACTGATAAAAGACTGTTTTGGATATTCAGCCAAAACAGTCCGAGGCCCTTTTAACCATAAAATATGATTAAGTTAAATTATTAACAGATCCGATGCCAGAAAGAGCCCTTCAAATGAAACGTTAGAAGGTTTTTGAGGATCAAAATAAGTGAATTGTCTTCAACTTTACTGACTTTTAAGGTCTGTTTTTCAACAAATTATTATAAAATATCCTCAAAACAGAATATTGAAAGACTTTCTTTACTGAAAAAAGTCAAGATTTGAAACATTGATTTCAATATGAAAACGATTCGAAAATATAAAAAAAGTCAGATATTTAATGATAAGCAGCTGACTAACAAAAAAACCATTGAATTCATAAAGCGCAGTTTTGTGTTAGTTCACCTAAAGTGCACATTAAAACTAACACACATATACGTCAACTTATTTTGTAATAAATGCAAAAAATGAATTATTCCCAAACGTTGGAAAATTAATACGATTACACACATCCTGTATTATACTACACATAAATGTTCATTTAATTAATAAAGATCTTTGGAATAAAGTTTTAAAAAAAATTGTAGAAAAGTTTTAATGTTTCTTGCTGATCGTTTATTCTTTCGCAAAACATTGACCAAAATATCAATTTAATACATGACTGTACATAATTTATGTAGGTGCATCTTCAGTCAAGATAGCTGTATCATCGGCATTATGTCTTGCAATTTGTCGAATCAGCGTTTAACCAGCCCGCAATCTTCAAGGGTAGCCACCCATCGTATGCTTGGTCGACCTAGCTACCCCTTGTTCAAACAGTTGATTGCATCGTAATCATGAGCACACCTGTCTACCTCTGTGGTTGTATTTGGCACCTTGATGATTGTCTTAAACGCCTGATTATGTATTATTCTAGACCTCGGCAGACAGTTCCATCGTCGTTTCATCAGATAAGGTACAAACACATGTTATGTAAATATTCCTACACGTCCCCTGGGTATTATATTGTAAGTTGCTAATTATATACGAGTATGTCAGGGGCGTGCATTGCACAAAAAGCTTGCAATTGTAGGTGTTTGCTTGTTTTAATGCGGCTACTAGCTTTTTCTATGGAACCAGACTGTGAATAATGCTATTAGGTGTACTACTTTACTTCCGTCGTTTTTTCAGAAACTCGAGGCTTTATTGTAAAAAAGTGGTTATACATTTATGATTGAAAGTATTGTCCATCGCTGGCCACTACTTTCTTTCATCTTTCGGGCAGCGTACGACCCCCGCACTGAAAAAAACTAGTCATCTTTTGAAGCGATTTGCGAATCGATCCAATTTTTTATTTCTTTATAAGACCGGAAGTACTGGTTAGCCAGGTCGTGTGCCATTAATTAAAACAAGTGATAGTCAGAGGGAACAACGTCTGGAGAGTACAGCGGGTGGGGTAGAACTTATTCAACGTTTGCAAGTATGTCTTGACCACTTTGGCATCATGAGGGTCGAGCATTGTCATGCTGTAAAATCACTGTATCATGTCTTTCGTTGTATTGCGGCCATTTGTCTTTCAATGCCTCTCAGCACCTTGCGCTGATCAGAGATCACTCTCCTGAATGAAAACGTTACTTTTTTTATTTGTTTTGCCTACAATCTACTCACCAAACACTACTATGGTAGTTTCAAGCACCGTCTAGATTCTGAGCAGTGGTGTATCACCAGGGTGATACTAAAAGCATCTACCACTTAGAAAAGTCAAGAATATGCCGAACTTACTCTACTCACTTTTTTCAGTCTCACAACATCCCCCGAAAAATTGGATTGCAATTCTCCATTGAATGAAACCTGTAAAACTATTATTCAATGCCCGAGGGAGACATGGCGCGATCAAGTAAATGAAATACTTGAGTCGGGTCATGTCACAATAACAGATGAGTATGTATGAATCTGAATGAAGCAAGGAGTGTGTTTGTAAACAGAGAAGTATGACAGTCCATCCTTTTTTCCTACCTCTGCTGAGAATCGGCGTAATGGTTAGTTAGTTAGTTTTTTGTATTATTTTACGAAAGTGAAAATATGACACATCACGTTCTACTATAATATTATAACCGATTCCGACTCTCTTGTGTATTGTGTTTATAATGTAGCATACGGTTGTGTGAGGTTTCCACTATCTAGTACGATATGGGAGTTACACGGTTCTGCCTGTTCAGCGCGTCGGGCTTTTGTTTGCCTCGTACCCTACCCTGTAGAGAAAATAATTTGTTATCAGCAAAGCTGGCTTGAACTAGGTTCAGGGCTGGGTGTCAGTACCCAGTGGATTAATTTGGATTCTAGAATCGGCATTCCCATGTAAAGATAATTGGGAAATTAAGTCATCAATAATCAAATAATTGTCACATGTAATTTCTATGAGGTAGACTGTATTAATTATTACCCTTTGGCTGTGAAGGTTGGTTTAATATGTTTGATATTTCCACGCTTTCAGGCTCGTAATATTATTACGAGTTTCTGAAATGTATTTATAAAGTTGTACTTTGTTTCATAAGATATTTTTATATAAAATACAAAATACTATAATACGGCCATATGCCTAAGTTCAAGGGGTCATAACATATAATATTTTCTTAATCCGACATCTATTAATAATTTTGCAAATTTTTAATTATTTCGCATTTTTTTCTGATTTTCTCGTTTTTTTATATATAAAAAAATGCTACTCACTCAATTTTGCATTAAAAATTATTTTCCTTCTTTTAATAAAAAAATGAAAAGTAAATAATAGCTTTGTGTAAGAACATAGATTTTATTTATTTTTTATGACCGACCGGTTTCACTTAGACTAAGCATCATCAGGGTACAAAATTAAACTACCCAATAAATACATACATAGTTTGTGGTTACATAAACTCATACATACAGAGGGAGAACACGATATACAAAAATAAAATAAGTGAGAACAGTAAGAATACAAAAGACAAACATTTAACTTAGAACAAAGAAACAGAGAGAAAGATTTAAATTATTTGAAATGAAAGAAGCAAAACGTTAACAGAGAAGGTGTTTATTAACTGTATTTTTCTCTGTTCCTTTGTTATAATTTAAATGTTATTCTTAGGTTTTCCTTAATGTTCTGGTAATTTTATTTTTTATATTGCGTTCTCCTTGTATGTTTGCAAGTATACGATATGTAACCACGCATCTTGTATTTTTTATTTAGTTTAATTTCATACCCTGATAATGCTAAGGCTAAGCGAAACCGGTCGGTCATAAAAAATAAAATAAAAAATCTGTGGTCTTATACAAAGTTGCTATTTAATTTTCATTAAATTTGTCAAACCACAAAGTGATTGCTTTCTACGAAATTATTTAATATTAAAAATAAACAAACCGTTCCCGTATTTTACGGACGCAATTTTTCGGTTCGGTTAAACACGTGCGTGTTTTAATGGAAACCATGAAAAAAATAGTATTTTCTTTACCTAGCTATGAACTTCAATAAAAAAGAATTGCCTTGAAAATGTAAATACATTTTTTGATCCAGTATTTGATATTCACGAAAGTATCTCGTTTAGGTTCGTTCAGAGAATCATCTTACCGTGTATGCTCTAAATGTAAAATGTAAATATCGTTCAGAATATATTGTATTTTGTTGTGGGTAATCTAGATTAAAAAAATATACCCAGGCTTGTAGAGAAAAGAAAATAAGGAAAATGTTTCCGTAGTTATATTTTAATTGGGACAAATAAATACAATTCGGTAAAATGACACAAAATATTTTTACATCAAACATTTCTCAAGGATCACTTCAGAGACACTTTATCAAACCTTCACTTGCACTTTCCAACTAAGGTAATACATTTTAACCTGAGAAAAAGTTTAATGAAACTGTTTTTTTTTTACATTTTACAGATATCAAGGATCGTCATGGTGTGAAAAGCTTAATATTTGTGGAATAGTGCTGGACCAATAGGCAGGTAATATTTTAATAGTTCTTATTAAAAATTGGAATTATCTTTAAAGCATCATTGCTTATTTACTTTTAAACAAAATAAATAATCTAAAATGAAACAGAAAAAAGCCAGAAACTAAAAAAGAACAAAAACCCTAAAATTGGAAGAAATTCAAATATTAATAATTTTCAATAAAAGTATGAGATCGTTTAAAAATACCGCTTTCTAATGAGGCCTTGATGGCATGATTGGCAGAAAGTTACTCCCAAATAGAGAAGAGGTTCCAAGTTCGTGTCTCGGTCATGACCATTTCTGTTTTTTTTTTCTGTTTCATATTTGTGTTTTCGATTATTTAAATATTTTTAATATTTCTCTTTAGATTCGAGTTTTATTATTGAGTATTTTTCTTGAATACGACTTTATAAAGAAATTGGTTCATATTTTTCCATCAAGTTTATACCTGTTTTAGTTGGAGTGAAAATTGATTATTAGTTTTTACGTGTTAAATTCTTCGTAATAGATATCTCCATTCTCAGAATTTAAACTTCGTTTTGCTTCCTTCATTCATCTAACATTTGATTATGTTACTAATTGCATTTTTATTTTTATTGACAATCGGAAGAAACATTTCATTCAAGAATGTGAGGATATTAGTATGCCTTCTGATAAGAAAATTATCAATGAACTGTTAAATAAAATTAAGGTTAATTCGGGAAGCTGCCGTTAATTATTAATTTAAAATTATAATGATCAATGTTTACTTATATTTTACTCCATAAATTGAGCTAATAGCTCGTGGTTATTTGAAAAGTAATCGCTTAACCCTAAGTGGTAAGTTATTTTAGTGAAAAGTGTAATAATTAATGATTTAAAAACACATTAAATAAAATAATTAGTTAAATGAAAATAATAATTTTAACTCAAGAATGGATTTTAACTAACTAACCATCACACCGTTTCACAGCAGTGGTAGACAGAGAGGACAGACCACTATACAACTCTGTCTCGGCTTACACTCCTTGCTTCATTAAAATTCATTCATCGTCTCATACATATTCTTCTGTTATTCTGACATGGCCCGACTCAAGTATTTGATTCACTTGATCGTGCCATGTCTTCCTCAGGCGTTCCCGAATTCTTCTTCCATTCACTTTCAAATGATGTATTCTTTTCACACTCCTTTCTTTGTTCATTCGCTCTACATGCCCTAATCATCTAAGCGAATCTTTCTTGATCCTGTTCATTACGCTTACGTCATCATTGCATTCTTTCCAAACATCCACATTTTTAACACGGTAATACATGGTTTTACGCACACACGCCTTAGGGATCTCATTTCTACAGCATCAATTAATACCATACTGAATTTATAATAATGGGTTACAATAAATCATTGACCAAATCCAAAGACTTAATCTGATTTTTAAAGTGTTCATATTTCAAGTTTTCTGTTAGTTTGAGTTGGTAACTAATTACAATAATAATATTAGAATATTTCGTAGCACATTATATTCTAAGGTATACCTAGATAATGAGTATGGTGTTAAGCCGTAGCGGTTCTTTAAATTGACATATATATATCAATCCCTTGTTTTGAATATGTTGCTGACAGAATCTGACAGGTTAACTTTTAAAAATAATATATTATTTGTAAATTTGGACAGTCGAGTCCATTTATGTAATAAATTTGAAACACACTTCAACTTTATAAGAAAATTTAAGAAGAGATTTAACTGTGTATTTGTTAATGTAATAAGCACCGTTACTATGTGTGTCTTATAAGTTATACGGTAAACACTTAAAAGCGACCAGACTTAAGTGCACTTCTACAAACTTTGCTGCACAACAAACTTCTTAGAATACCGACAGTAAACATCCCAATTAAACTACATTTAACTAGAAACCTGAGTTTACGCTGCATTTTGTCGTTTATTTGTTTGCATATTCTCCTGAAAACTATTGTTGTGAAGAAACTAATTAATAATCCTTCAATTAACGAAAGGGTCGGCAAAAGTGATGGAACGCACCACTACTCTGTCATGGAACACACACGGAACTACATAAACCACCTTTTTCTGTAAATTGCAACATTACATTTTGGAACGTCTCTGAATTCATCCTCCATCCACTTTCACTTAAATATATTCTTTTCACGCTCCTTTCCTCCACCAATGCAATTTTCGGAATCCTTATCGAATTTGTATAAGCGGTCCTTTTTAACCACATTATGTTTGTTCAATGAATCGGTCAAATACACATTTTTTGTACTATATAGGCAGCGAAGATTTCTAAGCACCCAAGTAGTAGGTATATTAAATAAATTTCACTATTTGAAAACCATGTATACATACTTAATGAAATTGAAATAATCATATTGTATGAGACCACAGATTTTATTTATTTTTTATTACCGACTGGTTTCGCTTAGCCTAAGCTTCATCAGGGTACAAAATTAAATTTAACAAAAGATACATAGTATTTGGTTTTATATACTCATAAATGTAGAGGTAGAAAATTCCAATTATCTGTCACTTTCTCTGTATTCCTTTGTTATAATTTAAATGTAATTATATTGTTTTCTAGCTGATCTCTTATTAATTTTATTTTATATTGTGTTCTCTCTCTTTATGTACTCGTATAAGTATTTATAACCACACACTAATACTATTGCGGGATAACCTCAAACACCCCATCACCTCACAATACAAACAAGTAACTAGAGCTTCAAAAATAATAACTATACTTCTTACAGAGCGCAGCGTTCAAATGTGTTAAATTTACTAAATATTTGGGCATTATCGTTGATCATAACCTCAAATAGAAACACAAAATTGATGACTAAACGAATAAAAAAAAAATTATCTATCGCTCATTAACACTGATATGAAGAAAGAGATTATTTATTTATTTATATACTAACGGACCATTGTCCAATAACAAAAAAAACACAACACGAAATGAGAAAAGAAGAGCAACAGAGAAATAACGTCACATACATAATGAAGCAACGGCAAAAATATACATTTAAAAGCACATTCAAGTCAAAGTCTGAGCCAGATTTTGGTAGAGCCGTGAAGAATGACAAAAATCATTTAGACTGGTACCAAACATTTCAAGACCATGGCTTGAGTTAACAAGTCTTGACATTCTGAACACTAGAGAATGACATCCATCATTAAAAAAGAAGTTAAACCAAACTGAAAGTGTTGACCTTTCAAAAACCCGTGCATGCAGCGAGAACTTCCTTCCCTTCCCGATTTAAATAAAGTTTCTATTCGAAATTCGTCTCAGTGAAGCTGCGGTTCTGTCCGCCCTCGTTCCCGTCAAAACTTTCCACACTTGAATTTTCAACGTTGACGTATTCACTGCACTGCACTACTGTCAGAGTATCCCCAGCTTCTGGCTGCGTCTAGTCTAGTGCCGGAGCGGAAGCGGACGTGTACTTTTCTCCGGTGTGATACCGGAAACAGCGAGATAATGGAAGACGTAGAAATGCGATTGTTTCAGACTCGTGTATTTGTGAAATATGCTTACTTTCAAAGGTGAACCGTCTCAATCTTTGTTTTACATTTTTCTAACCCTCCTTATTCTTCGGAGACAGGGAAACTGTATTATCTCTCATGTGTGGATTGTTGTAAAGCTGTGGAAGTATGGGAAGGGAAAGTTAGAGGAAATATTACAGTTGGAAAGTATACGGTTATCCAGATCTAGTTTTTTTTTTTTTTACAATAACTCCACACAGGAGGCCTTGAGGAAAACAATTTCCCTCAGGGCCTATGTCATCTTTGGGGATGCTGTGTGGAGGTTTTTATGAGGAAAGGAAGGGAGTGAACTTGGGTCTTGAAAGAGGCCCATGTTGAAAGAGGGAGAAACACAGAGGCCGGCAAATCGTTCCATAGCCGAGCTGTTGAACATAAGAACGAGTCGTAAAGCGACCCGTTCTCATGTATTGAATGTCAACCGTGTACAAATGTTGGGCGTGCGTTTGGCGAGTTTCCCGACTATGCGCCGGTGCCGAAGGGATCAATGACGCAAGTTCCACGGAGCATCTTCCATTGAAATACCTGTAGAACAAGGACAGCATTCCCACCTGACTTCTGTGCTCCAAAGTTTGCAATCCGTTTGTTAAGATAGAGAATCTATCAAACGGACCGCCCGTTCTGCACAGAGTCAAGGGTTTTTTTTCAGGTATTTAGGGGCTCCAGACCAGAGGTGGCTGCCAAATTCAACAGTGGGGCGTACTTGAAATTTGTACAAGGTCAGCAGTGTACTATTGAAGTATCTGCGGGCCCTGTACAACACGTGCTCCTGAGGCTAACTTTACTCTGGCTTCGATGGAGCCCCGGTGCCTTAACTAGTCACTTAAGGTTACACCAAGCATCTCAATGGAAGGTTTGTTGACTAGTGACTAAACGTAACAGAAGTCATTTCATGCAACCTTAGTTCCATTATATTGACGAGGTTTAAATACACTACATTTCAATGGGTTTAATTTCTATTTGTTGGTATCATATTTTTTTTAAAGTGTTATTTTCGATCCCGCCGAGTTTTGAACTCGCAACCTCTGTGTATAAAACTGAAGAGTCTACCATGATTGTCATAATTACGTCAATATAATACTTTTTGGAGAACACGTAAGCACAGATTTATATTTTGTCACTTTTGTAATCAATGAATAATAATTGCTTATACACAATAAATAAACGAAAATCTGTATTAGACATTTTTTCAGCTAAAAAACCAACATAAAATGCATGCACATTACATGCTTTTTCCATAAACACTACTTGAGCCAATGAGACTACGGCATCCTTCATAATTTGAGTATGTTGTGAAGCTGACGGTACTGAGGAGGGGGAGAAGAAGGTTGGGAGTATCTGGCTATTTAGATCTGATCACCAAACACGGAGAAAACCATTTCAAGCAACGTTTCGATTCTGAATCGTGGTCTTTTACCAGGGCGATAATTAATGTATCTACCACTCTAGAACGTGCCTCAAATATATCATATATAACTTTTATATAAATTATATGCGTTATGACACATATCAATTAAATAAAATGTATTTAGGCACGCCGGGCTTGAACCCGCGACCTATGAATTTCGTAGTCGAGCGTCTTCTCGACCATGAAGACCGTCAAAGACTACTAAAATATTTTCGCGTTATATGTTCTCCTCGTACATTTTTGTTTTGATTCCCATACGTTTGGAAACAAAATAACATATTATGACTAAAGGATTAATAATAATAATAGTATGCTATTTTTATTCCATTCGAAGGGTTAACTTTAATCATATATAACTCATTACCGCCTAGTCAAAGTTAAATCCGTTTCATTCCGAAGTTCGAATTTCGTAACGAATAACGAAAACCAAACGTACTCGTATTTTCCGCATTAGTATCTATTTAGTAGATCGGCGCAACTTTTACAACATGGAAAAACACTAGTAGAGAAGAGAGACATGCTAAAGTGTAGTTTGGCCGCTACAGCAGTCTCGTGGACGGACATTTGTCAGATTATCCGCTGGATTTCCTCGCGCCGGATGCACTTTGGTGTTGCGGAAGTCGTCGGCAGGATATGCACTTGTACACTGCAAGAGAAACTGCTAGGAGGCTGCAAGGGGAATCAGATGCACTGCACTGTGGACTGTGTTAGTGTGCGTGGTGCATGTTTACTGTTTAGTGTGCGATTCTGCAGCGTAATTCGTCAGCTCTGCACCGTTTGAATCGAAAGTGCAGTGAATTTACGGTGAACAAAGATACAGTGGTCAGATTAGAGATTTAGCTTGCTGAGTCGTAATGATAAATGAAGCCAGCTCGAAAGTGAGCAAGCTTGTATTTTCCAAAATAAAATAACTATTTAATTAAACAAGTAGATAGGGATTGTATCATGCAATCGTTCAATTTAAATACGATGTAGCGCATTGGTCCTGTACATAAGTTCTCTACAAAGTTGTTTTTTTTTTCCGGGGCCATCTGTGTTGATACATAAAAAATATGTTTAAAAAACTATTACTATAAAGTAACAAAATTCATTTTCATTTACCTAAGGCCAGGGTAACTAAAGCTTAAGAGGAACACTTGCTTTGCATATACCCAACCGAACTGATTTTTTATTTAAAATATTTGACAATATTATGTAGAACGCTTGAAAGCTATTTCACACCAAATAAAGCCCATAATATTTATATGTATTTACATTTTTTTTTTGTAATTATTTGTGACAAAGGGGTAATAATTATTGAAAAAAATTTTCTTGCACCAGTTTTTTTGTTAAAAATATAATGAAATATAAAACAAAAAATACAACAATGGGATAAACGCGTTTGTTCGGGTACAAATTTGAAATTACAAACGATATTTTTTGTCGTTTGGAATTTCAAGCTATGAATGTTTGTAAACAAGTTTTTTTTTAATTTATTTTTTATTTCTTAATATTTTCTAAAGAAATAAGCTAGAGCAAGATACTTTTTTTAATAATAACCATTTAAGAACAAGGAATTAACAAAATTTCCTTTTAAATTACGAAAAAAACGAATTATTTTTTGACCTATGTTTTATAATGTAAAACAAAATTTTGTATGAAATATGTTCCAAGTGCGTTACTCTCGTGCGGAGGAATGAAATGAGGTCAAGTGAAGTGGGGGAGGGAGAGAAGACAGACAGAAGGACGTTAAAAGTATCTGCCTCTCTAGACTTGACATAAAGCATAGCTGTAGCCGTGTCATTCGATTCTGAATGATGTTCTCTCAATAAGGTGATGTACATATTAATTCGTATAAATATGAGTTTTCTTTCTTACAAGAAATAGGTAGGTACTTATTCTTAATACTTATTAATTTTATTGTGAGGTATTATCAATAATTTAATCTAAGAATGTACAAACAATGCTTAATTTTCTACAATGTTTCTATGTTTCAAAATCCACTAATTTTAGTAAATAAAAAGATTTTAGAAAACATGCCTTCAACGTCAATAAATATAAACTACATAATAAAAAAAAAACATTTATTTATAAATAACAACCTATTACAAAAAAAAATACAAAACACAAAATGAGAAAAAAGAGCAACAGAGAAAGAACAGAACATACATAATATTAAATGAAGCAATGATAAAAATAGGTCCAAATATACATTGAAAGAATATTCAAGTCAAAGCCAAGGTCAAGTTAAAGTTTTGGTAGAGTCGCAAAGAAGGACCAAAATCATTTAGACTGGTACCAAAAGTTTCGAGACCACGGCTTGAGTTTACAATTCTGGACAGTGGAGAATGCAACCCAAAATTAATAGAGTGATGATATTATCTCAAACGAGTCATATTTTATTAAGATTATAATACAAAAAAAAAATTATTCCATGAAACGGGAAAAATAGAGTAAAAAGGTACTTATTACCATTAATTGTGTTTTCTTTTATCAGAACATAACTGTACCGAAAATGCAAAAAAAAAATCTTGTCAAAACAGTTTCCCAGCCAAGAATTGTAATCACTTGTCACGTGATAAGCCAACGAATTTCAAAGAAACTTTACACTTGGCGGCGGTCCAACGAGATTGGCCAAAAGTCTGTCGTCTCATTCGCACATTGAAACTCCAACAATTAATGTTCCCGCAGCGGGCGCAGGGCTGTGTAATGCTTCTGGCAGGTCGACTTGCCGTCCACCATTATTATTTTGCGTTTTCAATTGCTTCTGATCCAGACCTCTTAGCCGCGTTTGTTTGACGCGGGCTGAACTTAGCCACAATTCAATATATTGTTGGTAAACACCGGAATTACTTGGCTCTCGCGGTTTTGTAATGTATAAAACGATGTTTGCTACGTGGGTGGGTAGTTATGTAACCTTATCTTTACTAAAAAGGCAGCATTTCAGTATTACACGTATACTTATTTTAGATAATTTAGATATCAATTAAAACGAAGCAAAAACATATTTGTAACCTAACCGATTATGAAGCGGCAACGTCTGAGTCTGGATCCAACAGTCTTACCTCTCTAAAACGGAGATGGATAGTATACTATGATTACAAGTCTGACGAAAAAGCCTGCCGGTCGGTAGCTGAGTTGACAAACGCGTCGGATTCCCACCCGGGCGTCGTGGGTTCAATTTATCTGCTGCCCAAATCCTCCATTATTGCACAAGCAACATCTTCCGCTTATTATGATGGTAGTAGGAGGAGTTCAAATATTGTCAGGTTATGCGTAACCCGGGAATATTTGTCTTCCTCCTAATATTCTTAAAAAATAGTGCATGACACAAATATACGTTAATACAAACATTAAACATTTTTTTTCTTTAAACTAAAAACACAGCATTTCACCTTGATCGGTTGGTAGATGAGTGGACAAACGCGTCGGATTCCCACCCGGGTGTCGTAGGCTCTATTTCTCTGCTGGCCAAGTCCTCCATCATTGCACAAGCAACATTTTCCGCTTATTATGATGGTAGTTGGAGTTTTTCTAATATAGTCAGGTTATTCGTTACCAGGAAATGTTTGTTCTTCTTTAAAAAATAAATTTATAAAAAGAAAATTTATTGTTGTCAAGGAATTCACAAAAAGAAACAATACATACGGTACATATAAGCTTTAGTCGCCACCCAACCTAGGCTATCGAACAATAAATAATAATCCGTAAAATCTTTTCCACAAAATGTGTTAAGTGGCTTTTGTGTCCTTTGTTCGCTTGGCAAGAGAAAGCGACAAATTACGTTAACTCGGCTTGTTTAGGTCGTCCGGCTCACAAGGCGTGCGCTAAGCGTGAAACATGACAATGGCGAAAAAGTAGATTCAAAACGATTCTGATCAAATCGAGTCGAGTATTTACTGTTTTATTTTTACGAAGAAAGCGTTTCACATTACAATTTCTAGAAAAATAATAATATAATATTAAGTGTGGTGCAGAACATTTTCACGAAAATTGTGGAAAAGGTAACGGACTCTAGGGACTAAGTTGTGTAATGCCTCTGCTCTACTTGTGTAGGACCGTTAGAATGGTTTATACAAGTCACCTCCATTTATTCAAGGCATTTTCATGTCGGAAAGAAGTGCTTAAGTTTATTTATTTTTCATTTTAGTAACAAACATTATGTATTATACCAATAAAATTACTCTTCTGAATTGTTCACTATTGACTTTTAACGTTTACGTTGTGGCAGTTTCGATTACTACTCTGAAGAAATTTGGTGGATTTAAGACTTGAGATTTGGATGGGTCAGCTCTCAAAAATATACCCTTTTTGGTATTCTTATTCAAATTTAATGATCTGTTAACTTTATACGGGTAGTTAGGAAAATGTCTAAGATTTCCAGTAAACACAATTTTACTAGTAATCTTCTAAATACTAAATGTATTTCAAATTCTCAAAAATAGAGCAGTGATAATTAAACTTAAAAGTCACTAAAAATGTAAGAGAAACTAAATTGGCTAACAGTGAAACAGATTTACTAAACACATTGATGTTTATACATAAAATGAAGAACAACTTGTTACGAAAATATTTTTTTCTGACAAAATTATCTACAACGTGGATATTCACAAATATAATACAAGGACATGCAAAGAAATCAGACTAATAAAAAAAGAATTGAACCAATATACAAAACAGCTTACTTTATAAAGGGATGAAATGTTATAATGCGCTGCCGAAAACCATCAAAATTATGCCAATTAATAAATTTAAAATAACCTGTAAGAACCGTTTAACATACATTAGCAATATTAAGTTGTATATAAGTTATCAGTATTAAGTCGAAAAACAACAAATTATAATTAGATACTTGGTAAACTTGAATGTACAAGTAACAAATATAAAATAAATAAAACTAAAAAGAGTATACTGGAATTTAAGATGGAAAGTTCAAAAATGCCTTCGCTGGTTTTCAAACTAACATACTAAAATAACAAATCAATCATTTGTTTTATTACTTGTATTAGAATGCTACAAAGTGACGATTTGTGCGGAGACTTAAAAAACCTTAAGAAATTAAGCTAATTTTGAAGAACTGAATCGTTATTAAAACGAAATTGCTTAGAAATTTTCTAGATATAGCAAAAAATCAATGTTATAGTGATGATAGAGTAAGATCAGGACAAAAGAGCAAAATGTGGAATAACCTCCGGCGGAGCTCGTGATAATATTAAAAGTCCGATGGTATTTAACAGCATACTTCTACAGAACATACCTATTGTTTCAAAGTTTATTTTATAGAACTCCATTTTAATTTTTAAGTTTTTTGGTTTTAGTAATTATTTTTCTATAAATTACAAAAAAACAGTTTTTATAAATCACGTAATTATATATTACTTAGAATTAATAAAATAACTTAAAATACTTAGTTCTAGTGGCTTTCGTTGGCTTAAGTCCTCGGTTTTAAGGCAAACCGAAGAAAATGAGCAATATTTTTGTTTTTCCAGACAGGTCCACAACTCAATATAAATCGTTTTTTATAAAACCATTACCACAGGTTATTTATTGAATTGTTTTAGAATCTATCTTAACAAAAAATACTTATATCATCTCAACTTAACCTGACCCCATCTGACCAAATAAAACCCCGGTCAAGTGAATTTATATTCAATATTTAGAGGCTTCAAACACAAACATCCATGAGTTATTGTTGAAGGTTCTCACATAAGTCTACAAAGACTCAAAATCAATACAGTTTTCCGTGTTTTAAAAACTACTGTGCCACAAAAACGTCAACAAAATTCACAACGCCGGCAGGCCTTTATTTAAAGCCGGGTTACAATTTTTTTTTAAATAAATATCCTTTTCTTCGGTTTTTTTTGTGGGCACAAACGGAGATTTACAAAAACAATGAATGCTGAAAATATTCGTCTGAACGAATTTTCTTTAAACTTCGACGATTCAATTATTTGATAACACCTCAAAACCGCAGTGCGGGTTATACATTTTCAAATTAATTTCGGAATAGTGCTGGTCTATTTGTTATAGACGCTGCGAGGGGGGATCAAATGGTGGCAGCTTTAATTACCACATGGATCGGGTTATTGTTCTATTAATTAAATCAATCATTTCAAGATATTAATAGTCCCTGGGCTGTATTTCTGAACGTCTGTTTCTGAATTCGATACAAAATAAATCATTCGGCCTTACCCAGAGGTAATGAAGAATTTCAAAACGTATATTCAATTACAATATAAAACGTTAATCCCAAATATAGGTATCATTAACTAGTTTTAGTGTAAACAGTTTTTGGTACAAATAATAAATCAGTTGAAAAAATGATTAAAAATATCAAAAAAATCTAAACACTCCAGCTCGGCTCAGACGTCATAGTGTACTGCAAGTGACGCAATCGTGGACGAGATTAACAACAGTGTGACGTAATTTGATGCGAAACCTCTTAAACAAGTTTCTAAAGTTCTTACTTGTTTGAAGATAATATTGAAATTTTACTTACTATGCTGAAAGACTTATTCACTTTAAAGGTGTCTCACTCGCCAAAGAAGACATGTATACATGATATATATATATATATATATATACATATGTACATACACATATATATATATATATACATACGTTTATATCATGTATATATATATCAGAAAATATTCACCTGTTTAAAACAACGCGTTCGACTCATCTTTATTAAATCGAATTAATTTTAATATAAGTGTGAAATTTACAAGAAACCTTGAAACCTTTTGGATCGATACTTGTCAAAATAATACAAGTTTATGAAAGCCAACGTCGAGAATGGCACGATTATTATAATGAACATTGCAGACATAAAGATTTTGATACATTTGCGAATTCACTAACTTCTTTAAAAAATAACTTATACTTACAAATACCTGATGATCTCCGTACTTTTTTGCACTTCATTATTATATCATGGCTCCTATGTGCAGCCCGGCCCTGGGCCAAACGGCAAAAAATTTAAACACCAAAATCTTCGAAAAACTTTTTTTCTACGTCTAATAAAATAGTTTATTGTGTTATTATCATAATAAATATTAACACTGTATTTTACTTGGACCCATGAGTATCATATACAAAAGCATCACTTTTATACAAAAACGCCTTTACTGTTAACCACTCGTTTATGGCAGGTTTTCCGCTATGAAAATAACTCTATACTAACAGATCCAACAAAGAACATGTTGTACTCTGTTAAGTAATATTATGAATTCATGTATTGATAAAAAATACAGGGTCTTGGCAATTCGCCGCCTGGGGCGGACTGCTCCAATTGCGCATACATAGGACCGGGCCTGCTTATGTGTATATTTATATGTATTTTTGAATACTTAATATTTTTCCAATAACTCATGTTTATAGTTTCTTTATTTTATTTTATGTACTGTATAGTTAAACTCATCACTGCACAAAAAAAGTATGTACTCACCTGTAATTGGAAACACCACTACAACTATGTTAAAAAAATATTTTGTATCACGCACTGTAATTTTGTGATGTATTCTGTTAAATGTGCCCTAATTATATAATATTGTACTATTTATGTATCAATTAAATAATTTAGATACGTTACTGAGACAACGCGCGTGACATACCAGATATTTACTACGTTTAGTTTCACACAAAATTCGTTCGGCAGACAAGCTGTCACCAGCTGCCACAAACGCATCGCTGTGGGCTCCTTTCTGAGAAAAAAAATGCCTTGACAGGTGTAAAAATCATTCGGGAGTAAAAAACATAACTCATGGAGTTTTTTTCCATTCATAATTACGCACAAATCACTTATTATTTCAATTCAACAAATACAATTATTCACAAGGTTTAAAGGTTCATGAAAACGGTGTGAGATAGCAATTACAGAAATACATAAGTGTGTGAAAGACAACCAGAGCTGATAGCGCAATACCCGATAATAACATTAGCGTGGGATGTTCATATAGCTATCTCATCCGAACACACATATTTTTTGAATGGCTATCCTTTTAATGCGCGGGTGAAGCGGAAAAGAAGACGTTACTAGTGTTGCTATTTAAAAAAAATTATATATTTGTATGAATATGAAGTGTCTTATATTTTATGTCTATGATTTATTTACAATATTTGCCGTTAGTGGAAAAATAATTTTGTATTTCAATAAATAAAATATTGCATTCCATAAGGTTTCTGGCAATTAACCTTGTAGACAGGCTCGTGTAAACGTCAAAATTGCTTATTCGTTGGTCCACACGCTTTTGTGGGGTAAAGTTAATTTTATTGTACGTAAGTGGGTAGTTTAGTAGTAACTAACTGTCAACGTTGAAATTTTAATGAAATTGTCCGCGTAATGTGTTTATTTTACTACTTTCCCTCTTATTTTACCCTCTTTTTCTACTTTCTTACTCTGAGTTCTAAAAAAATCTTTTAAAATTATATAGTAAGTATCCTACAAATAAATCGGTGCGGTTCGTTCCTACAAAAAGGGCGAAAAATTTATAGAAAAGTCTCAATTCATTTTTATTATGTTACTGTTTTATCGCAAATGTTCTATCAAATTACAAACAAATACAATAAGCCTCCTTTTACGGATAATAAAAGTCAAAATGTTAAAAGGCATTAGATTTTCATGCGTATTCGTTAAAATGCATAAAAAAAGCATTGTAACGTCAGCTACTGAGTAGACTTACTTACGATTAGTCGACTGGGTGTTGAGCGGTAGCAAAATCTTAAACGACATAACTCGGAAGCAGAATCGAAAAGTAATGTTTGTCGCGCGGTTTACAGGAGGGACACAAGGTGGAGATTGCTGTAGCAGGCCTAGAAGGGTGTTCCGCCCGAGGTGTACATTTTAATTAATGCTGCTGAACATATTTCTAAGTAAAATCTCAAATAAGATCAACTGAATCTCTCGTAATATAAGTAATTTATAGTATAAAAAGATAAAACTGATAATTAACTTTGACGTCATTACTAAAAAACGTTTGGAAAATTTATAAACCGTTTTATGGTAAAAAAACGATACCCTGGAGTATAACGTGCTTAAAATATTCAACAAGTTACCAAGCAATATAAAAAAAATGAGAATTGTTAACAAGAATCCATGTAGTATCTATTATGTGTACTAAAGAAGTTGATGTATTGTTGTACTATATTATGCTGCACAGTGCATCATGGTATGGTGTAATAGTATATCAATTTCTTAAGATATATGAATTATAATAATATTTATAATTAATAATAATAATAAGATAATGTTGATGGTGGTAATTTTTCATAAATCTTGAATATATAGTAATTGTATCCTGAGAGCATAAAATACAAAATAAATATATTGTGACAATTTATGTGAGTCGAATAATTTTTTTCCCGTTTATGAAGTGTTATGTCCTCTTAAATGAATTAACGCCGTAATAACAAATAAAAATGACATTTCGAAGTGTCCAGAACCAAATGATAACCTTAAATTAATAAATCTTTTTGTTGGGTTAAAAATATAATAATTTATTATATCATAAGCCTTGTTGCGTCTATTTTTGATAACGAGCCCCTACAAATTTAAATATAATATCTTAAAGTGCGCCGATTTTTTCTCGATCTCAAAGCTGTCAGATCTATTTTGGGTCATCACCAAATTTAATATATTAGCAACTTCTCTTTTATTTCCCCTTTCTTAACCGCCGAAATACGTTATTTAATTGATTTGATTTGATTAAATCCAACAATTTAATTATTTTAAGAAAAATAAAAATAAATGACACGGGCTCGTCCAGGATTTGAACCCGGGACCTCGCGCACCCGAAGCGCGAATCATACCCCTAGACCAACGAGCCAACTGACTCTGGTGCACTATTTTTTGTACCGTTTGAATTTGTGTATAGATAAATTAATGTATTTATTGTTATCTGTTTAATGACATTCTGATGACATAGCAGTATGCAAAACTGCACATAATACAAATTAACCGATAAAATGAAACATTTCTGAGAATAATTGTTACGTTTTTAACATGGCTCGTTGGTCTAGGCTTCCTAGGGGTATGATTTTCGCTTTAGGTGCGCGAGGTGCCGGGTTCAAATCCCGGACGATCCCAGCATTTTTGGACTACATTATATCAATTTATATAATATTTTGCGAGTATTTTTTTCTTGTCAAATCAAAAATGTTATTCATGAAGTAGGTGTAATATAATTAAATAAAAAGAAAAGTCTTTAATTCAAAGTTTTTTCATGTTATCAGAATCTGTTGACAATTAAATATAGCTATGAATAAAAAAATCAAAAATACTTTCGAAAAAATGTTTCCCTATTTTTTTTGAAAATTTTGTTCTAATTTGTATTTATTTGCTAACTGTCGATAGTTCATACCAACAATTTGAACCGGTTCACAGCATGCAATGTCTGTATTGGATGATATTTTATGTGCAATGTAGTGATGATATATGCCTAACATGGTATTTCTTCAGTGAGAAGATTGTGATGGCGACATCGGCTAATTTTATCTGGCTCTCAATACCGTCATTATTCTGTCTACTTTGAAAGTTACTGGAATGCTAAATACTTTCAGAATCACCGTGGCGAAAATCCAGAATCTAAACAATACTTGAAATAGCTTTAGTCGTATTTGGTGACCAAATCTGAACAGCCAGGTACTAATACACTTTTCTCGTTCCTTTCTTTTGCTGCTTTCAGTCTTACAACACACCTAAATTGGGGATGATATAATTCCACGGGCTCCGGACAGAGGAGCAGTTAGACTTCTGTGGGAAGGTATTTACATTAAAATGTAATTTTGAGTCATAAGATTAATTTCATGTTTGCGCTCAGTTATGCATCTACCCAAAAAGGCATCCTTATATTAAAACATTGAGAATCTACAGACGTTCTCAATAAATACACAAACAAAACATTTTACAGTATTTCACCAGATAAGGGAGAAAAACAACAACAGAAAAATAATTTCACCTACACGTACACGTATACGTTACTTGCATATAACACAACTTACCACCTTACTTTACTAGCCCAACCTTACCACAGTAAACTTTAAGCAGGAGCCTTAGAACGAATAGATCACATAGTGAGGTAAATATTAATAGAATATTAACGGCACGTTCCAGATTGGTAGACACTGTATCGCCCTGGTGAAAGACCACCATTCAGAATCCAAACGTTGCTTGAAATGGCTTTAGCCGTGTTTGGTAACCAAATTTGAATGGCCAGGTACTTTCCAGCCTTATTTGTCCTCATCTACTTCCACTACCTTCAGCGTCACAACATACCCCGATAGGGGATGTCATAGTCTCACTGGCTCTAGACGGTTGGGAGCAGTTTTTAAAGGTTCACAACAATAATTACCCCTCGTATGTGTTAGAATGGAATGAACTAATATATATTTATATTATTTCGACAAGTGCAAGACAGAGATAAGCAACAGAAAAAATAAATTAAAAGTAAGGATAGGAATACACGCACACGAGAACACGCTCAATTGATTATTCAAAAATCCATCGCTATTATTGAGGAATATCTTAATTTCAATAGAATCGAGATTATAAAGTCATTTTCCTTTGTTAGTGAAGTGAACTTTGTGATATCATTTGAATTTATAAGAATTAACTTTTCACAGAAGATGTAAACTTATTTCTTTTGATGTTGTAAATATATTCTTAAATGTTTCAGTAGCCGAAAGTAGGAACTTAATTTTCGAAAAAGTAAACATTTTTAATCTATGTACATATTTAATCTATGATCTTTCTCGCTTATTATTTAATTATTTTTGCTGGTTATATTGCGAGTCAGCAAAATGAAAGTATGCCCATTGGAGCTACGTTAAGTTATTTTTTAAACACGGTGTCAGATAGATCGTGGTTTAGCAGAAAGATATGGTCATCTGCAGGACATGGAGAACCAATATAGAATAAATATAAGTTTTATCAATTTGAGCATTTTTTCTTAATTTTTTTTTCGGAAACTTTAGAGTTAAAATACTATTGGACTACCTAGACAACTCTAAACCATATATTCACCATCGAATTATTCAGTAACAATATGATCTGAAATAATTAATTTAAAAAATATTATATCCAAATTGAACAGCATACTAATGCTATTTGGAATGCGTGGAAGTTAACTAACTTCTCCACATCCTGAAATAAGCAATTCGACAGCTCCAAGGACAATGGCAATAACTCCTGTTTTAGACTAACTTACATTTATGGACCTCCGAAGTTAGTGCGAATTTAAGCAAAGTGCTAAAGTAGTTTGTAATTTATTCAAAATGAATTCTTATTCAATTTAAAACATTGAAACACTCGTTTAAAAATACGAATAAAAACCTCTCAACATTAAAATTGCTTTCTGACAAAATTTTCTAATGTAACTTACTGCCATCTTCCTTGGAGCAGTCAAAATATAAATTAACTTAAATTTTTAAATTTCTTTTGTGAACACGTACGAGTGGGAACTTTTCAACTGATGGATTTGTTAAGAAAAAGATCAAAAAAAGAAATACTCTTTTTAAATCCAGACAAGCAATATAGTACCTACCTATCATATATTATGCATATTAAGAAAAAAAATATGTATTTGAAAAACAAAAAAATCCCTATTTTCATTTGGTAATTTTTTTACAGGTAAGAACTAGTTATTTTTATAATTAACATCCGCTAAAATCATACTTCCAACCAAATATGAATATTCATATTTAAAAGAGAAAACTAAATAATCTCTTTTTCAGTCATTAATCTAACACTCCCACCACTTCACTTTCTCAGTACCTAATGAATTTATAGTAAGGTATATTATTTACTTAATCATTAGTAGTACCTACCGAAATTTAATTAAACATGTTAATTAAGAGCTTTATAAAGTATCTAACTACCTGCGTTATTGTTCAGCTACCTACTTGTGAATTTTATAATTTGAGTCAAATTAGTTTTCCGCTGATACGACTAAAATTAATGACGGTACCTACCGAGCAACCGCTAATTAGAGGTAAATTAGACAATTCGTACCCCGAAATAATTTCAACATTATGTTGAGCAAACAACAGTAGAAAAATATAATATTGTGTTTCTAGTAATTTTGTACTGCGGTGGTTTGTGTATCAGAGATTTTGGATTCATTTACCAGAGGTGATTTTGTACACAGGTGAATATTTGCGCATTGTTTAGGGTGACTGGTACTTGATGCACAATATTCAATGACCTAATAGAAGAGACATGTACAAGCATAAAATAATGTGTTAACTCTGTCTGTGACATGTATCACCAGAATAAATCAGCACTCATAAACGTGGTAATACCGATCTCCGACGATGATGACTGTGGTCGAGCGGTTAAAATCCTTGACTATGAATCCAGAGGTCGCGGGTTCAAATCCCGAAGTGTGCAAAGAAAATTCATGTAAATTTATCTTTTTCCACATTTTATTAAAGTATATTTTCGGTACGCCTTAGAGTGTTTTTTGGAATACATTATATCAATTTATATAATATTTCACGAGTATTTTTTTCTTGTCAAATCCTTTGCATAAAAAATGTTATTCATGATTTAGGTGTAATATAATAAAATACAAATTAAAGCATTTGATTCAATGTTTTATCATGTTATCAGAATCTGTTGACAGTTAAATATAGCTTTGAATAAAAAAAAAATTAAAAAAACACTTTCTTAAGAAAAAATGTTTCCCTATTTTTTAGAAATTTTGTTCTAATTTGTATTTATTTGCTAACTGTCGATAGTTCATACCAACAATTTGAACCATTTCACAGCATGCAATGTCTGTATTGGATGATACTTTATATGCAACGTAGTCATGACATATGCCCACCATGGTCCTTCTTCAGTGAGAAGATTGTGATGGTGACATCGGTTAATTTTATCGGACTCTCAATACCGTCATTATTCTGTCTACCTTGAAAGTTACTGGAATGGTAAATACTTTCAGAATCACCCTGGCGAAAAACCAGAATCTAAACATTGCTTGAAATAGCTTTAGTCGTATTTGGTGACCAAATCTGAACAGCCAGGTACTTCTACACCTTTTCTCTTCGCCATCTCTTTCCTTTCTTAATTGATTTCAGTCTCACAACACACCTAAATTGAGGATGATAAAGTTCCACTGGCTCCGGATAGTAAAAGAAAATTTATGTTAATTTATCTTACTTCACATTTTATTAAAGTACATTTTCGGTACGCCTTAGAGTGGTAGATATGTATAGGTATTCAGAAATAAAAGGTTGCTTGAAATGGCCCTAGATATATTTTGTTACCACATATGAACAGCTTGGTACTTCTCAACTTTCCTTTTCTTATTCCCTTCTCAACTACCTTCAGTTTTACAATATCCAATTGTGGGTGCCATCGTTTAATGGGCTTTAACCTAAAAAATAATTTTTAAATTTTTATTTCACTATCTACAAGTTTTACCTATTTTAGACCCCGCCCTTGACATCACTCTTCAGCAGCGATACAGATGGACAATTCTAATACCACGATAATACTACTTACTCTTTACTTTCATAAATATTGTGCATGGCAGTCACGTGTACTTAAACTCAGTTTGGCAGTGTGTACCTACGCAGACTGATTGTAAGAGACACGATACAGATGTACCAAATCAAATGGAAACATCAAAGTGACAGCTTAACGTCAATCAATCGGTTCTGACAATTTTCAAACACATAAATGTCGTTGTTACAGACAACTTTATTCGGAAGTTTTTCTGCGATAAATGTTTTTCACGACGTGATAAAATAATATGGATATGTTTTCCAGTGTTTTGTGTGAAATAAACTTTTGGCCTAGTAAAAATAGCCAGCAGTAACTACCCGGTTTCGCCGCTTATTTAAAAGACTGTTGTTCTTTTCCTTATTGAACTATTGAAATCAAACAATCAATGCTAACCTTCCTCTTCCCCATTTTCTTCCCTCTCCACTACCTTCAGCCTCATAACATACCCCGATTGGGGATGCCATAGTCTTACTGACACCAGACGGTTGGAAGCAGTTAGGACTTTTGTGCTGTTTTCACTACAACAAAAAAAAATGAAATGTAAAGGACAAGCAATATGGCATTTTGTCATATTTTTTGTAGTTTCTTAAGGATTTTTCAGACCTCCAAAACTATCGATGATAATGACATTGCAAAATGAAAATAGCTGCGTTTACCTAAGAAATTTGAACAGAAAAAGTTATGCATATTGATGTGCTAGTTCAATACTATAACAAGTAAAAAAAATAAAAATATTTGACACACCTGAGTTTATTGTTTTGCAGATTTTTTTTTTGCTTCATAGTAAAGATTTTTTCATAACAGCTACACTATGAAGATTTTTTTAATTTTTATTATTTTACCAAATGAATAATTGAAAAAACGTTTAAATGGAAATTTTACTCCAATTAAGAGTTTTAAAATGGAGAGCCTTTATCGTTTGACAAAAAGTAATCAAGTTGAAATCCTTTTTATGTCGATTGATGTGAAAATTGATTAAATCACATAAACCAAAATTGCGTCGCCATAGAAACGAATTCAAGACTTCCGCGTGATAAGATTGATGTCGTTATTCGAACTCTTCCTCCGTTCCCGATCTTAAATTTAATAATTTATCATTTTTATCGGATAAGCGGGATCAGTTTCAGAAGAAATTTTCAGCGAGTGCCAGGGAGTCTAATAAAAATCGTAAAAAGGCAAAGCATGGCTATTATTTTGCTAATATTTCAGTCAATATTATCCACTTACTATTTGTCGATCGACAATCTAGTTATCTGCAGGAAAATTATAAAGTTGAGCAAAAACTGATATGGAGCAGAAAATTTTCAGTGTCTAAAGAATTGTTAGAAAAGGAAGTTGTTTGAGTTTCTGTGGTGGTTTTCTGTAGAAAAGTGAGAAGAACTGTCAAATAAATAAACAAATAGATGATCAAGTTTTTATAAAATAACTACCAAAAGCACAGTGTGTGGGTACACTCAATGTGAACATTTCCTTTTCCTCAAGGAAGAGGTTGTCTCTCATTGTTACAATATTCGCCTTCCAGGGTGCGGAAGCCAGGAAGTGTTACGTCTCCTCTGCTACGTCTCCTTTGCTACGCCTCCTCTGCTACGTCTCCTCTGCTACGTCTCCTCTGCTACGTCTGCATGATGCTAACATTATACCGATAATATATTTTTTTTTCATGAATCTTTTTGTCATAGATTTATATCTACAAAATCGATTGCAAAAATTTCGGATTATCAAGTTGCATTTATGTATTTATTACTTATATAAAAACAATGATATCTGTTATTTTCCATGATTTAAGAAAGATATCGCCAAATCTTTTAGTACGTAAGCCAATGGAATATCGACAGAAAAGATTATTTGATAGAAGTTTGGCCATCAAATATAAAGTTATACATTTTTTACCTAACGTCGAAAAGTCACACCAACATTTTATGTAAGCAAGCTTTATGTAGTAAGCAAGTTTTATGTATCAAATTAAAATCATGCAACTCTTATTACTAGACGATAAAGAATAATGCATTTTTTATAAAACTTTTTTTTTTTATTTCACTGCCGGCATCTTGGGCGTTTATTGACATTTTATTATTAACCCGTCTCATTAGACGATGTTTGTTCTGAGAGGCCACCCTTAACTAAAAATTACATTCATAATTATAAAGGGAAAGGCGATAATCATTTATTTAGAAAGTATTTGCTCTGTACACATTCAAAATTAACATTAACTCTAAGATATTTATTCTACTCATAAACCTTTATAAAACCCAATAAATGGCATAAAGTGAACAACAGAATCAGATGGAGGAAGACTTCTTGCAACAGATGAACGTTGGAATTTCACTATCGTAGAATGGCGTTCTTAGCTGAAAGAGAGTGACAAAGGTCACCAAATGATTAGATAGGCTTGTTTTTATAGGCGAGTTGGCATAAACGAGAGCCGTCAATAACTTAAAAAACTTTGGACATTTTACGGAAAACTATGCCTTAAACTAGATGCCGGAGGGCTTACGAAGAAAAAACTTTTCACGGGGAAAATCGATATCTTAGTAATACAACAGAAATGTAGTTTCATACATCACTACCATCAAGTCTCAAATGTTGCAAATAAATAAATCTGGGTAACCTCTCACATATCCAAAGCGCAAAAATGTCGATAAACTCTAATTCAATAGCATGATACTACCATTTAAAAAACTGCAATATTATTAAGGTACTTTAATACACATGGAAAAAATTTTTGAATGACATAAGGCAAAACATAATTAACTATTTTTTTAAATGTAATTTAATTGAATTAAATATAAAACTATTATTTTTTAGCTCTCGATGTTTAAGACCATTTTCAAACTGACCTTAATCGCTGAAACAGCAGTCATTAAAAACAAAAAGTAAAACCCGAAGAAATTAATAATAATAAATATTTAAATAATATCAATTATAAAGAACAGAAATGAAACAAAAAAGACAGAAAATAAAAAAAGACAATGGTCACAACCGAGACAGGTTCATATTATTACCATTGTCTTTTTATGTTCCATATTTGTGTTGTTGATTATTGATATTGTGTAAATATTGTTAAAAAATAAGCAGTAATGCTTTAAAGTTGATTCTAATTTCAAGAAATAATAAGAATATTAAATTTATAAAAAAATATAAAATGAAAACAAAAACTATTAAAACATAACAAGCTATTTCAGCACATTAAGAAGACGACCATTGGATAAAGTCGGGTCGGAAAATATACGAGACAAACTGAAAACTGTCCTCTTCGGATGGGTGAGAATCGACAAAAATTGACTAAACTGGAACGTTCGACGAAGGCATGTACGAGTATTCAAAGCAACCCCAAAAATTATAAGAAGAAGAAAAAACAAAAACTTATCGATTGCAAAGTTTCTCCCGCGAATATCTATAGGCTCAGTAGTCCAATAAGAATGTTAATACATACATCACTACCGTCAAATGTACAATATTGGTTCTGTCTATCGCGAATAAATAAATCTAGGTAAACCCCTTCAGATGGCATAAAGTAAAGTAAATAATATCGAACGCCCAAGTCTCGGGAATGCCGATAAGCCGGGCACTGCAATCCCTAGCAGAGACATCTCGGAATAAATGGCTTTTCTGGCGCGGCGAACACCCGCGGAAATGTGAAATGTACGGGGCGGGGGAGTCGGCGTTGTTTTCTATTCACGGTGGAAATATACTCTCGCTTATTCATGGCCTGTGGGGCGGGCGGACGTAGGGTGGGGCACCTACCTAAGATGATGTACATACTCAGAGTGGCCATTTTTACATTTGATGATCATGTACATATGGTCGATATTTGGGTTAACAGTGAAAAATAATTCCATGGACTTTTAATGTATTATGAACAACAAAAAATCCCAGTTACCCAATTTGACTTAGAGCTTAAAAAAATAATTAGATTCGAAATGTTTACCATTACCAAAGCAATAAATAAAATAAATCTCACTCCACAGCATGGTGCAAATTTATAATATATTGTATTTACCAGAGTGTTAGATACTCTAAGTATCGCTTTGGTGAAATACTACCATTCAGAATCGAAACGTTGCTTAAATAGGCTTTAGTCGTGTTTGAGATTTGAATAGCCAGGTAATTTCCAACATTACTTTTCCCCTCCTCCTAATACAAGATACCATAGTCTCACTGGCTTCAGATGGTTGGGAGCAGTTGGGACTATTGTGCGGTTTTAACTATTAAATATTTATATGTTTTAATAATACAACATTTTAAAGCTTATCCACTATTTTTTTTAATCAAAACCGGACCAGTTTCACCTTATTACGGGCATCTTTAGACTGGTAAAATTTGAAGTGAATCAATGGTATATACTATTTGCGTCTAGAATGGAAGCTTATTGATGAAGCCTTATAAAACCACCCGAAGGTATATTTTAAAGTAATTGTAAAGCCGCCCTTTCAGCAATAAAACAAAACACTAAGTCACAGATGTTCAATTTTATATAGACCTAATATTTGTATTTATTTTTATTATATCTTTGTAAAACATTAATTTTTCTATGTTTATATTATTTGAGTATATAATAATATTCTTTCAGTAATCAAAAAATAATAAATTATTTAATTTTACCCAGGGTTAAAATGTAACTGGGGTAACGTATGTACCCAGGGTGGCGTATGTACCCAGAGCGGCGTATGTGCCCGCCACATACAAAGCGCCACCACACGGGGATGTACGTATTCAGCCGATGTGAGCAAAACACACATTAAGATTTATGAAGCCTTTACAAAAATGTAAGTCACCTTTACGTAACTGTGCCATTTTACAAATGGTTCGGCTGCCATTCCCTTTCATTTTATTCTCGGTTTATTTAGCCGAGTTATAACATATAGAACACTCAGTATTTTAGGCAAAGTTCACTGTTTGAAAAAACAGGGAACATTTTTCTGTAAAAATGTCATTCCTTTGAAAAAAAAAAATATTCTTCTTCCAACGATGGCTTGAGACTGAACTGTTTTACTTGATGAAACATCCTATTTTTGTATACATAAACTATAGCATTTGAACATTTCCGATGCGTTTATTTGTAAAATAAATAAATTACTTTCAACGTTTAGTTTATTATAAAGAAAATGGTTGTGTGTTCTTTTCAAATCTACCAAGTGTTAGAAGACAAAGTTTAAGACAAATATATATACAAAAGTTATCTTTAACGTTATTAAAATAAAATAAAGTAAAGAAGACGTACTATTTTTTGTACAATTGTAGGTCTTGGCGGGGTCAAATCGTTTATTTTGATTTATTGTCACCACATGTAAAGGGGAACATTGAAAAATCTCTTCGCCGGTGAAAATTAAATTTTGTAGTAAATTAACTAACAAAATTGGTTACGGAACTGAAGCATGATAAAATATGTAATAATCAATGAAGATATTATACTTCAAAGGATTTTGGAATGTGTATTTATACTGGAAAAAAAATATATTTTGGAAGAACATTTACAAACATAAAATAAAAACACATATGTTTGCTTTACTCTTAAGATTGAACATAAATAAAACGCCTACGGGTTTCTTAATGTTTTTGAGTTTTCCGAGTGGGCTGAAAAGGTAAAATATTCAATGTCACCCACACAAAAAAATAACATTTTGTTATTTTTTTCTGAAACGTGTGCTTCTTATATAGACAGCAATTGTATAAAGAGTACATTTTTTAAAGAGGGTGGAAATGGTCTGCTTGTAATCTTCAGAATGTGTTTCTACCGCCAGGCTCTGTAGATAATTATTGTTGGGTTTCGGTCACTGGAAAGGATAATATGCGGCAACTGATTTAATTTCTGTTAGCACTGCAGGCGTTGAGATGGTAATTTTTTAAAGAAAACATCCACTGCTGTTTTCAAGGTAATCGATATATGCATACGTACCAAATGTTTTTTATTTAAAATTAAATTTCACAGTGGATGAACAAATTGATACACGAGAATACCCGCCTCAAAAAATGTGAACTAGTTTCGAAACAAAGTAGAATAGTAAATGGTCGTATTTATATTGGAAGTGAACACTGAAGAGATAATCCGATAGAAGTGTGTTGTGGCGTATCCATTTACCCACGTAAGCTTACTATTTTCTTTCTTTTTGGGAAATTGATAAAAAAATTCAATGATCGTTTTTTTTCTTGAAGATTGTACAGATACACTTCGAGAGATTTTCGGTTCAGTGGTAGATAAAAAGCTCCCGACGTTTCTCTCTGACCATTGTACTATGGCAATAGTGGCGACCATTTAGCGATCATGTGATAACCATGTGTGCAAGTATTATCATGCTAGGGTTTTTATGATTCTGATATGAGCAGGACATAAGCAACCACCATATAGCTATTCCTTCTGGAACCCGTGTATCGGTGTGTATTATCGAAAAATCTCTAGTTTTAGACTTCTACAATTTACGTTTTCTAGCAACATCTGTCTCCCGTCTTTTATCTGTCATCTCTACTTAGTGACTGTATTTCAATTTTTGATAATAGTTCCACTTAAACAACAAACACGTTAATACGGTTTTTATTTATCATTTGAATCTATGGCTAAAAATTCCCTTATATGGTTTTCATCTACCGTTAACAAAATAGTTTAAAACGCCTTACTTAACAAGCTTTTATTGATGGATCCGAAGATGCGATAAAACCCCGGATTTGTTTTCATCTTCAGATGAATTTGGAACATAGTTGACTGTAAAACGATAAACTATACTACTTGATGGGAGTACCTAATTATGGATGTGGAATGATTATTTGGAATGAAGGGAAAATGGGAAACCATTCACTCACTGATGTAGTTGAAGTGGACGTTCTTGATGCTTCCTACACAGTTATATTATTAGCGAACACAAATTATAACAAAACACTACACTTAACATTATGTCACTCGAAAAACATCAACAAACCGACGACCAAGCGAGACACCAACAAACAACGATAAAGTACGTTTTTTTCACATTAAACTCTTCTGTTTGGATTTTCACTTATTTCGAAAACCATGTTGTTCCTTACAGAATTCAATATTGCAAAATAGTTAGCCAAGGTAGGAATTGGATGAAAAACACGAAGCTAAAAACCTATTAAATTATCACTTTAAAATCCAACACTTATCTTTGCAGGCAGTCAAACGAGAAACTTTATTTTTTATACATTCTTAAAAAAAATAGATTTTTTCGCAAAATCTATACTTACAACTCCATTGACTGCCACGTTAAGCGCATCAAGAGTGACCACCATTTTAGCAGAAATATGACTACATAGGAGCAAAATGCTGCGCTAACTTGTCAAGATTAAAACTACATTATTACTTTGCTTTCTTGCAAAAAACTTAGATGGAAAAATATGGAATGTTTATTTTTGGGTTAACCGCATTTAAGGGTAAAATTAGACCCTGTCTGCGTGAGTCGAGGGTAGGATTGCAACCGTTTGTCATTTTTTGTGCGCTTTGTTTAACATCCTTCTATGGAAAACCGGCTTTCACAAGACGATGTTTTTTATAGTATAAGTCAAATATGTATAATGTTAAAAGCTAATATTTAACACATGCTACTAGTGTATATTTATAATAAATAATTTTATGCATGTGTCTGTCAAACTTTGAAAACCAATTAAATCATTTGTTACGTAGAATAAAGCGTATTTTACGCTCATACCGCGAAATTTCTGGGGGTGATCTCATGAAAATAAATTATAAAGATTTTTTTATCTAATAATATAAACGTACTCGAGACCTGTTTTGTACAATTTATTTTTGATTAACGGCTGAAATATCCAACAAAACTTACTATAAATACTTATTTTTTGTTATAGAGGCAACTTTGACAAATTTTCAGGACCAAATATTAGTTTAAAACTTTATTATTTTGTTTTCATCCGTACAAGAGTTGCAAATACTCCCGACTACTCGGAGTCCAGTGGGACTACGGCATCCTCAATTGGGGTATGTTGTGAAGCTGAAGGTGAAGAGGAACGTCGATAAGTACCTGGCTATTAAGATCTGGTCACCAAACTTGACTGAACCCATTTCAAGCAATGCAAAGCTTAGATTCTTAATGGTGGCATTTCACCAGGGCGATACAAATATTATTTACTACTTAAAAATAATTTTATAAGACAAAATTATAGTCTTAGAGAAGACATAAAAAAACCCTACTTCGATCAAAATATATAAATTTTTTAAATTGTTTTCCCAAAGGCTGTTATCCATTTTTCTAACTACATTAATCTACGCATGTACTTGTTATTTTCAAAAGATAATCCAGAGGATCACAGCACTACATGAAAGCAAAAAAATGAACTGAAAACATTTGTATGACACATCAGTCAGAAACGTCTTTTTTTAATAAGTCATTCAAAATCACATATTTTATTTATACAGGTCGCGCAAATAATGTTGACCCAAACAACGCACACTAAGGCTGGTGTGCATTGCTGCATATATACACACTTTCGACAGTGATTTCCTTGCCAAAAGTCACTGAAAAACATCCTTTGTCTTGTATAACCCTACTTATTATTACAAGCGAGAAACGGACGGAAATTACTTATACACTTTGATTGAATTCTAATATTTGAAAAGTTTTAATCGTTTTCACTATAAGTTTAAGGGATGATTTGTTAGTAACATTGTTCTTACAGCACAACTCTGAGAGAATAGTTTAGTTTTTAACAGTAACTACCCAATTACCTATTTCAACTCAACCCATGTGCTTTGAAATATACGTTTCTACTCTGTGTAAACAGCATACGGCTCAAACTTTTGTTTACCGCTCGACCAAATGCGATTCGCGTGTAACTAAACTAGTAGGTACCAAAGCACGACGAACTCTGTTTCTGTGTTCGAACAACTGACGTAACAAATGAATGCCGGGCGCACCCTTAGTTTAGTAAGCCCATTATATTCTTTCATAACGGGAGGGTTATCCGAATAAAAACTTTACTATATTAGAACTCATGAGTAGGTATTCCGCAATCAGTGACGTGCACACAGACTTTGATCAGGGTTGGCAGTAGAAAAAACAGCGGATTAATTGATCATAGAAATAGGTACCAACAAATGTCACTGAAGATTATTGGATATGTTTTGTAAAAGCACTGTCTAGATACTAACGAATATACTAACACAAACGAGCCACTCGAACGCGCAACAGCTTGCAACATACATATTTTGTGTGGTCTAGTGAACATATAATAATTTACTTTGACGTTGGCGGCGTTTGAGCATATGTAGTTACTGCTTTTGATACGTTATGGTAGGACGGACGGTGGGGCGCTCGCGACGGTGCGGTTAGCTAAATAATGTGTATTTTTGGAAGTGAAATTTTTTTTTTCAATAATTTCGTATTTATCAATCCAATTTTTTATGCAAGTACGGGAGGTTAGGCAGTGCTTATGGGCCTTGATGAAGTGCACGCTTCTGTACGAAATGATTCATTTTCTGGCTGGTTAAAATGTATAAAGATTGTTAAACGGATTGTTAATTTATCTTAAAATGCATAAGAAGTACAGATGAAAGCGTTTGTCAATTATATGTAAATTTTGATTTAACAAGTAGTGTAGTACCTGGTTTTGCTCAAGTTACGCCATAAAAAAAGTTTTATTTTTAATTTTTAAAATGAATGCCGCTCAACCATATGGACCAGTAGAACTTGAATATTTCAACATGTCCATTATTAAATACAGATAGTTCAATTTTGCAAGAACCCATTAAATTGACTTACTTTTAAATGGAAATATAAACGTATTATTCTTTAGAACAAAAATCATATGAAATAATAATATTAAAACGGCAGCAAGAGATGAAAAAATTTTTTACACGGTATATTCAGGAAAAAATCTGAAATATTTAAAATCCACAATTTGCAATGTAAGTTTGATTTCATGAAAATGGAAATTTTCAGAGAACTTTCAAAATATCAAGGTAGCTACCTAAATAATTGGTAGGATATTTATTTTTAAGGAGAAATGAATTTATAAGGGGTTAACTATAAGCAATTTACATTTTCAATCATTAATTTATCTGTTGAAGCGGGAAATTAATTAAAAACCTCGTTGTTCATTATGCTAATTCGAAGCGGACAAATAATGTTCGCGACGTTTTAAATAAAACCGTACAACTGCCAATTAAAATAAATATTCGGGAAAACGTTAAATGGCGAAGTTTTTCTTGCGGAAAAAAAAAATAAAACGTTGAATATACATTCAGTGAGGCAATTTCATTAACTATATTAAAAAAATTTTATAAATAAATGTTTTCATTATTCAGTTCGGTTTTCCAAGGTCTTTTTGCTTTTAATTACTCAATAAAACTAGTTTAAATGTCAAAGAAGTAAAAAAAAATAACTACAATTTTGATATACACGAACACGGGACGAGAAATGTTTAACTGATCAAATTGCCAACAATAAAAAAATCAAGCACATAGAAATTTCTCATGTACTAGACGTCCTACAATATTATAAAATTTCATCAGAAATTACTGCAATAGACAATATTCTTAATTTTAAAAATAAATTCTAACATATTTATGCCATAATTAATATGAGTACATAACATGTCTCGGTTTGCGTTCGAATATTCTTAAAGTTTTAGAACTTTTTTTTCTTTTTTTTTTTCTTTTATCTTCAACGGAAAAGCAAAAGGACTGAAGCGTTATTTTGGGAAGTTTACAACAGAGAGCTTTTGAGTTTTTTTTTGTTTAAAGATAAAATACATAAGATTTTGAAAAAAACTCACGCAACCCAATGCTCTCACTAAGTTACCTGTATCGATAAAAAGCTAAAAAAGTTCCAAACTTGTTTCAAGTCTTTTCTGAAATAGAAAATATATTTCATATAGCTAAAGGGCAACAAAAATCTTCAGAATCAAACGAGATTCAAAGCATTCGATGCAGAAAAGAAAGTTCACCAAAACTGCATATTTAACTCATTTTTGATCAAAGTGTCGCTTAAGTCCTTTTGCTTTTCCAGCGACGATATGTTTGCAATAACTGTGTGTGTATATATATTCACATTCATACACCAGAATACACAGTGATGTGATCTAAATAAATATAAATAAATAAAATGTATTTTAAAAGTCTATTAAGAGTTTTTCCTACGATATTACAATTGCAAAAGGCTTAAATTCTTAACCCTCCAGCTAGATGAAGAACAACTATGACATTCCCGTTTGGTGAATAGGCGGTGTGAAATGGTTGGGCAGAAAAAATGGGTGGGGGAATGAAAACAATAGGGAGAAGAGAAAAGTGGAAAATTTTTAGAACCTTCATATTTGTTTACAAAACATGCATGAAATTATTTTCAGCAAAGTTTCGATTTTGAATAGTGAACTCTTACTGGTGCAATTATTGTGACACAATGGAGCAAAGTCTGAATACAATTCATTTAATTCCTTTCAAATTGTGTACCTCAAATAACTTAATAAATCGTTATTTTAATAATAATATAGCCTTATTCTGGAAATAATTTTGCGACCCCGAGTCCGAGAAAAAATCTTTTTTCTATCACGGAAGTCATCAAATAATATTTGCGGCTTTATTTGAATTTTTTATTTTATATTGGTTCGAGGATACTATAAAACGCACTCGACGACAACTATGTATTCTAGCGACTAAAAATTGTCCCATTTTTTCTTTAAATCATAATATAGATGAGTTATTTTCAATGATCTAACAGACAAGATGTTAACAAGGAAAAATATTAATTATAGTTCTTAAATAAGAGTGCTTCTGCTGTATGAGCCTCATACCACCAAAATACATGACTCATTGGAAAAAAAACCTCCGGCGTATTTTTATGAGAATACCCGGCAAGTACTCACGATTCGCGCATCATGAATATTTGCTCTCTAAAACACGATACTAAAGTCTCCAGTTAAGAGGGAGTAGGTCCCTTGCAGTCATAGGGTATAAAATTATTAACAATTCTGTCCATCCCTCCTGGAATGCTGTAAGTTGTCTGTACCGACCAACCACTGCTAGAGGCGATGCCATGAACTGCTTTGTATTCCACATGGCAGAACAGACGTGTTGGCTCAGTTCAAATGACACGAGGCACAGTGCTACTAAATAACATCTCTTGGGTTAGTTATATCTTCAATATAAACCTTCAAGGTTTCAAAAGCCATACGAGTGTCCTTTGATTTTTATTACTGAGAGTGTGTATTGTAACTAACTAACTAACTAACTAACCATCACGCCGTTTCCCCGCAGGGGTAGGCAGAGAGGACGGACCGCCATACAACTCTGTCTTGGCACACACCTCTTGCTTCATTTACATTCACACATCGTCTCATACATACTCTTCTGTTATTCTGACTCTTCACATGACCCGATTCAAGTATTTTATTTACTTGATCGTGCCATGTCTTTCTCGGGCGTCCTCGACTTCTTCTTCCATTCACTTTCGCATCATATATTCTTTTCACACTCCTTTCTTCGTTCATTCGCTCTACATGCCCAAACCATCTAAGCGTCCCTTTCTTGATCCTATCCATTACGCTCATATCAGCCTTGCATTCTTTCCGGATATCCACATTTGTAATACGGTCATACAAGGTTTTACCGCACCATCCGTCTCAAAGATCTCATTTCCACAGCATTCAGTCTACTTTCATCCTTCCTCTGCCAGTTCCATGCCTCACTGCCATACATCAGGGTTGGTATAAGCACTCCATTGTGGACTGCTAGATTCGCTTCTTTGGACAATTTCTTATTTGCCCCAACAGCGTTCAGTCCTCCATTAATGGAGTTTCCTGCATTCACCCTTCTTTCAATATCCTTATCAGCTTATATATTGTAAATGGACGCAAATTAAATTGCTGATGTAAACATCAAGTTGACATTCTCTTTCCCCTTTTTTACCTTCTCCGCAACTATCGTTGTCAAAAAAGAGGAGTAAGGAGGCATTGACTTCGACACAATTGAAACTAAATCCCTGACAAAACCTTGTATTATTTAGTTTCTCGGTGAAATATTCCATTCAAACAATTTCTTCACCTTCCCGTCACTAAGTTCGTAAACGTCCTACCAATTCCAAAATGACATGCCAGCGTTACTGTAATACCTATGTGTGTTACAAGTTTACATTTCTCTGTAGAAAAATTGAGTGTTTAAATCGTCGCCGGAAAGGCAAAAGGTCTGAAGCGCCATTTTAGGAAGCTTACACCAGAGTACTTTAAAGTTATTTTTGTTTTACAATAAAATTCATAGGTCTTCAGTACCTGGTTTGATTTTGAAAGTTAACTCAATGCCCTCTCTGAGTTACTTGAAGCGACAAAAAGTTTTAAAAAGTCCCGAACTTGTGTCGCTTGAGTCAAGCCTTTTCCTAATTGGTAAATATATTTTAGATGTCTAAAAGGCCACAAAAGTATTCAGAATCAAACGAGAGTCAGAGCATTTGATGGAGAAAAGAGAACCGATCAAAACTGCATATTTAACTCGTTTTTGACCAATGTGTCGCTTAAACCCTTTTGCTTTTTTAGCGACGATGTGTTTGTGATAAAATTATACCTAAATGAACAAATTTTCTACATAATGCATACTAACTCTTTGGATTTTATCCAGAAATAAGAATTAAAAAAACTCATTCGCCAATTCCGCCGGTCGGTAGGTGAGTGTACAAACGCGTTGATTTCCATCCGGGCGTCGTGCGTTCAATTCCTCTGCTGGCTTAGTCCTCCATCATTGCACAAGCAACATTTTCCAATTTTTATGATGGCAGTAGGAGTTTTTCAAATATTGTCAGGTTATTCGTTACCCGGGAATGTTTGTCTTTCTTTAAAAAAAATAAAAAATAATATTTAACCTCCTACTGAAATGTAAATCTGTCGCGTTTTCCCAAGCTGTCGAATAAATTTTTATTACGATTTTTGCGTGCGAATATAATTATTTTTTGACAGGCTATAAAATTTTGAAGTAATGAATTAGTTGTATAAATACACCTTTTAGGAAAAGTCTAAATTTGCGGCTTATATTTTGTAAGCTTACAAAGACACTAACAAATTAAAGAAGCTAGGTAACGTCGGTTGCCATCGTAAGAAAGGGGAGGTAAATAAATAATTGGAACTTTCTGTTCCTCGAAAACTTTTAAAAATTATTGACAGCCTAATTAAGTTCACCTTTTGCTATACGAAAAAATATTATTCAAAACATGTCTATTTCTATTCAATACATCGTTTATTTTTTTGATTGTAGACATAATAGCAGTCTAAAAACATCATTAGTCTTCATTAGTCCTTTACAATTCTAACTGAAGTGGGGTATTTTTGATGTTCTACCTCATAATATTTCAGCGATAATTTTCGTTACATTATTCCATGGAAAGTTTGTAAAAAACACACAATATTAACAGTTTTTTGGGCCGTAATAACTGTCAGTACAGTTCAGAGCACGATCAATCATTCCAAAAAACCAGCCACAAATAAAATAAAACAGATTTCGGTTAAACGGGCTTACGACAGTAGACACCTAAAATATAAAAAAAAAAAAACGAAGCGAAATACTGTATTGGGTTTTTTGATGTTCAATAGATTGAAAATCTACGTAATAGAAATTGGTACGTAGCACTTTTAGGGTGTATAAGTTTTATATGTCTGTTCTGTTCAGAATGAAATGAGATTTTTTTAAATAAGCGCGAGAAAAATACTACTTCTGAGAAAGTATTTCTGCCTTTAATGTTATTTTTTATAAAGATGAACATGTTCTCAGTTTAAAAAAGGTTAAAACCTCTACATAATTGTCAAAAATAAATAAATACTGACAAGTACAAGAATCAACTTTACGGTATGGAATAACCACTTGGCGACATTCTAGCAAAACAAATTTAAATTATTTACAATCGGTTCAGAATTCTTTAGTTAAATTAATAGACATATTCTCGCAGAGAAAAAACATTTCACTACTGTATCAGAATGTAACTTCCTTACCGGTACAGGCCTTATTATGGTATAAGATATTGCTTCAGTATATATCTGACTCTGAATTTAAGAAGAAAGTGGAACATGAGCACAATACTCGGTTCACTAAAAACGACGGCTTGATTGTACCAAAATATTATAATAAATACGGGCAGCGAACCATGGAGTATAACGTGCCTAAATTATTCAACATGTTACCGAGAAATATAAAAAAATGTGAATTGTTTAAAAGAGTCAGATATATGCTGAAAAAATCGCTCCTAAGTAGAAATTATTTATATTAGGCGTTTCTATTATGTTTCTTTTGTGTGTACTAAAGAAATTGATGCATTGTTGTACTATATTATGCTGCTCAGTGTATCATGGTATGGTGTAATAGTATATCAATTTCTTAAGATGTGTGAATTTTAACAATATGTTTTATATATTGATAATTGATAAAATCATGTATACTTACCTTGTATTCAATATCCTGTTGACAAACTATTTTATTGTAGTTAGACGGGATGATGATTTTTCGAAGAACAATAATTTATTTTTTTAAAGTTCTCTCAATTACTTGGGCACCTCTTCAAACAACCCGTCTAATTACACAATCTCTCCGGTGGAATGACATACAATGTATCACATGTCCTGACTCATGACATGCTTATACTAAATGTTACTTAATTAAAATTATTTCCATTACCTGATTCAAGTACATCCGTCATGGTCTTAATGGACAATAGACAACCCAGAATTATTAGTTTATCAACTTACGCGTCATATATTGATACCTGATACTATTTTCATCGAATCATTTAAGCAAGCCATCTATTGTAAATAAATATTGTCATGAAATGAAAAAGTAATATCTCTGTATAAGACCACAGATTTTATGTTATTTTTTATGACGGTGCTCATATTCTTCACAAAAATGGTCATGGCAACAGAATAAATTATTTAGAAAATACTCAAAATAAAGAAAGCCATTCAAATTAATAATTAGTTAAATCTGTCCAGTAATCCAATTTTAGGTATAATTCCTATAAACTCTCAAAGTTTCTCCCTATTCTTTAATCTCCTTCTTTTGACGTTTTGCCTCTTTCAATTAATATTATCTGTCTCTTTCTCTCTGTTTCTTTGTTATATTTTAAATGTTATTCTTTGGTTTTCTCACTGTTCTCTTATTTTATTTATATTGTGTTTTCCCTCTGTATGTATATATAACCGCACTGAGTGATTGCTTTCTATGAAAATATAAAATATTATCATCTTCACCAAATCGGTGCTTCAATCATTGGAGAGTTTTGGTCATCTGCTTCCAATCCTTCCACTTTCAAATATGTTATTGATGATATATATTCCAAATTTATACTATTGTATCCAAAACAAACAAGCCTTTAAGTTTAAATAATGGTTATACAAAAGCACGTACATTTAAACATAAAGCCGTCAGCATTTAAAATATATTTTCCAATAGAATTCACAAAACACTTAAATATTAGCAATTAGAGTGATGACTCTTTGATATGTCAGTTTTTCAAAGCTCAAAGGCTCTTTTGACCGTGGCAGTCACGTCATTCAATTCCATCGCAAAGCCGCGGCCACCTAATGAATTGGCCATCGAGAGAAGTAAACATTCGATTGGGAACAAACGTAGCGTCAAATGACCTCGTCTGGCGCAGGCGGAGTACTTCTAGGGAGATATTCTATCCAACGAATGCAACCGAATAAATAGTAACAATATATGTTAATTGAAATTGGAATTAAAATTTTCAAGCATTAATGCTGATTTATTATTAAATATTTAAATTACATCAATAATCTAAAACAGAAAAAAAGCCAGAAAATAAAAAGAACAATGGTCATGACTGAGACTCGAACTCGGAACCCTTACTCTATCCGAGAGTAACACTCTGCCAATTGAGCCATCAAGACCTTATTAGAAAGCGGCATTTTTAAACAATCTCATACTTCTATTGAAAATTATTTAATATTTCAATTTCAGTTCAAGTCTCGGTCATGACCATTGTTTTTTTAGTTTCTGGCTTTTTTCTGTTTCATATTTTTGTTTTAGATTATTGATATTATTTGATAAGTTTACAGGTTTTTGAGAACTTTGTTATTTGTTATTTTAACTGACGGCCTCCACGGTCGAGTGGTAAGACGCTCGACTACGAATCCAAAGGTCGCGGGTTCATATCCGGCGTGCGCCAATAACTTTTATTTAATAAATATGTGTCATAACACAATTAATTCATACAAAAATAATAAAAAGTAAATGTGCGGCACGTTCCAGAGTGGTAGATACTCTAAGTATCGCCCTGGTGAAAGACCACCATTCAGAATCAAAACGTTGCTTGAAATGGCTTTAGCCGTGTTTGATGACCAGATCTGAATAGTCAGGTACTTCCCAACCTTCCTCTTCCCTATCTCCATCCCTTCCCCACTACCTTCAGCCTCACAACATACCCTATTTCGAGATGCCATAGTCTCACTGACTCTTGACGGTTGGGAGCAGTTGAGACTCTTGTGCGGTATTCATATAAAAATTAAAAAAATTAAAATAAACTTTCGCAATTTTTTAGCAATCACATGAATTGAAAATGTTTGTCGGTTTTATTCAAAATTAATAGATTTCGTAATTATAACAAATAGAAAAGTTTCTAAAATATTTGTAAAAATTAATTGACCTAATTTTATACAAATATTTTTAACTTTCTTTTTTTAACCTTGATTTTGGATATTTCACGATTTTTTTTACTATTGGGACATCGTCGAAGTAAGAAGTACGGTGACATAGATTCAAGCCAAACGCTTTGCAATGTTAATTAATTAAGCTTTTAAAGTGTGGATTCATTGATGCACTCTCATACTCATGGCATATGGAGTTATGGTAAAATATATTGTAGGTTCTTCATAGAATACCGAAATCACTCTAAATTTAAAAATAAGTAAACGCATTTGGTCACATAGTAAATTAAATATTTCCCAAGTAATATTCCAAGAGAAATTTAATTAAAATTTTGTGAAGATGACCCACCTAAATAGCTTTGCCACTTAAATACGTGACTAATAAAGGCGCAGCTTTATTGAGTATGATAGCCCACCTCCAATAGGAGGAAGATCTAGAGGAAGGGAAGAATACTTGACCCGGCCCCTGCCTTTGTACGAACCCATCGAATATTCTAATTTTTTCGTTGATTGAGGGACTGCAAAAGGTCGGTCATTTCTAACGAGAGTCGCAAAAGCTGCCATTAAGCTTTAAATTTATCTATTTCAATACCTTTTAGTGTTTGATCTTAGTAACAAAACTCTCTAACCAGCAAACATAATCAACATCGCTTCAAAATTATGCACTCAAATCGGCAGCTCGCGCAATATCAGCTGCATTAACAAGGATCCTATATTTAAACGCTCTGTAAAGATGGATATGAATAAACCATTATACAATTCAAAAATATGTTTTCGTAGAGAGCAATCACTTTGTGGTTTGACATGTTTAAAGAAAATATAAGTATAATAGAAAAATAAAGCACTAGAAATAAAAAAAACCATTCAAATTAATAGTTAGTTTCTTAATAATCAGGTGAATTTGACCAGAAGTAAAATATTAGGTATATTTCCTGTAAACTTTGAAAATGTATCATTATTTTTTAATCACCTTTTCAGTTGACGTTTTGTCTCTTTTAATTTATATTACCGGTCTCTTTCTCTCTGTTCCTTTGTTATAATTAAAATTTTATTCAATTTTGTTTTATTGTTTCGTTATTTTATTTTATATTTTATATTTTGTTCTCCCTCTTTTTGATATACGAGTATATAACCGTACACTTTGGATTTTTTATTTAGTTTAATTTTGTACCCTGATGATCCCCAGGCTAAGCGAAACCGGTCGGTCATAATAATTAAAATGATTTCCATGGTCTCATACAAAACTATTTTTCCATTTCTTTAATTAAAAATTTCGTAAAGTTAACATTTCTTCGCTTTTATCGGGTGAATGCTTGGCGGAATCGCACCCATTAGTCGAGGTTTATTTGGTGCGATGACACGCAGCTAATTGGCGATGATTGCGCCGTAGATACCTTTGTTGGTTTAGTCAAAAGCTCTTCGATTAACTCGAATCTCGCAGATTAGCTACAAAGCCATTTCGATTAATTTAAAGCTTTTCAAATAGCCGCATACAAAAATCCAATTTGTCGACGGGCGATACAAATGGAACACCGCATTTAGGCAAAAAAATATTGTGTTTTTTTCATTTAAGAGTTCAAGTTCATTTCGAATTGAGTTTTTACTAACTCATTTGAAATAATATATTATTAAAAATGTATCTTTAATTTAAATAAATCGTAAAAGAATCTTGAATATACTGATTTATAAAAGATTTCATCTGAATTTAAAAAGGTTCGTTTCAACATGAGTATTTTGTTTATTTATCAGGTAATTTTGAATCGTTACCGAGCCCGACAATAGATTGCCAACGAACTAACGATAGTTCACATCGATTTAACATGTTAATTAAGTCGATGTGAACGGTCGTTTGTTCGTTGGCGATCTGTTGTCGAGCTCGATAACTTTCGATAAAATCTATATCGTTGTTTCGTGCTAGGGCACCAGATCTGTAGCCATGCACGTTTTAGCCATTTCATCTACCCTTGTCCTTCCTCATATCTTTCGTGATTCTCTTAACTGGCTCCAGGCAGTTTCAAAAAATAATTTGTAAAATAACCAATCGGTATGAATAAAAATAAAAAAAAACTTTGGACTCATATTTCGAATCCATGAGCCCTAGGTAAAAGCCAGGGAGTTTGTGACCCTGCCGGGAAGTTGTCTTGTTACCTATTATAAAAAAAAAACTGTACTGATGCGTGTTTGCAATTCACGGTTATTTGATTTTAAATATATGCATATATTTATATCTATCTATATATATTTCTTCATCTCCTGTTAATTGTTTCTTTTCACTAATTAATACAATGATCACCATTTTTCCTAGGCACATTACTACAGCCTCAAAAGAACAACATGCCTTTTCTAAGGCGAAGCCTTCTCACCAATATTTCACATGTCAAAACCGTCTGCTGTGCTTTTGTTTAGTTTGTTCTAGAACTAGAAGATTTCCTAATATAAAGGAAAGTTTTCCTCGTAAGTGCCTACCCAATTTGTACGTATTTCAAAAGGTTCATGAATATTAAAATCATTATTACAAATATTTACGCAGGTAAACAATCTATATAATAAAATGTGTGTAAACACCCAACTGGGTTTGGTACAAAACAATATAATGTTAAATTTTAGATTTATTTTTATAATAATTGTCAGAAATATTAAAGAACGGCAGATATTTAAAAAAGTACTGGAGGAGCATTTTTAAAAAGAAACAAACTTTATTTTTTGAAGTCCGTTCAACGTGTTATTTAGGCACATTTAAAAAAAAATATTTGCATATAACACACCATTATTAATTTAATTCAACGACCAAAACCCAAACAGAAAATCTTCGGGCTTAAGGATTCGACGACATTTGTGGTAAAAAACGTTAGCTCCTTGAAGCCTTCAGGTTCAGAGGTCATGGTTTAGAAACATGACGCGGGTAAAAAAAACCTTGTTATGTATCTACGTTATTTTAAAATGAATCCAAATTATACCAAATAATTGATCTTACGAGTATAATTGCTTCGCACTCCAGAGCAGACAATCAAGACTCGAAGTTGTTTGAAATGACTTAGGCTATATTTTGTGTCCAGATAAGACTAGATATTTCCGACATTCCTCTTCCCTTTATTATATCTCCACCTTTTTCAGCCTTGCAGAATTTTTCGCATAAAAATGTTGTATTTCTTCAATTGCAACTTAAGTTCAAACTCGCGGGGTATCACTTTTTTTAATACGCTTTTCGCTTATCTTCAAAAGGTCGAAACTACAAACCCAAATATTATTCTAGACACACGAACAATACGCCATGAAACCATCTCGTTGGTGGGATACAGTATACGTTATTGAGACGAGATCAACTGTAGTACCTAAATGTATTTCTTACGATTCTTATTTAAAATTATTCCAATAAAATTCAAACGCTCTAGTAGAGTAATCGTAAAATCGAACAAGTGGATAGCGCTTCGGTATGAAATTTTAATTCCGACGCCAAAAGTATTTGCTTCAGAGGTTAGTACTTCACTCCATTTGAATGGTAAGCTCAAAGTTTCTGGAAAAATCGAAAAATCTCACACAAGAAAATAATGTAAAACCGAATGAATTTGCCGAAGAAATGGAAAAAAAAACTAATGGACGTCCGATTGAAATTGAAAAGTTCAGTTTTCAAACAATAATGAAATCATTTTTCCAGTTTCAAGATGAATCTAGACTTCGGAGCAAATAGTATTCATGGAGGTCGGAGGTAATACTCCAGATCCATCGTTATTATTTATAGAAGTCTGATTTCAAATTACACTTTTACCAACTTTTTGGTATTTTGGTATAAATTTTACGCAATCCATTTAAATAATTATTATATTTCAAACATTTTATAAATATTATTGATACACATCTAACAAAAACCAAATAATTATTATTGTACCATGTACCAAGTCATAGCTATTGAAAACCAATACCTAATCAGTAGAAATGAATATATTCGATATGGATGGAATAATGCGTGTAATATTGAATGTAATAATATATATAAGGATTATCTATTTATTACATCCTAAAAAAAAATAATTTTATTTAAAAAATTAAATATAAAACGAAAGTTACTATTAAATGTTTAACCAGTTTTAATACTACGCATTGCAGGAGTTTTATAAAAATAATATTACCTTGTTTTATATTTATGAGAATTACAAACGCTTTTGCGGTTTATTTTTAATGTTTTGTCGAATTCGCAGGACTACAAACACATTTTGGCCTTCGAAAAATATTATTTTATTTGGGCCCATTTTTTTCATTTGTCTGTAATATGAGCCCTGATTGCCTTAAAAGATCTCCGCGTCAAGAGAATATCAAATGAATAAATTTTTATATTCCTGTTGGAATCTGTCTTTTAAAAGACAGTGATAGATAAATGCTTTAACAGAATAAATGTTTTATTAAATATTTTATAACTTTACAATGATGTTAATAAAATTGCGAAATCAAATTGTTTTTTTCTATTATATGTACATTTAAACATTTTCTTCAGTTTTTTTTTGTTTAAGTTAAAAAATGTTCTCTTTCAACATTTGTCTCATTTTTCGTTAATACTTATTTTTTTCCTTTAAAGTATTTTCCCCTTCAAGTATATTTATAACTATCTGGGTGTGGGTGAAGGCTAATTATTAATCCTCCGTATTTTCGACTCATTTCAAAAGCAAATAAAGAGGAAGTTAATCAAACCATTCATATAACTTTTTTATTTTGTTTTCAGATCTCTGGCTCCGATAATTTGCTGGCAGAAGACTTGAGAGCGTCTTATAGGAACACGATAAAAGATGAAATGAAAAGATAAACAAAATTGGAACTAACCTCCTCAATGGTTCCTCTAATATAATGAAAACTGGAAATCAAATTTAAATCCTAATTGAAACGATCAACCGAGCTCCGCGGAACGTAGCAAAATATCATCTAACGAAGCGTGAAGAATCGACAAAGGTCCCTAATGATATTTTCAATTATTTTCTGGAATGATCGTATTTAAGTCGCCCGCCTAAGATGCCAATAATTCGCTTTTCTTGTTATCTTCAGTTTCTTTATTGAAAAATTCCCGTTCCGTTGTCAAAGTCGTGCATAACAAATAGGTTATTACGAACGAATGGCTCTCCGAGTAAATGAACTGAAAGTGATTCGTATCCCGCTTAGGAATAATGAAAGGAAATTTTTCCATATTTGATCGGGAATCAGACAACAATGCGTGGCTCTAAGCAATGCCAGAAAAGACGTCCAAACCGGCATTGAAAGTTTAAAAACTGTTAAACCGAATTCAAGAAGGATGAAATGTAAGCATTTCACCCTGAGGAAATATGGTAATCTACCATTCACAATAGATTCACAACGTTGCTTTTATAAAGTGTGAACATACGAGTTACATTTAAATTCTTCGCAGAAACTTTTTACATTGAATTAATGTGGCGCCCCGGTGAATCGTCGGTAAATATCTGAAATAAGTACAAACAGTAATGCAGGAAGATACGCTGACATAGACGGAGACCTGGAACAGAACAGAACAGCCACTTAGCATAACTGTCTAAAGTAACAACACTAACAAATCTGAATTGCTGAAAGAAATCGTGAGGAGGGTCTAAATTGACAAGCGAGAATTCGTATACTCTTTGTTGAAAATACAAATCGTTTTAAATTGTGTTTTTGTATTTTACATGGGAGACATACGTGATTCCCTTTTAAGCAGTTGAAAAAATGGTACTAAGAGTTTCTAAAGTGTATAGTGCTAATATACACGTTAACACGATATCGTTTCAAACATTTGTGAAGAAAAAAGTTGATAAGTGATGGAAGAAGTTAAAACAACATTCAAGTGAGATATATTCTCAACGCAAAATGATGCACGAATCATCGTCAGGAGCTAATCCATCGTCCACGTCCTATTCGCAGCATCCAATCTACAGAAACCCCTCTTGTAGTTCAGCGTCACCGGGAACTTCATCTTCGTGCTGTTTCTCAAAGAAGATACCCAACAAACCAAACAAACCTTCGAGAGATGACTCAGTTCTATGCTGCTGCTGTACTTGTCCGACTCCAACCTCTTCTGCGTCGGTTTTAACCTGCTTAGGTGTTTGCATCATAGTCTTGGTGTATACTCTACTCGGCGCTTTCGCATTCATGGCTCTCGAGGGTACGTTTGCTTCGTTCAGAGAAACGGAAACTTCCGTCGCTGCATCTCAACCGAACCCCAGCACAACTGACAGTCTCGTGGGGGCTGAGATACGTTCGAAGACTGTGGAGAAGCTATGGTCTATTACGGAAGACTTGAACATCTTGTACAAGGACAATTGGACCAGGTTGGCTGCCCAGGAGGTGATGGAGTTCCAGGATACCTTGGTGAGGGCGATGAGGGGAAGTACGGGAGTCAGCTATAGACAGAGAGGGACCCAGACTTATCTGCATGGTCCGCAACATCGTTGGTCTTTCTCTTCAAGTTTCCTGTACTCGCTGACGCTGATTACAACAATTGGTAAGTTAACAATTTCTCTTATTGAAAAAAAATATCCATTTTGTACCACACGCACCTGTCACATTTTGAAATTCATATAATCGCCTCCTGTTTGTATAAAAAACAATGGTTTACCGTGCTTTTATTTAAGATATTTTTATTTTTTAGGGTGGAATGGTTTTATTTATTTGTTCAAAAAAAAAAAATTTTAAAATGTTCTTCTGTTTTGTATTACTTTTGTTTTGGATGGATTTCATCGCATCGTACACGTGTATATGTCCTTATCAAGAAATGGGTGAATGGTATAATATAAAAGGAATATTTAAATTTCACAAAGCCAGAATGACGTAACTCACATCGACAAAAGATTATTATATTTAATTTTGATGAACTGATGTAATATGAATTTGGTTAAATTATTTTCATAAACATTAAAATATTTGAAACTTTTTTATCCGTGGAAACAAAAGAATTTTCGTAAGAGATACAATTTGTGACCTATCACTTATCAGACTTGATATTTTTTTACCTCCATTCGAACAAAATGATAAAAATCACACTCATGCAAAATTATTAAAAAAGCTGATATTCACTCGTTTCGGAAACATTTATTGCAAAAATTCTATTGGTGTTATTTATAGGGAACGTTGTGATATTTTAAAACATTTTGAAAAGAACAATAAAAATAAATACTTCTTGCAACTTACACATCATATGTCTTCGTTATTAAAAGTTTATCGAGATTTTTTTTGGAAGGTAACGATGTTATTGTAATTTTTCAATTTGAGCACCAATTCCCAGTAATGACCGATTTATACGAAGACAATGTTAAGGACAGTAGTAATGTTTTCTTTAGGACAGTCGTTTAGTTACCACTTACCACTGTCCTCGTCAATTGATGTCAACATGGTATTTTTGATAATTTCTACTAGATAATTTAAAAAATTCCATCGTTTGCCTAAATGTATTAAACCAACATTATTTTCGTACTAATGAATTTCACAAATAAATCTTATTTCAGCTTTTCTAAATAACGTGGAATGAGTTAGATGAAAATTGGCATTTCCCACAAAGGTTTTATTGTTTTGAATCCACCCTTTGGCAATTTTCAACGATTGAAAAGTCAATGGTAAAGAGGTTTTAAAAATTAAATGGCAATCAAGTTAGCTACAATGCTAATTAAATCCTTAGATTGGAAACAAAGCGTTTTATTTGCGTAAACAATTGTTATTTTAAGTCAAAGAGCTATCATTCAAAGGAGAAATTGAATTCGTATTTAGTAAAAATCCCACTAAATGGTTAAAAAAACATTATTTTTAAAAGAGGGCAGTACATAACAAAAAATAAAAAAGTTTAAAAAATAAAAATTAATTGAGAAATATTTTTCAACTATAAAAAAATAATAATCGTGTTTTATGATCACCGACTTAAGGAAGCACGATTATTGGTTGTGAAACCAAAGGTTTTAGGTGCGAAACCCATACAGTTTTGCCAGATTTATATTGCTTTTAATCAGATGTTATATAATTCAATTTTTAATTAATATTTTAGTACTGACTTACTTAATACCACAAAAAACTTTTTTTTGGGAATACCGCACAAGAGTCTCAATTGCTTCCAACCGTCTGACACTAGTAGGGATATGGCATCCCCGATTATGAGAGTATGTTGTGAGACTGAAGTAAGTAGGAAGGGGAAGGAGATGGAGAAAAATAAGGTTGAGAAGAACTTTAATATTTAAATCTAGTCACCAAACACGGCTAAAGCGATTTTAAGCAACGTTTTGATTTTTTAAATTTTATTTCTTTTTATTGTAATAGTGAATACCGCACAATAATCCCATCTGCTCTCAACCGTCTGGAACCAGTGGAACTATGGCATCCCCAATTGGGGTATGTGGTGGGGAGGAAAGGTAGATGGAGAAGAGGAAGGTTGGAAAGTACCTGGTTATTCAGATCTGGTCACAAACGGCTGAAAACATTTCAATTAAGTAACGTTTAGATTCTGAATGGTGGTCTTTCATCAGGCGATACCACCCTGGAACGTACCGCAAATATACTTCACATTATTTTTATATGAATTAAATATGTTATGAATTATATTTTAATTAAATAAGAGTTATTTGCGCACGTCGGGTTTAAATCCGTGACCTTTGAATTCGTAGTCGAGCGTCTTTATCACATCATGAGAATCGTCAGTATCACTGTAATAAGAAACCACCAATCAGAATTGAAAGTTTTGCTAGTAACGGCTTTAGCTTTGTTGTAATATAATAAGTAAAACACTCCCCAACCCTCTTCCTCACAATCTTCTTCCCATTATTCTCCTTCCTTCAGCCCAACAGTATTTCCAAAACCAAGATACCATTGTTGCTCAGTATTTTCGGGTCTGTTATACTTAAAATGAACAAATAATTTTATAATTAAGTCTCGCCAAGCTCATTACTTAGCCAAACTGAAGGAATTATCACACAAATCTCGTTTAAAAAACAGCTACAACCTCATGAGATAAGGGATGTACTACGCCTACCTCGCTTTAACAGCAATTACAGATAATTTATTGTATGTTTCGCAACCCTTAAATCAGAGGCTGCAAACCTTTGCCAAGGATTCTTCCATGTAGACTTATGTTATGTGGCAATGAATCTGTTTGCAAACATTTTTTTTAATTTCAACGAAATATTCGGTAACCCGGAAGCTTCAATTTTTAAATAAAATAAAATCGATTTTTGGCTTTGACTACGCCAGTGAAGACGGACGAATCCGTAATCGCAGATGGTTTGCTACCCATCTGTTTCTAAGAAGACAGTATTCTACACCTTTGCTTTATTATTGTAGAGATAAGGCACTGGTAACACAATGTATTTTAACGGATGACATAATTAGGATATTGGAGCCAATATTACTTTTGCTAATTAAGCTACATCTTGTGTTTAGTATGTTATTGAATAAATATTTATTCACATTGCTCTTTTATTAAATTTCAAACTGGAAATTCAAAAGGGCTTTTCGACACTTTGGTCAAAAATGAATTAAATTTGCAGTTTCGATTAATTCTGAAGACTTTGTGGCTCTTCAGCCATCTAAAATGTATGTACCATTTAGAAGAAGTCTTGACTCAAGGAACACAAGCCTGGGACTTTTTTTATCTTCTTGTCGCTTCAGGTAACTCAATGTTTGCATTGAGTTTCATGAGTTAACTTTTTTTTTCAAAATTCAACCAGGTCCTGAAGATTTATGATTTTTTTTCTAAAAAAATTACCTTTTAAAGTGCTCTGGCGTAAACTTCCCAAAATAGGGCTTCAGCCCATTTGCCTTTCCGGCGTCGATATGATGACCGGTAGAAGACGCTGGAGAAGCCTGTTGAAGACATGACACGATCAAGTGAATCAGTTACTTGAGTCGGGTCATGCCAAAAGTCAAAATAATAGAAGAGTTTGTATGAGGCAATATAAGAATGAGATAGAAGCAAGGAAACGTGTTCCATTTCAGAATTGTGTTGCGGTTCATCCTCTCTGCCCACCCCTTCGGTGAAACGGCGTGACAGTTAGTTCATTAGTCAAAAATGAAATTATTTATTTTTGTTCTTCATTGCGGTAAAAAAATACCCCATAAAATAGTTGAAATGGAGTAATATATTACAGTAATATTACGAAGTTAGTAGAAGGAGATAACCATGATTAATCAATTTCTTGTATTTCAACGGTGAAGAAAAGTTAAAATCACCGCTCACCAACTCACGCCTGTTTGCGCTTGTCTTAAATAAAAAATAGAAGAATACAAAAAGGTGTACACAGAATATACCAGGTGAGAAAAAGGGAGAAAGGTAATATTTCGTTGGCAATTTACGGGCACATGTAAGCCCTTTGCCACATGATATCAACGTAATAAAACAATGTTGTTGGGGAATACAAATTAAATAACTTTACCGTGAATAATGTTAAAAAATAAATAACGACCTTCTAAAAAAACTTGGTTTACGAGAAAATAACTAAATTACTATTTGCTTATTTGCTAGGAAAAAGTTCCCTGTCTTGTTTTCGTGCGATCGTTTTCTGGTTGGTGATTATATTATTTTACACGAGTCTCACTGGCTAGTATCATTACTTTATTTTACTTCAATGAATGATGATTATTTTCATGTCATAAATAGGAGATAAAAAAGTTAAGGCTCATTAACGAGAGAGTAAAAAAGTCTTCGCCGAGATTTTAAAATTAAATAACTAACTATAACGCCGTTTTTTTGCAGACTTTCAAAGTATTCAATGACATTGGAAACATATTTATGTTTTTAAATTTGATAATATTCCGTGGAATCCTATTTTAATGTAGATTCATTTATACATTTATTTGTTATATTTTTTACTGGACTGGTTTCTGAAGATGTCTGTTGCAAGCTTAATCCGATCCGGTCAACAATAAGTAGAAATATGTTTTAAAAGTTCTTAATCATAAATTAATATTGAATTGGAATCTAATTAAAGCCACTAAGAAATATGATTAATCTTAGCAATCTTAAATGCATGGCACTTACTAAAGTGAGGCCTTAAAATCTGCCATGACTTATTTTGCCACAAACTAGCTAATGAACATCAATTAGGCAAAAATAATAACCTCCTTAGGTTTTGCACTACCACCCTAAAGCACAGTGTATGCATAAAGCAAAACGGGTACCTACTTACGTTATTTAAAAAAAAAAACGTTGTCTTCGAAATTTTTGAATTCCGGTTTTTGTTCCGCAGTTTGTCATTTTACTTTTCAAGGCATTCATTTACTCTTAAATATTTTATGCCTGTTTTTTTGCTGATATTCACAGACAAAAAGGTCTGGTTATTTTTTTTCACATTCCACAACTCATTCCTTCCGCTGTCTAACGAAGCCAATCGCACAGCCCACAACTTTCGCAGATAGGGGCAATTTGTTCTGAGAATTGCAGAATTATCTCAAGTGGTCTTTTTGTTTTCTTTTAAAGACAAAATCGCCGTTACAAAAAGTTAGTTTGCTGTCACTGACACAGACGTAGAAAAGACGAAGGGATGCTGGAGGAATTGCTATCAGATTCAAATTAGCGAATTCCAACGAGAGAGATTAATTGACCAGCAGGCTTGGGAGCCAATCTCTCTGAAAAAGGAGATAAGCTTCACTAACGCTTTCACTGACTTGAGAAATTCGTAAGAATCTAATTAAAGGGCACGGAATCTAAAACGTCTCATCTCATCGATGTGGAAAGGCAAAAGAAACAATGCGGGTTGCCATTATAATATTACCCTCATTACAAACTTACAATTATAAGTACTTTTTTAATGTAATCGAGAAAAAGTAACAAGGTTTCAAATAGGTATATATAAATAACCGAAGGTTTATGATTTTTAAATCCTAGAATTTCCTTTTTTCTCTAAGCACAGCATATTCTGAAAAGATAGTGGGTCGGTATCGCTAAGGGTATCGATCCCAGTCTGTCCAACTTTTAGCCGAGCGTCCTAACCACTAGGCAAACGACCACCTTGATTGGATGCCATAACGACTCTATCGAACTATTCTTCACGATAATGATTAATCAGAATCATTTACAACCCTTTGCGAACAAACTTTACAAACCCTATTTAACCAAAGTTCAAAAATTATTATTACGTACTTATTTGAGAACGATTTTTTCATGGAAAAAACAAGAACCTACGCAAAATACACTTCCACTGAGTCATAAAACACTGTAATAATGTTCGAAGTGGAAATTTGTATAAAAACTTGTTTCATGTATTTAAAAAAAAAATTAAAGCAACACGTATTTATTAAATTCCACTTTTGTGCGAAATGAGTTGTACCTTTTTACCTGCTACTAAAACAAATAAGATTTCACTAGTATATGCCTAAAACTACAGAACCCAAAAACATGTCTGAAGTTTTTAAGGCTGTGTAAATTGCTTAAAATTTTCAATTTCCTGTGGTGGGTTAGTAAAAATATATACCTACTTGTGGAATTCAATTTAAAGGAAAAAAATCTTTTCAAATCCAGCAATTCATTGAAAACTTCAATTAAATTATTCGTATTGGAAATAAATTATTTCATTCAAATTCAGAATGAAGTATGAGTAAAGCAATTTGACAAACTTATAAAAAAATGTGTGAGCTGTATTCAACAAATAACAGCCTCACATTGCAAACCTTAGATTTTACCTACGAAAATCCGGTTTTTTACATATTGTTTTGTGATCCGAAAGCCTTGGAGACGTTTGGACGGAAAGTCCTAACAACCTGTCAGGATGAAGGAATATTATTTATCATTCTGACGGCTCAATGCCTGAGACAATCATTCACGGCGCGATATATTATGGTACCTGACATATAAAAGGTAAGATTGAGCTGTTTTTTTACATGTTCGAACGTTTTTCGTGTTGTGTGATAAATTGTGATATGAAAATGAAATTAACTTTTCTCGTATTATTTTCATTCCTTTTCTCATTCAAGTCCGAGACCCATTGTTTCCACAAGGTGCCTCTTTTAGCCTCCCTGTTCTAAGCTATGCCAGCGGCCATTCCACGATCAGCCTCTCCTCGTAAAGTCTCTGTAGTTTTTTTTTTCAAACAGCCCGGGGCGACCCACTGGACGTCTTGCCTCTGGAATAACACTCAGTATTTTATGCGTGAGTTGGTCTTCTGCCATTCTTAGTACATGTCCAAGCCACCCCACTTACGACTTTCCTATAAAGAGTAGCAGAAGTTTAATGCTAAGCACATTTTGGATGACCGAGCTTTTCACTTGATTTCATTTAAGATAGCGGAAGGTAAAATAACCATTAGTTTTTTTAGTCGACCAAAAAAAATTTTTTTATACTCTCAGATGTACAGTGGTTTAGTACACATTATCACTTAGCGTAAATTGTTCTGAAAAGGAGGTAAATCCCTACTCGTTGCAAGGATCAAACGCGATCTGGGCACTTCACCACCACTCAATAATTTATATCTCAACCTTAGAAGTAAAAAAGAAGATTTAACGTTTTTCTTAAAAGGAGGAAGAAATTTTTAAATAATAAACAACCAATCTGAATTGGCCCTCGCTCGAAGGTAAAGGTTGTATAATATTTCTACGTTTTTGTTATTTTTTCAGATGAACCAAAAGAGCGACATCGATTTGTGTCAAAAAATATTTATTTATACAATATAGAATATCCTATTTGGAAAATAAATAATTTATTTAACTTTTAAAGAGATCTCACTTTTAAGGGATCCTAATTTCGTTAAAAGGAGCTACTTGAAAATTATGTGTAGACACGTAATTAAAAAAAAGCCTTAAATGTACGATACTTTTTGCAGAAAATATATTTTTTAATCAAATAAATTGTAAAGCAATTTGGTAATGTTAAAAACAAATACCAATTCAAGTGGAGATGCATATGGAAACAATCATATACGTTAGCTCGTCAAAGCGAGTGGAAATGCCTCACTGTCTCACATGAGGGCTGATATCAACACTCTTATTGTGAACTGCCAGCCTCGCTTCGTTTGAAAACTTTTTGTTATAAACTGCAAAATGTAATACTTTGTTAACATAGTTCCCTGAATTCACCCTTCTTTCAATAACCTTATCAGCCTTTCCGTATTTCGTGAACTTACTTTCCAAATACACAAACTCATTCTCTTGCTCCGAAGTATTTATCGCCGACAACTATATTGCTCAATGTTTTCGCATTATCTCTATTAACTCACTCTGCATACACATTTAGTTCACCCTAGACACGAAAAGCTGTTAACATTCCATACTATTAGAAATAAGTACGGTATCATCAGCATTCAATAGACAATATACATTCAGATTATTCATTTTGCGCCCAAGCCCACACCTTTCAATTCCAGCATATAATTATCTATGCACAAATAATGTGACATCACACATGTAAAAATAAAAATGAGGCTTTTAACTAATGATATGCAAAGATTGCAACTCCTGGGAGAACGGCATCATAAAATACAAATTTCCTCCGCGAATGACATGCCCACCCTAGAATATCGCATGTATCGTGTTTTGGAAGTCCTAATAAAATACAACCTATTTTATTTTAAATACATATTATCGACATGGCTTTATCCATCTCGTACTTACCAACTTTTAAAAAAACGTATTCATGTTCTAATCAGATTATTTGAACAGATTCAATATATGTTCTTAGGATAATGCCTTTTTTCGTTTCCACAATATAATGTGTAAATTTCCTTACTTGGAAAATGGGTAGCTTTTTTTCTCTCGTTCAATCGGCTTATCGCAGTAAGCCTTATTGCCATTGAATTATAGGGCGATGAACTAAAAATAATCTCTTACAAAAAAGAAAAACTTCAATCTATCAGAATAAATTCAGAATACACTTCTGTCTAACGCCTGCTCTCTGCAAATCAAAAAGAAAATTATGTCTTTTTGATTTGCAGAGAGCACACCTTTTATAGGCACCTCATCAACTACTCGTGTTACTATGAAACCGCCTTTGATTTCTATAACTGCACATTTTTAACTGAGTGAAAGAATCGGAAGCAAAGCATAGGGTGTTCGTGAAGTTGTTGTTACTCTACACTTTCCTAAGATTAACACAAACCTCCTACGGTAATATTTATTTTTAATGAATATTACTCTTCCGATAAAACACGTTTAAAAGTTTAATTAATCACCGTTTTTACTGGGCGAACCTTTGTTATAAAAGGTAATGATTATACACAATAAATATAAATTAGTTTTAAATATTCATATTTCCTCATTAAATCCTCCTAAATGATGCTGTTTTACAACAATAAATATCAATTTTGGAGCATTCGTGACCAATTGAGAAAGTTTTAACATTTTTGTTTTTTTTTTGTGTGCATTTTTTTTATATACGGAAACTAGTTCTTACTGTTGAAAAACCATTGGACTTAACTTGATTCGCCAAGAAAAAATATTATTTGCTTTAATTTCACTCATTTCAAATATAGAATAATGTCTCATAAAATTACATTACAGGTAGGTAGGGGTTTGTGTTTTATTTGACACATCTGCCAGCTCCAAATTTGAAAATTTTACACTCGTAGGGTCATATGTACTCACAGAAAAAATATCAATACTTAATTTACATATTTTGTGAATAAATATTTATATGATAATTAAAAAACATAAAAAAAACAAATTAATAATAATAATAACAGAACAGATTAATCGTAAAATACTTAAATATATTTTGAACATTCGTATAGAAATAGATGTATGTTTTGGAATGGTACGTAATATTATAAATCGTAAGTTAAGCGTGTGAATTAATCATCATAAATGAGTATTTATTTTGTAGTGTTTCGTGAACAACTCACTAGGATAACATTTACCGGGAGTTTAAAGTGAAATGTAATGTTGAAACCAAAGCATCTTATTATTATTCCGTTAGAGTTGGAGGCTCGCAATTAAGTTCATACCTAAAGCTTCGGTTAAAGTAGGATTTCACAACAATCGATACCACATTACAAATATATTACAATCTTAACCGACGGTACAAAATAGCAAATGTGCTTATTTTTTCCAAAATCTATTTTTTTAGTGGGTTTGTTTTGACCGTCCGAAACAGAAGTAGGTTATCTGCCCCCTCCCCTTCAAAAGGAAGATTCCAAAACAAACGAATCGATCTGTCAGTCATTTATCATTGTCAGTGGTGGAGTCGCAGGCTCGTCTGACACGGCTGTCACTGATGGCGCTGACAGGGCCAGGGGCGTAGCGGAGAGACCTTCAACCACACCACTTGATTTAAGAAAGGGTAGACTCTACAAACACACTTACAACTTTTTTTCTATGTTGTATTTGTAAGATGTTTGTAAATACCTATCATCCCAATCTCTGATGTTTTTTTAATATTTTAAGTGAATTGTAAATTAAGTGGTAGTATCATAGAGGGGTAGTTGGAGTATATAATGGGCTTAGAAAGTTTCAAGTTATTAATACTCCCTTGCTGCGAATTTAAAGAAGTCTCTCATTTTCAAGTTACCGTTCACAATCACTAAAATCAACTTTAATTTTGAGGTAATACGAACGTTATAAATGCCGCCAAGAGTATTTCTGTTATCTGTGTTTTTTGAACAAAGACCTTTACACAATATAAGATTTTCATATTTCTTACAACTAGTGTAGTTAATTATAACAATAAAGTTAATCAAAATACACGTAGATAATAAATTGAATGAAACGCGTAGATGTAATATATGAATACTTATTAGGATACCACAAAGTGATATAATCAAAATGGTGTACCTTTAAAAATCCACATTCATTTAACTAAAAACATATTTCCTGTATTAACATATTTGAATATTGTATAATCTAAACTGAAAGAGGAAAGGAAATGTAGATTTTAAAATTTTAAATATATGAAAAATTCTTACTTACGCGCAAAAGCTGGCACGTAAAATAACGCCATAAACGAAGTGCTTTTTACGTGAAGCTTCCTTAAAATAAGTTACTTACCATTAGGTTGTTTTCCGCAAGAGTAGGCAGAGGATATAGATCGCCACACAACTCCTTCATTTACATTCCCTTGATATGGCCCGACTCAATTATTTGATTATTTGATCGTACCATGTCATCCTCGGGCGTCCCCAACTAATAGTATAACTTAAATTGAAGGTTGTTTTTTTTCAAAACAAATTGACAATGAGGTGAAAAGAGCTTGGAATGACTTTCATTCAACAATAGATCGATTATGATTTATTTTTTTCACGTCTCCGTACTTTTGAAACAAATATTTAATATAGCAGAATGAGCACTGTGAACTCCTACAACCACCCTGGAATAAATACCTTAATATTATCATTAACTTGTGTTTTTTTTTTCAAACAAAAGGCTACAATCTAAAGTTGCATATTGAAGTTTGCAGTGCACCCCCATTAGACCAGCTTGCATCCGTTATTTCGCCATTATTCGCTCGATTTAATGTTTGCTTTCGTGAACATAGTATCTGCATGTGTTTGTACTAACAGTGAACACGATATTGAAATGACGAATTACTGGCCTATAGAATATATGTTTTATTTTATACATTTACGACCGAGACAGTCGAGATATTCAAACATTTGTTTACACATAATCGATTCAAATTCATTAGTAATGGAAATAATTAAAAGGCACAAAGGTTTTTTTTGTAAAAAGTCAGAAACTACCAGGTTACAAATAACCTGTCAATTTTTAAATTCCTCCTATTATCATCATTGAAAGCGGAAAATGTTACTTGTGCTATGATGGAGGATTTTTTTTGGGAGAGAATTGAATCTGCGACGCCTGGGGGGTAAACCGATGCTTTGAACCTCCGGATGATATCGTTTTGAACGATAAGTAAAAAAAGAAAATATATCTAAAGTAAATTGAAGAATCAGTGTCCTTTAAGATAGCTTTGGAGACGTTTTAAGGAAAATAGCAATAATTAACTAAACAAACAAAAGAAAACGTTAATAATCCGTCATAACATTACACGGTAATTTATGGTTAGAATTATTTATCCCGTAGAAAAACGGTTATATTATTTTATGTTATTGGCTACAACTTGTAAAAAAATAGGGTAGATAAGGTAGGTAGAGAAAATATGGTTTTTAATTGATTATCATATGGGCACAGAAAGTAAAAATATTTAATTGTGACCAAGATTCGACCTCGATACCTTCACTCTATCCGGGAGTGGCGCAACTACCAACTCTGGTATTCCAACCAATTAATACTTCTTTAAAACCATTCAAATATTTTTTTCAATTTCCCCAGATCTTATATTTACATCATTACTACAACCTTTTTGATCACCAGTTTGAAATCAGTTCACCGTAACGAATCGAATGATACTTATGATTAAGCACATTGGCAGAATGAGCATCATATCTTGCGGAACAATCCTGGAGAAATCTCACCGTACTAATGAGCCAAGGGTGTTCCAAGGGCATCAATCACCCTCCCGGCATCCCTTCAACTCTCGATAGTGCCTGATAGCAAAGATAATGACCCTTATAGTGAACAACTTAATCTCAGAACTAACCCCTTCTATATATTATCTTGGATTCCGTTTGATCGATTCCAGGAACGACTTTCGGAAAATAATGAAAGCTTTGTGAAAAGCTTACTATATTACGAAGCAAATATGTTTTAGTTTTATTTAATCTTCTGCTATTATTATTAACGGAAGAGTGAATTATTTTTTATTACACATAACGCTGCACGTTATTTGCTAATTTTATAAATATTAAGTTACAAATAATTGAAAAAAAAAACGTTTTTTTAAATAAATAGCGTTTGTAGACGTGTAGTATTGTAAAGATTGTTTCAGTTACAAAATATTTGAAGTGAATTTTTGAACGAACAATGAATGAACGTGGAGATCCGAAGGAAATGAATCGCTGGTGGGTGCATGGTAAAAAATATCGGTGTTATGATTTAATTATTATATGGAGTGAATGAACGATAGAGGACCATAAGAAAACTAAATGACACGCAACGTAATGGAGAAAGAAGCAGGATAGAAGACATGGTACGATTAAGATAACGAAATTCGATGGTTAGTTGGTCGAGCGGTCCAAACCGTCTGGTTCCCACCCAGACATCGCCGGTTTTATCCTCTACCTAGCTAAGTTTTCTATAATTTTACAAGCATCATTTTCCGCTAGCAGTAGAAGGAATTCAATATTATCAGGTTATTCGTAACATCGGAATGTTTGTCTTTATTAAATACAAAAAAAAAGACTCATACTTGAGTAAGGTCATGTCAAGAGTTTTTTTATAACGGAAGAATAATATGCATGAGACGATGTATGCATTGGAATGATGCAAAAAGTGCGTGCCAACAGGGAGCTGTGTGGCGGTCAATCCTGTCTGCCTACCCCTGCGGTTAAATAGCGTAATGGTTAGTTAGTTACTCATTGTTTCCGAGGGTAAATTTTCTACTCTGACTATCGCTGCAATGAGAGGCCACTTTCAGAAACGACGCTTCGCAATAAGTGGTTATAGCTGCTCCGCTGTATTTAGTAACCCGAATTGAATAGTCAGGTACCTACTTGCCAATCTTCCACTCATCCTTCTTTCACTTTATTCTTCTTACTTCAGGCCCACTTTACCTGGGCTGGTGGGATTCTAGTGCGTATCACTTAAAAAGTACACAGAAAGGTTAAGATTATTTGTTAAGACTTCTGCCTCTGGTATTTAAGTCCTGTGAAACAGATGCTGTAATTATCCAATTGCGTGAAGTACGTTTCGTAAACGTAAGTGTTTACGTAAATACTGCAAATACTCTACTTTTAATTTAATAAGCTCTCCCAACATTTCGGCGTCAACTTGATCTCTTAGTTATGGTCTTTAACCGTTTTACGTAGAGTGCGGCTTATATTAAATAAAATTTCTTATTTAATAAAAATAAAGCTCTCTACTAAACGTGAATTACAAAGAAATTTAACTCAAACTTTAGAACCTAATAATAGCGTGATGTCGGAAAGTGGTTTTCTCTCAAAGTCTTACGATTGCTTTTGTTTTGAAAAGGAAACAAGTTGACCTTTCACATACAATTTAAGAAAACAAAAGTTAAGTATTTTGAAAAGTAAGCCAAATTTAAAAATCAAATCGGTTCCTCGTTGCGTCTCCAATTTTATTCCAAACCTTCACCAAACAAGGTAGTAACTTTATAAATATGGATAAAATATGTAGTATTTTAATTTCATTTACATGTACGAGGCCTGTTCAAAAGAAAAGGTGATTTTTTAATTTTCGCGGGCTGTGTACATTCGATTTTCGATTTTTTGTTGTTGTTATGTTGGTACACATATGTTAGCATTATCAGCCATTTTGGATTAGCGGTTTGTTTTTGACAACTGGAAAGGTTAGTCACGTTTTTGTGTGTTCTTCGATTTATTACTTTTGTCAAAAATGGATCAAAGAATATGTATTACATTTTGCGTTAAAAATGGAATAAAGTTCTCCAACGCACTTAAAATGTTGACTGTGGCATTCGGCGAGTCTATTTTGTCTAAAAAAAGTGTTTATAAGTGGTACAAGCGCTTTAAAGAAGGCCAAGAAGATGTTTATGACGATGAGAGTCCTGGAGTTGTAGAAAAACAAATCATGGATTTTATTCTTTGATCCATTTTTTTTTCAAAAGTAAAAAATCGAAGACCACACAAAAACGTGACTTACCTTTCCAGTTGTCAAAAACAAACCACTAATCCAAAATGGTTGATAATGATAACATATGATAAACATATGTATACCAACATAACAACCAAAAAAAACGATAGTCGAATGTACACAGCCGGCGAAAATTCAAAATTCACCTTTTCTTTTGAACAGGCCTCGTATATATACGGCACAACACGTGCCATTGACATACAAGTGTGTAATAAAGAAGCACTATAAAATGAGTTGAAATAATACAAACTCAAGGTACTGCTGAGTAGGAGTGAAAAAGAAAAATATGATGGTACACTACCAGTAATATTTTTTGTTTTTTAAATACTATTCAAGAGATTATTTTTTTAAAATATCATATTACTTTTTGAAACATATACATGTATATTTTTATTCTATTCAAAGTCCTACTCACTAGGGATTTCTATTCCGAAGCATACTGGAGGTTTTTGTGTTGGTGTTACTGATTCTTATGTTGGCTTCATATTTTTTTATGTTTTCTTCATCTTTTTGTGTATTTAGCCATATGTAGATGTTGTTTTTAAACTTTTGTATCTTCGTGGAATTTTTAATATCATTTGGAAGAGCATTATACAATTTGGTAGCATGGGATTTATGTTTTTTCTGGCTAAAATATGTATTTAATATTGGAATGTTGATTAGATTTAAGACTTTCGTCTTTATAGTGTGAGTCTGTCAGTTTTTCGTTTAAAATCTAATAGAACATAGTTGTATAATACTGAGAAGATAAATGTATTTAAATATTTATTTTGGTGTTTGAGACAGATCCCCATCCAATAATTCCAAATTCTATACGTGATTGGCAAAAATCATATAGATATACATTACTTATCATACATTTCATACAAAGTAGTTTGTTCTTGAGTATATTGCGTGTGTTTTTAAACAAAAAAATGAGTTTGGCGAGTTTTTTTGTAATGTTTTAAAGCGGGAGTCCCATCGGAGATTTTTGTCGATTTCAATGCCAAGATATTTTATGCTTCTAGAGTGTGTTATAGTAGGGCAGTGGCATGAGCATGCTAAGCTTTGTCTTTCATACTCATGTAGTTTGAAACCATAATCTTCAGTTTGCTGTCTTCTGGTCATTAAAGAAAATGTAAAAACATTAATTTTGTTTACAATTAAGTGTGGGTGAGTTTATTTCAAGCCATTTTTGCAGAAAGACAAGACCACGTTCAGTTTCTTGGTATGTGGTTTTCGTTAGAAACATTTGTATAAGCAACAGTTCACTTCCATCGGATATTATATACTTCTACTGAATAGGTAGAATAGATACTGATTTAAAAAAAGTGATATCACCAGATCGCACGAGACCTTTCAATTCCTTGGTTGGAAACATTCCAAAGATATTGATTTTCAGAATTTTTTTAAAAATTATATATATTGCGACCCCCCAAACCTACGAATTTTTAAAACTCAATTTCACTAGAAGTAAAGAAAAAACGGGCTTACTTTGGGTACACTGGCACACCCACAACCCATTTCTGTCTGTTGATTACTTCAGTGTTTGTAATTTGCGATTTAACATTGCATCATATGAATAGCTGAAACCAATTTTAAAACGTAAAGTTTTTGAATAAGTCGTGTTTCGCTCTTTATTGCACGAAGATGCAAATTTGTTTATCCCGCAATAAAAAAAAAACAACCAGGAACAACCTGGATAAATGCAATTTCACGAGAATACTTTGTCGTCTAGCAGCTATCTTGAATTTCAATCTCAATTCTTCCACGCTTCAGCTAACCAGTATGAACTGAACTGCAGGCAAATAAGCCGTACCAGTAGGTACTACAGAATATACCATACGTCAGATGATATACCGTATACCATCGCAGGGGTGGACAGGCATCACAACCCCATCCCTTAATATACTACTTCATTATTAGGTGTTGGAATAATCCTTTTGCTAGAATCCAAGTCAGTCCAATCAAAAAATCAAGCGATTAAGACGAAATTTTCTTTAGTACGATTTTAATTATAAAATAACAATGAGAAATAAAAAAATAAAAATTAAATAGTTACTTGGTTATTATCTTACAAAAATATTTTTAAAGTATTGTTTTCAGACGTTAACAATGATGCATTTTAAGCAGGCTTAAGGAAATATATTTTTAAGAATCATTATGGCTATTTATTTATATTCTACAAGATTGTAATGTGTAATAAATTAATATTCTTATTATTAAATTTATATAATTTAAAATTAATTTATTTAAACATAACTCTAAGGTTAAATGTTTACATAAATTTTGCATTTTTTTACTTACCCTGAAGATGTGGTGAAACTAGTAAGCAACCAAAAATGTTGTGTTTAAAATTGTTGAAAAAAGGAAATGCAAAGTTATTAGAAATCAATTTTAAAATTTTATTAAAACTTAGCTATATCATCTTTTCTGACATTAGACTCTTGGGAATTCAGATCACAAAGGAATTCTTGAGGCCCTTTGAGAAAGTCCACTCCTGCACCATTCTAGACATACTGTAAACTGTATGTGCAGAATATGCACATAAGCTATGCCGCATACCGTCCTAGTTAAAGAGTATAAATGCATATGCAATGATATTCGTATGCGCGGAATGTATAACGATGGAAAAAAATGCAAAAACTCCGAACGAACTTCGGATTTGAAATATTTTGTGATGAATGAATTGAAATAACTTTTCCAGTTTAGTAATAAAAAACGAGTTTGTGTAGATAATGTGATCTGCACTGTGAAAAACATGAACATATTTTAACTCATTTGTAGGATATTGTTAATACTTGTACAATACGATTATATTTATAATCAATTACACAGCTTCACCTGAGTTAAAAAAAATAATGTTTCTAATTCAAGAAGTTAAATAAATAATATGGCGTTTCATTTTTTGACAGACAAACTGATATTTGAAAGCTTTATGGTTCGTTTCGAAATTGACGTTACGAGCTGCAAATAGTTGCGTTAATCTCAGAATTTCAGCGAGAAAATAGAACGCGAATTTTATAGTGTCAGTAAATTTTCATTTTTTTATTTATTTTTTTATTTTATTACTGAGAAGTATTCATAGATAAACAACATTAAAAGATAATTTATGGAGAATTCTAACTGTTTCTCACAGATCAAGCACTTATGAGCAGCAATAAATGAAGCAAAGTAGACGGCGTAATACCGACACACACACACATAAATGTGACGGTAAACGTTGTTTAAATACAATAAGCAGTTGATCTTATGTCATTATTATGTTCTTTACAAAATTAAAGCCTTCAAATTTCTAGTTAAAATGGAGGGGTAAAGCTGAGTATAGTACCCACATGAAAATGCATTAATTACACAATTGATTACTGAATGAATATAAACAAACTTCAAAGAATATGAAAATAACAAGATAAGGTTATGAACCTCTACACTATCCGGGCGTGGCGCGTCTACCAAATCTACTGCCCCGACCAATTCATAAAGCGTTAAATTTAATTATCTTCTACTTATTGAAAACTGTAATATTCTTATTGATTTCATTTTGAAAGTGTAGACGTTTGTATCAGCACCGTTTAGATGACATTCCACAAAAATGACGCTGTATAAAGTATTACAATTATTGTCATATTTTTTAAAAGTGTTTGAAAATAAAACCTCTAAAAAATGTTGTTTGAATGGCAGCGTGTGATTTTCTTTTCATTATATTCATGTCGGAAGGAAAATACGCAATAAAAACACTTCAAAACCTTTACGCGCCGTATTTTTTCATAGAAACACTCTACAAATTGATTATATTCTTGTCGGTTTTTTTGTAAGCGAATGTTAACTTTCAGATGAAAAAAAATACATTGAAAGAAACTCGTACGCTCGAGCCCGTGAGGAAAAATTGGCTTTTTGATGTGCTTCCATTAGAGGCTCTGCGTCTGCATGTGATTTCTATGTAAATAAAAGCCTACAGGTGAAACGCAAATAAAAATGAAAGCCTTTTTTCGTAGATACAAATATGTGAATATATCTGGAAAGCTACAGTGTTTTCTTCATCCGCAATACGTATTGAATATAGTTAGTGGAAATAACGCAGAAGAAGTGTATTTAACACCATTTCTATGACAGTGGCTACAGCCTTTGTAATTAAGTTCACCAAAACTGTCATTCGGTGTTTAGCGATGTCTTCTGATTCCAGAACATGCCTATCCGAATCAAAGGACAAATTCATTTAAAAGAAACGGTGCAGATAAATTTGTTTTAAACTCTACAAAAAGTCTTATTTACACCTTTTGTCGGCAGGATCAGCTTTGCTTAAATACTTGCATTTCCAAACGCTTGAATTTGAAAAAAAAAAAACAGTTTATAAATTTTCAGACATATTACCAAGGGTCAATATTATAACAACTTTTTTGTCTGATAGTGCTATCTCTGTTATTGATCGCCCTAGAGATGTACCTCTACTAATACATTCCGGTAGAATCACATTACATATTATTAGAGTATTACTCAGTATCGCTCTGGTGAGAATGGCTTTAATAATTGATTTATTTTTTCGCGTTTATTGACCAGATCTAAAGATCTAGTTACCAACCTTCTTCTTCATTTTTTTCTTCCCATCCCTACTCCTGCCAGCCACATTACATATTCCAATTGAAGATGGTCTTGACATTTTTGGACCAGCTTAAACGATACTTGTGATTCTTTACGACTCTACCAAAACCTTGTTCAGGCTTTGACTTGAATTTTCTTTCAACTGTATATCTGTGTCCTATTTTTGTCATTGCTTCATTAAAATATTATGTATGTGCTGTTTTTTCTCTGTCGTTCTTTTTTTCCCATTTCGTGTTATGCATTTTCTTTGTAATTGGACAATGGTTCGTTAGTACATGAATAATAAATGAAATGCATTGTCCAACTGCATCTCCTCCCCATATACCTAACCAGTTTTCCTACAAATATGGGACGTTGGCACTGCAGATAAATTGGTTGAAATATTACACATATTTAATTAACTAACAAACTTCAGTTTTCACATGCACAAATATACGCGTTATGAGGCAAGTGGCAACCTCACATATTCCCATCACCGTAGAAACAGGAAGCAACTCGCGTTTATCGAATCCACTCCTTTGTGTTTCATCACAAACCACCTTATTCAAGTACTTGAATACGTTTCAATTGGAAATTGGGGTGGAAAACTTACAAACAAGTATAAAGAGGCCAATGGAGGCTTCGAAAATAATTTGCATAGAAATTTTCAGGCCTTGGAGGCTTTTAAAATCATTCACAATAGATATCTGGCGGAAATTGGCACGGAGTACACAAGGCTGGTCGTGATGGGAAAAAATATAACCGATTGTATTGTGGCTTCAACAAGCCTGGCTATCAACTGAATAATTGTTATTTCAAGTATTATCATTTGAAAGGAAAGTAAAGCTCTGCGACAAATTTTATTTTTTTACTAAATTGAAACTGGGATGAAAAGTAATTTTAAGATTAACATTAAATGTAATTCAATTGGTAATATTATGTAAACCTTACCTCAAATAAAATATTTCTTAACTTTTTCCTCTAAATAAGACTAAAGAATACCTAGTTTTTTTTATTATCGTGCCTTTTCAGGCCATGTAATTAATGGTAGAAGAAGTCGGAGATGCCCGAAGAAGATATGGCACAGTCAAATGAATGATATACTTGAGTTGGGTCATATCAACGTTCAGAATAACAGAAGGCATAAAAATAAAGAAGTAGGTGATTGAAACAAAAAGTGTGTTCAAAGACAGAGTTGTATGGCGGCCTATCCTTGCTTTGCTAGCTCTGCTAGGAAACGATGTGATGATGAGTTAGTAAGATAATAATTATGATACTAAACATTCAAATTCCCACATACGAGTATTATGGTATAACTAAGCATTTGCATCAATTAAAAAAGTGGGAGAAGCAAGACTGAAAGAAGTTAACTTATGTAATATTTTGCTATTTTAAAGTCTAAGAATAAATTAACTGTAGATATCTGCCTCATGAAAAAAAAAAATTTGACTATTGTATGCTCGAAAATGCTTAAATAACTCTTATTCTTTGCCTATATTTCTTTTAAAAAATAGTTTACATCTCATTTTACCGTCTAAGAATCTTTCGATGGGAAGCTTATCTCGCATACCGTGTATCGATGCTTCCAGTATATTTATTAGCGAGTATGTATAGCAAATGGGAGATATGGAACTCGATAGTGTTTAGAAATATAAGGGCGTAGAAAATACACGCTTTGAAACGTTTTGCGATAAATATTGAAAACGCTGAAAGCCTTTACTGTAATATAACATTTGGTATCGACCGTCATTGACACGGACAAGAGCGTCGCAAGTTTTCATATTAACATTTACTCAGTCTGGATAAATATCGTCGAATACTTTTAATGGATGTCCAGAAAGATTTCTGATAAAATGATAATATTTTATTTGTCCTGCTGTCGCTCTTTTTAGAGGTTTAGATTTTCAGCGTTTTGAATCATTTTTTATCATCAACAACAATACCCACAAAAAGTTTACTTCGTACCTAAAGTAGTCATGGTATGAGTGCCATGTAGAGATACTTAAAGCTTAATAAATGCTAAAAACTCAATATATGTTTATCACAATGTGGGATTTTGTTATTTCCCCTCAGTGGATTAAAAACCATGATATTTGGTCCATTTTCAATTTTTTGTCTAATAATTTAGCCACTTATGTTTTTTCATATACTTTTTTTTATTAACTCTTTACGAACTTTTTATTTAATAAAAATAAAATTGAGTTCTACAAATTAAACACCAAAACTAAAACTAAAAAAATAATTTAGGCATAATGTTAATAGTCACACGAGAGTATATAAGTCATATATAGTTGATATCATGCAAGAAACTATAGCAATCCCAAGAGTAAGGTATATTATAATACTGTGGGGCAGAAAAAATAGGGGTTAGGGAAGGAGACAAAGAGTAATCGGAACATTCAGATTTTGAAACAAATTATTGTTGGGGCAATTCAAAACAGAGTTTCTATTCTCAATTATTATATTATATCACTGGCCCTTAACTGAGAGTGTGTTTTGTTGTAGAACGCTATTCTAATATTTTATTAAAAATCTATGCGGTCGTTAATGCAAAAATCTAAATTTCCAGAACAGTTTAATGCTTTTAATAATTGTTACTGTAAATACAAAAGCAACCAGTTTGCTGGTACGTTTGGTTTCGTGAGCAATAAGTAAACACGATATAGTTATACCAAACGAAAAATAAACAAATTCGTTAATAACAGACCATCTCACAAGAACCATTTTTTTCTCAAATATTGACCTAAAACCACTTACATTAATATGTGTTAAGCGAAAATTCTTACCGCTTTTACCACTGAACTAGACAATCTCTCATCCCTTCTAGAAAACCCAATCTTGCTCATTCTACGTAATGTCTTTCTCGTGTCTTTTGTCGCCTTTCACGTTTGATATTATTTCAGTCGAGGAGGAAAGAAAAAGTTGATTTAAATTTAGATGGGAATTTTATTTAATTTTGTAAAAATGTGAAGAGGGTGGTCTTTTTTGTTTGCTTCTCTTGCTTTGAAACGAGTTAATAAAATATGCAAATATTTACATACAAAAACTCGCATTCAGTCGTAATTTCTAAACCTTTTTTTCCATTTTCTCCGTTTCCAGTAAGGATTAGAAAGAGAATTGATAGAGAACTGAAATAAAAGGGTTATTATAGATTATTGTTAAATGCAAGTATGCTAAATAATAATATTATTGGTAGACGCTAATAGAGCGGCAAATCGTTTGCTCCTAAATCTAGAGGTCTTGTGGTCAAGACCGTGCACAGTTTCGTTTGATTCCGAAAGTAAACATAAAATACAAGAGTAATAAACAAATAGAAAATAAGTATTTTCGAGGAAAGCAATTACTTTGTGGTTTGACATATATAATGAAATTAAAAAATAAAATTTGTATTAAACGACAGATTTAAAAATAAAAATATGACCGACCGGTTTCGCTTAGCCTAATCATCATTAGGGCACAAAATTAAACTTAACAAAAAATACAAAGTGTGCGGTTATATACAGAAGAAGAACGAAATATAAAATAAAATAACAGTGAGAAAAACAAAAGAGCAATATTTGAATTATAACATTAAAGATTAGAGAATAGTGATAAATTTTATGAGTTTACAGGAAATATACCTAATATTGGACTTCTAGACAAATTTACCAGATTATTAAGAATATGAGTAATAATTTTATTGCGTTTCCTTATTTCTAGTGCTTCAACATTATTTAATCTGATGCCACCTTATTTAAGCATCTAAGATGTTCTTTGATAGAAAATATAAAAATAACAATTAAAAGGCCCTTCAACATCTGTGGAGGATCTGGCTCTTCAGAATCGGTACCTTAACATAGCTAGAGCCATTGTTAGAAGTATTTCTCTTATAAATAGTGATCTCTTCAACGGAATGACATGAAAGATTTCTTTCGCGCTGGAGCTGGGTGCAAATAAACAAATTAAAAAAAATACTAAACTTTAAATATAATACAAGACATTAAACTTTATTTTTTAACAAACGTTTTCTATCTGTCGACCTTCTAGAGCTTAAGATCTTACCGTTCTGCCAGAGGAGGTTGAAACTGTTGCCACACTAATAAAATTAAAATTGAGTCATTTCTCTTCGAACACACGTTTTTCGGCTCCGAGTAAACAAAACCTCGGGAAACTATTCATTCCTATGTTCTTATTTATGAAAATCAAAAGCTTTTTTCTTAGGCTAAGTTTTTCTTCCAACCTTACTTCAAAGCTCTATAAAAAAACTTATTCCTGAGACAAAATATAATACACAGGTTTACGTCATATTTTTCATGGTGATAATTTTCGAGAACGAAATTGTATGTTGCAAGTATATAATAAGAATCTAAGCTTAAAGATAATTACATGTCCTCATTTTGATAATTTTTCAGTTTAAGAAAAATAACATATTCAATTCAATTCAATTCAATTTCTTCATTCATTTTAATAACATTACAAAATAAAATTTTAATGCGTTAAAGATATGTACAAAAAAAATATATGGAGTAAACAAAAAAAACAGAGTACACTGCATATAATATACAATATAAAACAAGATTTAATAATTAAACAGTAATAGATATATGGTAAATACAAGTTAAGCAAGCAGCAATAAAACTTGTTGTTTAAATACAGTTTCGCTGGATGCAAAATGTCGATATCCGAAGCGATTCGATTCAACAGAAAACAAACATTGGCAAGTTAGTCCTGCGGCCGGGAGATAAAACAAGACGGCGATAATGGCCATTTGAAGAAATGGGTGACGATGTACATCCCTGACCCGTAGATGGTTTTGTTCCCAGCATACCCAAGAGAAACTACAATTCCCTCAAGTAGAGAAATCTCAGAAATTTCTTCTGAACCCTCTCCAACATGAGGGAGTACTTCTCCTCGTGCGGACTCCAAATCAAATATCAAGGTGAGGATAAAAATATTAGTAAGGAATTTTCAGTTCGCAAGAAAAAATATACCTACGTTATGGCCATTTTGTGGGTTATATATATTTTTTTGTAGTACAATCTTAAAAACGTAGATTTGAGGTGGTACTGCTAAGTTTTTTCTACATGTATTTCTATAAAAGGTGTTCCAAAGCGTCATTGATTCTTTTCACACCAGTAACATAACTCATATTATTGATATTAAGGGCCAGCACCCAAGAATGACGCCAAACGTCACTTAGTAGCATTTTAATACAAGCAATCCTACAAATGATTCATCTGCAATTTTTCTATTGGTATTTAAAACAATGTATGAGGTTTCCAGTGAATACAATTTGTTTAACTGTAACCCTTTAAATTCCATAAAAAAAACAAATATCAGTAAAAGGTGCAGTTTTAAAACCAACAAAGGTATTTTTGAACGTTCTACCTAAAATTCCAGTACGCATTTCTTAATGAATTTAAAAGATTACAGTTTAAAAAGTGTATTCACTGGGTGCTGACCCTTAACTTGTAATTGATAGCTTGGCTGTGGAATAAATTTCTAGTTTCTATGTTTTCTCCCTCCTTCAACATCATTTTCACTCCATTCTCTTAAAAAAATAACCTGATACAGCATCCTGAGAAAAAGAATTTTGTTCCTTAATTTTGAAAATCCTTTTGAAGATTCTCATAATAATCTGACTCAATATAATGCAGCAAGTATTCGTATTCAACTTGAGTCATTGCATCATTGCTAAAGACTGTAACCCTCACTCCAACGGTCCTGGTGAACAAGACTCCTTCACTCTTGACGGCTTAGAATTGCAGATTCCGGACGTATGTGTTTCTTGGCCGGTCCAAAGCATCGGTATTCTTTTCCTGTTTTCCATTTTGCTAGTGACCATGAATTTTTTCAGGTTAGAGTTTACAGTTTGGCGAGCAACATATCAGGCAGTTGTAGGCAGACAGTTGATAAGATTATATTGTGAATATCTTGATCTTTGGAATGAAGTGTTTAGTTTTAGTTTCATTTTAGTTATTTGTACATCAAAGTTTACAAAATAATTATTTATTTATGGTTTTAAAGTTTATTTTGTAGAACTCCATTTTAATTTTAGGTCTTTTATTTTTATTTAAATAATAATAATTATAATATATATATATTTTAAAACAATTTTTAGTTAAAAGCTCTGTGATGTAATTATTTTTATGCGTGACAGCTGTTTCGCCTTCTGAGGGCATTATCAAACATCAATAAAAATAATTACATCGCAGAGCTTTTAACTAAAAATTGTTTTAAAAAAATTTAATAATATTTATTGTTTAAATAAAATTAAAAAATTCTTTTTTTTAAATATAAAATAAATAAAACAAATTATTTATGACTCTTTGACTTTTTGATTTCATAACAAAAACTTATATCCTACTTGATATTACATACTAATGTTTTTTTTGTTATATGGTTCTTACAAACTATTTTCAATGCATTACTTGGTATACTTTTGATGGTTTCCAACAGCGCATTATTACATTTCATCCCTTTATAAAGTTAACTGTTGTATTGGATTTATTATTTTTTGTAGTCTGATTTCTTTGCATGTCCTTGTCTGTGAATACTCACATTGTAAATAATTTTTTTCAGAAAATATTTTGAAAACAAGTTGTTAAAAGTGCAAAAGTGTAATGAACTAGAATTCTAAACGAAAAGGCTAACAATAAAATAAACATCAAATAACAGTCAAAATTTGGCACTGCTTGTCATAATCAGAATAAAACCGGTAAAGTGACGATAATGATAAACAAAACATTATATTGAAGATAGTTTTATTAACATAAAGAGTAGGTAAAAAACTATTAGGTACAAAGTTTGCCTTATCACAAAAGAGGCTGTAGAGATTTTCAACTGGGATAAATTCTCCGAACCCTCCCACTCAAGAAGGAATGCTCGATCATTTGTACTAGAAGTGACTAGCCCTAATAAGTGGCTCGGCTTGAACGTGCCATGTCATGCTCATTAATTAATGTCAACCTCGGCACTAACAAAACATAATGCCGTTTCATCGTTGGAAACAACACATAAAATACAATATTTATAATGTATCGCGGTAGAACATTTTTATCGTGCTTAAGAGTAAAAAAGAGCTATATACTGACCTATATTCTGTGAAAAATAATTAATTCTTCATAAAACAATTTATTTTATTCTCCACTTTTGAAAGATATGTTGTGTAACCACGCGGATATCAAATTGCTAAATACTGTGATGTAAATAGAATGTGCTTGTTAAAACTCAAAGAACTTGATTCAAGTTCGTTAAACTGCACAATACTTTCTAATACGATTAAAAATATATATTTTCCCTAAAGATGGCATAGCAGTGTTATAAATTGGTTGGTTTTATTCTTTAAAACACATATTTGTGAAATTTAATCAACTAACTAACCGACACACCGTTTCCTCATAGGGGTAGGCAGAGAGAACGAGCCGCCATGCAACTCTGTCTGGGCACACACTCCTTGATTCATTCGCATTCACACATCGTCTCATACAAACTCTTCTGTTATTTTGACTCTTCATATGGCCCGATTCAAGTATTTGATTCACTTGATCGTGACATGTCTTCTTCGGGCGTCCCCGAATTCTTCTTCTAATTACTTTTGCATCATAAATTCTTTTCACACTCCTTTCTTCGTTCGTTCGCTCTACATTCCCAAACCATCTAAGCGTCATTCCATCAGCCTTGCATTCTTTCTGGATATCCACATTTTTAACACGGTCATATTTGGTTTTACAGCATATTCGCCTCACGGATCTCATTTCCATAGCATTCATTCTACTTTCATCCTTCCTCTACCAGTTCCATGCCTCATTACCATAAATCAGGGTTGGTATAAAAGCACTCCATTGTGAGCTTTACTTCTTTCGTCATTTTTTTTTATTTGCGCCAACAGTTTTCAGTCCTCCATCTTTGGAGTTTCCTAATACAATTTTTTAACTGTATTCCATTTTTTTATTAAGACTTGGCTGGTTTCACCTTATGACGAGCATCTTCAGGCTGGTAGAATTTTGAGTAAATCTATGGTATCTATGGAATTTGTGCTTATTGAGTCGTTGATATCATAGTGAACATCTAAAACCTAGGGTTTTGTTTTAGGGAATAAAGTTTGAAATTTGGTATTATTAAATCATTAAAATTGGAGTTCCACCACGAATTCACAGCTTAGAAATTATAGATTATTTGTGAAATTATTAACATCTAACTTATTGTATTTCACAAAGCATTGCTATTTGACTTGGCTCAAAAAAACTAAAACGAGAAGGCATTACTTTTTTCATCAAGTCTTCAAGCCTGCAGCAAAGTGAAATCGTTCTTGTCACAAATTCATAATTGGAACAAAGTGACGAAGTTATTTTTATTAATAGGGCGGTAACTAATCCCCTTCATTTCCCCTGCAAGGCTGAACAGTTTACAATAAAATACCGCAACGGAGAAAAGTCTGACTATCGTTGATACATAAGAATATAAGAATACATATTCCTATTCCCATAACACACATCTACGCTTGTAAAACGCGCAAATGATACGGATACATAAATTCATCTCTATTGATTTTCCGGGAATCCACTTAGCGCACAGCGTACAGTATAGGTATATGGAAAGGGTAAGTACGCGGAAGATAGGTATGTTTTTAGGTAGGCTGGTGTACTGCCATTTAGCATACATGTGATGTATAAATCTCGCGCGAGAGCCTCCATTTCTCAAAACCCCCGGGAATACAGAGTAACCCTTATCTGTTGCGCGAGATTGGTTTAGATTTAACCATTAGCGGCCGCCTCCGTAGTAAATGTATCGGCAAATTGAATTTCGTTTCGTGCGACATACGGCGCGAAGAGAGGGGAAAGATCGAATGGGCGAGATTGCGGGGAAACTGATGATGAATTGAGGAGGAAGTGGTGAATTGAAAAGAGACCGCCGATAATTGAAAAAGGTACCGCGAGAAAAAGGGTAACCTAGCTAAAATGTTTGATTTGACCGTAGAACAAACAATGAGCAACGCTGTTGAGGGATAAAGGGAATCAATGAAACTGTTCAGAAGTTGATTTAAGTGAAGGGAAGTTGTTAAATTGCGAGAAAGGGTCGATGTCGAAGGTCGAGGGGGAAACCATAGGTCATTGAAAGTCATTGAAACACGATTATTTTTCTCTCTGCATACAATGAGAGTGAAAGCGAAAAAATATTGTCGATGAAAAATCGATTAAAAAACGTTAGTCTCGAACGATGAACTCTATTATCATGAAATTTCGACTGTTTTTTTATCGCTAAAATGATTTAGCTTGCGAACCTATCTCAACCTCGCAACCTTACATCCATTATAAAGTATGGAGATTCGATATATCCATTTTACCTATGAAATAAGATAATTCATCGTTTTTTTAGTAAAACACCCTGGACGTAGTTGTGCAAAAGCATCCATCCCTAAAAAGATAAAACCGAGAAAAAGGCATTTAAAAATATGACGATACAAAAGCATTTATATGCGTAATTGGCATTTTTTAAGTGAATTTCAGTGTTTTTTCTTCATGAAAATTATTATTAATAGGTAATTTATAATCTGTCAATTTATTTATTTAAAAATATATATATTTCCTTTTTCACCCTTGATTTTAATGTTTTTAAAATTCAATTTAAGTCGAATATCTGCAATGTGCGCTAGTGAAAAAATGAATTACTAAAAGTGTATTGCATTTGGAGCTTGGATGTTTTCAACAAATAGAAATCTCGTGATTTTTCTGTAGAAAAACATGTTAAACTCGATTTTGGCAAATTGTGGGTTGGACGCTTTCTGCATAACGACGTCCAATTACGACTACGTGACTGATAAGAGCGTAGTTTTGCAGAGGTATTCAGGGCTGCAGATTACGGGTTGAAGAGATTGCTCTGATGATAGCCATCCTCAGATAGTAGACGGCCTCGGATAAAGAAGAATAAATAAATTGAACAGATTATTAATCAGAAGCGAAGCCGAACGTTTATTCTTGTATAACATAAAAATCAAAAAAAAAATAGCTTTGTTAAAGAACACGAATTTAATTTTAATTTTTATAACCGACTGGTTTCGCTTAGCCTAAACATCATCAGGGTAGAAAATTAAACTAAACAAAAAAATACAAAGCGAGAGAAAGAGACAGATAATATGAATTGAAAGAGAAAAACGTCAACTGATAATGCTCAGGCTAAGCTAAACTAGTTTGTCATAAAAATTAAAATAATATTCGTGGTCTTATACAAAGTTATTTTTGCATTTCTTGAAATATGTCAAACCACAAAGTGATTGCTTTCTACAAAAATATAAAATAAAAAAAAACTTTTAAAATGTATCAAAAAAAACAGCAATAATGATGGCGTTAATATGAAGCATATTTTTTTAAGAATACTTTGTAAAGACGTACTTAAAAAAACAATCAATAATATTTCACCGAGGCGATAAAATTGGAGAAAAATTGATGAAATCGAAAAAAACTGATTATTCCGAAGGAACTCCCGTAACGTCAGATGTGTTACGCCTCTCAACCCTTAAATAGAAGAGTGACGCATTTAATAAATTAGCCTCATTTCCCATAATCAGAAGAGCTTATCACCCTTTGAAGCGGTTGATTTACGTCATGGCTGATTGAAGGACTTTCAGAGATTGGAAATTTAGGCCCATCGATAGGCGCAGAAGTGACCGTGAATTGAAGGACCGCTTTGTAATAGTAACTCAAAAGCATTAAGCACTATGACACGACCAGATTAATGCATTACGTGATAACCTAACACAAAGAAGGCCTCCCGACGAAAACTAATTTTAAAGATTGAAATTGGAATTAACTTTGAAGGATTACCGTTTATTTTTTTAATATATTTAAATAATATCAATAATCAACAATACAAATGTGAAACAGAAAAAGTCAGAAAATAAAAAGACAATGGTCACAACCGAGACTCGAACTCGGATCCTCCTACTCTGTCCGGGAGTAACGCTTCAACATTGACCGTAGTCTTTTTATTTTCTGTTTCATATTTGTGTTGTTGATTATAGATATTATTTAAATATTTAATTTTAAAGAGGTACGTTTATTTCGTTAGTCAATAGAATAGGCCTTTAACTTATAAATGCCTGCTGAATACCATAATAATATTAATATTTGGATGATTTGTATAGCGCCGTTTTTGTGAAAAATCACCTGAAGAACGCTGTACCGATCTTATTTTCTAGTTGAAATTGATTCCTAGTTTAAAGAGAAAATAAACAGGAACATACTTTCAAGTCCCATCAGAACACACTTATTAACTTAAAATTGTAATTACATATTTTTTTAAAATCAATTAATTAGATTCCCACTTAGTCAATTATTGAACCGCTGCAACCTGTAAACTTATAACATCAATCATTATTCTTTAATAATCTTCTCAGTTGACTTTTTGTCTCTTTCAATTCATGTTATCTCTATCTTTCTCTCTGTCCCTTTGTTATAATTTAAATGTTGTTCGCTTGTTTTCTCATTGTTCTATTATTTTATATTATATTTTGTTCTTTGTCTGTATGTTAATACTAATAATATAAAAATAGTTTAATGTTGTACCCTGATGACGCTTAGGCTAAGCGAAACCGGTCCGTCATAAAAATTAAAATAATATCCGTGGTCTTATACAAAGTTAACTTTTCATTTCTTTAAATATGTCAAATAACAAAGTGATTACATTCCACGAAAATATATAAGTACTCGAATTGTATAAAAATGTATTTTTTTTATAAATTGGAAAAATTCACATTTTCACAAGCAGGGTTGTATAGAAGATACCTAAGCAACAGGTAAACTCATAATAAGTAAATGTTAGGCGGTACTGACACACGTTTTGACGACAACGAACGGTGATTTTACAAAATTTTCTTTACGAACTAGTGTATAAAGGTTCAAACAGATTACACGTGATGGGTATCAGTGTTCCAAACGCGCCCGTTTATATTATAAGCCTTGAAAACCGTATGCCCTAGACATTTGCTGACGAAGAAAGGCAGTTTTTTAGAACACAAGGGTTTAAAAAGACATATATAACATACATTTTAATAGTAAATACCGCACAAGAGTTCTAACTGCTCCCAACCGTCTAGAGCCAGTGAGACTATGGCATTCCCAATCGGGGTATGTTGTGAGGATAAAGGTAGTGAGGAAGGGAACATATGGGAATGAAGAAGGTCGGAAAGTACCTGGCTATTCAGATCTGGTCACTAAACATGGCTAAATCCATTTCAAGCAACGTTTCGATTCCAAATGGTGGTCTTTCACCATGGCGATACTTATTTACATGACTTGTTCAAAAGAAAAGGAGAATTTGGGATTGGATCTTTGATCCATTTTTTTCAAAAGTAAAAAATCGAAGAACACACAAAAACGTGACTAACCTTTCCAGTTGTCAAAAACAAACCACTAATCCAAAATGGCTGATAATGCTAACATACGATAAACATATGGGTGTCAACATAACAAAAAAAAATCGATAGTCGAATTTACACAGCCCGCGAAACTTCAAAATTCACCTTTTCTTTTGAACAGGCCTCGTATCTACCTCTCTGGAACGTGCCGCAAATACATGTACTCAAAATATAACGCAAATATTATTTAATATAAATGAACTGTGTTATGACATGTATTAATCAAATAATATTATTTTCCTATGCGACAAATTCAACATCCGGGAAACAAATACTTCGATGTTGTTGGTATATTAAATTCAGTTCATCAATATCACAATATAAGCACACCTTAGTTTAGTTTTTTTTCGTAAAGCAGAGCTTTTTTATTTGATGAAACCATTTATATCTGTATGTACCTTTTAATCACTGCTATTGTTTTATTTTTTTTCATATTTATCTTTTTATATAGATTTTTGTATTGATTTTTTTATAGTGTAAATATTTGTGTAAAAGTCTTTAACGGCCGTAAATAAATAAATAAAAAGGCCGGGTTTGAACCCTCGTCCTCTGGACTCGTATTCGAGGGTTTCACCACTTGACCACGGAGGCCGTCCTTGCCACCTAACTTTTCAAATTACAACAGAAACATGCAATTTTGCACCATGCTGTCTTTTATAATACTTCAATGACATACACATGCAGCTGCTGAAAGAAACTAGCATCTTCACTAGTACTTCTACTACGAAAACGGAGACCACACCGTGAGCCACAATCAATTGAAGATTCAATTTCAAATGACAATATTCACCCAATGCCAGAGCTTTCCAAGAAAGTGGATGAAAAGCTGTAGCAATGTCACGGAGTCCTTTTGCGTGGTGACTTTTCAGTTTTGCTTTTCTGCTTTTCAATTTACTATAAAAGATTTCTCAGAAATTGTTACTGAATCTCTCCCACGTGAAACGGACACGCGACTCGGGACGGAAAATGTTTTGGAAAGAGTTTAAGAAATACAAGTAATAACGTGGAAAGCGTTTTTTATGTTATTTGCCTGGATGGTTGTGAAAATGTTTATTTTTAATATTTTCTTTTCGTTTCTTTGGTGTTTTTGGTTGTGAAATATTATTTGTTATACTCATTAGCTCCACAACTCACCATGAATGAGAGTGCTTCTAAATTATTAAATAATTTAGAAACACAGAAATAAAGAAAGCCATATTAATTAGTAGTCATATTCTTAATAATCAGTAGTCAAATATTAAGTATATATATCCTGAAAACAGGAAAAACTTATAAATTTCTCATTATTCTTCAATCACCATCTCAGTTGACGTTTTGCCTCTTTCATTTCATATTATCAGTCTCTTTGTCTCTGTTCTTTTGTAATAATTTTTAATTTAATTTTTTTTTTTTCTCAGTGTTCTATTATTTTATTTTTTGTGTATACGAGTATAAGTAACCGCACACGTTGTAGTTTTTGTTAAGTTTAATGTTGTACCCTGATGATGATTAGGCTAAGCGAAACCGGTCGGTAATTTTTTTTTCAAAGATATGTAGTCTTATATAAAGTTAGTATTTTATTTTCATTAAATTTATTGTGTTTCGAAACACAAAGTAATTCTTTTCTACGAAAATATGAAAAAAAAAAATAATGAACATAAACTTTACAGTTTTAAGGTTTTTTTTCATTTTAAACACTTTCTTGTTTTTACTCCAATCATTTTTATTTTGTCCCAAAAATCATGAAATAATCGCCTTAACATTACGGCTCAAACGACTAAAAAATATACATATTATATTTGGGAAAGCCAATTTGATCGCGTCGATCCCGTACAATTCATCCAAACCGGGATTATTTTTGTGAAAACCAATTTAAACTTTCTCGTGGATTTTCCAAACTCATTAACACTTGAGTTTTTTTCAATATACACATAATATTTTTTTTAATATGCCCCGTTTAGAAGTTAAATTTTAGAGGCTGGGGGAGAATTTCGCAGTAATCGACAGATAAAATGAGGCTCACATGATATCTTTTCGATAACGCATATAATGTTTTAGATTCAATAAATTAAACTTTTAAGTTTCGTTACACACTAATATCTGTTCAAACTTTCTCTCATTTGTAATACGTATAATATTTATATTTATAGTTTCAAACTCTTAATTTCAAGATTATCATTTTTTTTTATCGTTAATTCCGCATAAGTTCCACTTGCGTCCAACCGTCTAGAGCCAGTGAGACTATGGCATCTCCAATTGGGGTATGTTGTGAGGCTGAAGGTAGTAGAGAGGGGAAGAAGATGGGTAAGAGGAAGGTTGGTAAGTACCTGGCTATTCAATCTGGCCACCAAACACGTCTAAAGCCATTTCAAGCAACGTTTCAATTCTGAATGGTGGTCTTTCACCAGGTTGGTGCTCAGTACTTTACTCTGGAACGTGCCGCAAATATACTTTTTATTAGTTTATATGAATTAAATGTGGTATGACACATATTAATAAAATACAATTTATTTGCGTCCACCGGATTTAAACCCGCGACGTTTGGGTTGGTCTTACCACTGGACCACGCAGGCCGTCAATCGACAATGAACAGCATTTATTTTTTTCAAATTTGAACAGTCCCCGCTAAACGCCGATTCTTGGTTCGTTTCACTTTATCAGTTTCAGCTTTTGATCAAATTATGATCAACTGTCAAGCGCAACAACTGACGTGGAGTTTAAAACACTCGGTCCTTAATACAACAAAGTCACATTGAATAAAATAACTTAGTCTATAGGACTGCATTCATTTTTTTAAATATCATACAATTTTGTGCATTTTATTTGTAGTTAATAAAATATAAACATACCAAATTAATATGTGTACAGTATGGTTGATAAGAAAAAAAGCGGAAAAATCACAGAGAAAAGCAGTTTGAATAGTAATTTATTTGCTCGGATCTAAAAGCGTTATACAAACGACAGCTATTTAGAAATTTACTGACGTGAAAAATCTCGCTATTTTATAGCCCTTGTAAAATTTTCATGAAAGCATTATGTCCCTTTGTTTATGGTTTATTAACGTCATAATTTATGCAGAGATGTGATCGTTTAACTCGATAACTTTGTTACCAAAACGTTTATACCCTCGCTATTTTTTTTATGATATTCTTTTTTTTAAATAAGTTTAAAAAGATCGTATAAGAAGTAAGATGACAGTATTTTTAAATAACTGCGGTAAACGAATTTGATCTTAATAATGTGGGAATACTCGATGATAACAATAAGGAAGAAAAACTTTTATTAATATAAAAAAAATACTTCAAAAGAAATGAAAAAATAACATTGTATGAGACTATTTTTTTTTTATGACCGACCGGCTTCTCTTAGCCCAAGCATTATTAGGGTACAAAATTAAACTAAACAAAAAAAAAAGTGTGCGGTTATACATACGTTACAGAGGGAGAACAATGAGAAAACAATGTAATAATAATTAAGGGTCAGCACATTAAAAAATATACACTTTTTGGCTTTGTGGTATAGGCAATACTACAAATGATTCATCTATTGATTCTATATGGGTAGTTAGAAAAATGTCTCAAGTTTCCGGTGAGCACAATTATTAAGGAATAATATTTTGAATTATTTATGAAAAGCGTACTAAAATTTTAGGTAAAAAAATAAAATATGTCTTTTCTGGTTTCGAAACTGCACTCTTTACAGACATTCAAATATATATTGTTTTGGAGAATTTAAAGAATTACAGTTGTAAAATTGTTTTTACTGAAAACCTCAGACATTTTTCTAACTGCCCATTGAAAATTTCAGATACATCATTTGCAGGATTGCTTGTATTAAAATGCTAGAAAGTAACGTTAAGTGTGATTTTTGAGTGCTGACTCTTGAATTATAACAAAGGAACAGAGAGAAAGATACAGATAATATGAATTGGTAATTAATAATATTATTGAAATAGACAGATAATGTGAATTGATAATATTCAATGCATATTATCAGAGAGAAATGCTTAATCTTCCCAAAAAAAATCAAAAGTGTAAAAGATTACAATCGGTATAAAAACCTTTTAAATTTATTCTCCCTCTGAAATTAAGCAGTCACCCATTTTGTATTTCTAAAGACCAATGCCTGTTTATTGAACTTCCAAGTTGAAAAATAAAAATTCAAGTAAAGATTTATATGATATTATCTGTAATAATTTATTTCACATCATTGAAGGAAATATCAAGGATGCCCCAGGAATATATTATGGTACAGCAAATTAAATAAAAACTTGAGTGGCATCGAGTCAAGATTCGGAATAACTGAATAGAAATATTTAAAAAAAATGTTTAGTTTTATTTATTTTATATTACTTACTATTACTTACTATTTTATGTTACTTGTAAATTAAAGTTTTCAAAGTATCTACATAATTATAATTCATATTGTTTTTGACTTTATAATAAAATGATAACTTACATACTACTTGATATTTCCAACGTATTTAAGATGGTTCTTACAGGCTATTTTAAATTTATCAATTGGAATAATTAGGATGGTTTCCGGCAGCGCATAATAATATTTGATTCCTTTATAAAATAAGCTGTTTCGTGTATTGGTTTTATTATTATATTTTGGAAATTTGATTTCTTCGTGTTTATTATGTATTTGAGTGCAGCTTGTAATGTGTGCCTGGACAAAGTAAAACTTGGATAATTGACGTGATGGTCAATTAGTTCGTCTGGTTTGCGAAATTACCCTTAGAAAAAATATGTTTTCGGTTGTAAAATTCCCTGAAATTTTTTTACTCAATATCACATGAAATTATATTTGATTATTATTCATAATTCAAGTATGATTTTGAGTGTGTGCAACATTATTCAATAATGCGAAAACCGAAATGACCAAACACACTCAACGTAACGTGTTACGTGGCACGTGGTACGTCACAAAAGGCCGCGTCTGAGGCCCTATCGATTATCTGACACCAGCAGAGACCGAACTTTAAAGCTCTACGGGCATCATTTGCGGCGCTTTTTGCGCTGAGCTTTCGCGGCACTAGCTTGCTTGCTTTCTGTGGAACAAAAGGCTCTGGCGCTGGGGGCTTTTATTGTGTTTTGCACGTACTATCGCAACTACTTGCGGTAGGTTTGTGTGCTGCATGGAGTGTTTCTTTTACCCGGATGGCCCCATTACCCTTTTTGTCCTTGTTAGTGAAGAGATATGACACTGGATTACAAAATGGAACAGGAGATTTTGGTGTTTTGCTATGAAACGTTATTCTGTCATATTTAATTTATACTCGAAGTAAATACGCACATATCGTAAAAATGTTTCCAAAAGTCAATAAGTAAGCTTCTAAACATGATACGCGGTAGATAATGGTGAGCTTAAATTATCTCGGAATATTTATGATAGTCAGAAATGTGTTAATTTGATTTTTTGATTGTGTAACATATTTTTTAAACATTGATTCGCTAAGCAACTGCAAAAAGTTAACGAAGCACAATTGACCTGTTTCTCATGCATACCGTCTCCGTATAGAAAAATAATATTTATTTATTTATTTACGCCCGTTTAAGGCTTTTACATACATTTTAATATATTTTATTTTTTACAAAACAGTAACCTCATTAGTGCAAAAAAAGAGTATTGAATAGCAGATACAAAAATAACTAATAACAAGTTCAAAAATATTGTGAAAGAAAGGAAATAACTAATATTAAGTAATAGGTCCAACTATTAGTTTAGCTCTACCAGATGACAACAACTGTACTAAATTAAACTTAAAAAGAAATGAAAAAATAACTTTGTATAAGACCACTTTTGCCTAGCCTAAGCATCATTATTCTATTATCCCATTGTTCTGTCTTTTATTTATTTTATATTTTGTTCTCCCTCTGTATATATTATATATAACCGCACACTTATTTTTTTTTAGTTTAATTTTGTATCATAAAAATTAAAATAATATCCGTGGTCTTTTACAGAGTTATTTTTTCATTTATTTAAATATGTCAACCACGAAGTGATTGCTTTATACAAAAAAAAATATACACTATATCAATCGAAGGTTCGATGGACGTTTTCTAAGTGCTAAAAAGTTTTATCAAATTATTATTTCACTCTGTATATCAGAATGGTGTGTTCCTTCTTCCAAAGAACCTCGATTTACTGAGAGAATAAAATGATGTAGCATTTTTATTCGCATAGTGTGAATATTAAGTGATTATTAATGGCAAAGAGACGGGCAAGGAGATGAGAAAAAAGAAGAAATAATGATTTATGGTGATGTGAAAGCGGATCAATAAGTTGTGGAAAATATGAGAAAGTTTATTAAATAGTGATGAGTGCTATGTCACCTTAAATTTCCACACAGTTTCATCTCTAGAGAATTTCTAGATAACCTTTATTATTGTAAATTTCTAAAGTCATGACTTTTCAATTCTTTAGTTAGTAAAATAATTCCAAAAAATACTGCGAATTAAATATTTTTCGAGACTCCGCCTTTTGAGACCTTGAAATTATTGTATTTGTTAGTATTTTTATAAGATGCTAATTCTACGCCATACACTGAAGCTTTATATTAAGTAGTACCTATTAATAATCCTCATGTTCTAGAATGGGAAATTAACCCAGATTTACAAGTGCGGGTCCCTAATGTCATTAATATTGAACGTATTTCTTCTGTACGTCCCACTAGGTTGAACCTGCAAAAAGTATTGAATTCATTTTTGCATAATATTAAATTCACAATACGATTTCAAAAAAAGTATCATCAATTTTATTAATGTTGTCAGGTAAGAAGTTTATCTATTATAATAACATTATTAAATATGATAAAATTTAAGCAATTAAAAAAGTAATTTAGAGTCAAGTAAGTATGTTTGATTAATTACAAATTATCTAACTAAAAAGGGTTTGTTTAATACCCCTTATGCTTTTCTATCTAACAAGTATTGCGGCTCTTAGGCTGTATTACTATCGCTATCTAATCGTTTCATTAACTTTGATGCTTTAAGTAGCATTACGAGTAAGGTAGATACTCGTAGTATCGCCCTGGTGAAAGACCACCATTCGGAATCGAAACGTTGCTTGAAATGGCTTTAGCCGTGTTTGGTGACCAGATCTGAATAGCCAGGTACTACCCAACCTTCCCCTTCCTCATCTCCTTCCCCTCCCCACTACCTTTAGCCTCACAATATACCCCTTTTGGGGATGCCATAGTCTCACTGGCTCTAGACGGTTGGGAGCAGTTGAGACTCTTGTGCGGTATTCACGTAAAAAAAAAAAATAGTAATTGTGTTCTTGAAGAAAACATATCTAGAGTGCACTCGAGAAGAAATATCACAAAACTAAGCGATATGTTTACAATCTTATTATTACTGAATAAAAAAAACCCTACAAATCAATAACAGTAAACACAAAACTTATAAACACGTAAATCAAAGAAATTAAAGTATAAGGTTCCTTTTTATTGACCTTTAACGTGTCAGTTCTTACTTATAATATATCATAGAACAGGCAAACCAATATGTAATTGCCTAGTAATGATTTCGTCAAATATTTAACTCACTTCTTTTCAACTAATTCCTTCGTGCGTCACTGTGACGCTTTCAATCTAGAATATAACCAGCAGTATATATCAATGAATGTTGTATAAGTTACTCAACCGATTAATATATTTGATCAATTATGGAGAACCGTTTCGGATGAGTGTTTATTATGATTTCAATTTGAATAATTATTCGTCGTTTCACCAAAATAATACGTGTGCTGAATATTACAGAGTGGTAGATACTCTAAGTATCGCCCTGGTGAAAGACCAAATCAAAGATTAAATCGACATTACGTCTGACTTTCACAAGCAATAATTATGGTATACGCTTTGTTTTCTTCGAAATAATATCAGCATAAAATAAAACGAAAAATAATCAGCCTTAAAATAGAATCGCAGAATATCCACAGAAGACCACTTATAATTAAATTTGGGGACTAAGATAACGTGAGGAAGATGAAGAATGGTAACTTGCAACCCACTATCTATGGGGACATTTCTAAAGTAAAACTTATTTTACTCTTCATCAACGACATCAGAGTGGTAGATACTCTAAGTATCGCCCTGGTGAAATACCACCATTCAGAATCGAAACGTTGCTTAAAATGGCTTAAGCCGTGTTTGGTGACCAGATGTGAATAGCCAGGTACTTCCGAACCTTCCTCTTCCTAATCTCCTTCCCCTCCCCACTACCTTCAACCTCACAACATACCCTATTTGGAGATGCCATATTCTCACTGGCTCTATACGGTTGTGAGCAGTTGAGACTCTTGTGCGGTATTCACGTAAAAAAAAAAAAAAAGACATGTCTTATGAAACAAAGCCCACTATTTTATTATGATTAAAAAAATATATATTTAGAACAAAATAAATCGATTCTTAATATTAAAGTTTTATTGAAACATTTTTGAAAAGTTATTTGAAAAACCACAAATCTAGACGCCTGGCTCAGCTTTGACGTCATTTTATACATCCCTTGACACCATTCCGGACGAGATCGAGAAATATGTGACGTCATCTGATGTAAAATTTTGTGGCGCCACTTTAATTTGTAATTACTTCGCTGCCTAAAGGACAATTTAAAAAAATATAAATAATAATTTACTTGGTGAATATATCCTTGAAGCCTTTCTATTCCTTTTATCCTTCCCTATCTCCTCGTTTCTACGGAGGAAATAAATTCCTCTCTGCTCACTCCCCATTTTTTATTGAAACTTCGTCTCGAAAACAAGTTTATGTTACTTTCACAATTGCTTCTAAATTAACAAATTATACTTGTGACATATTTATATTAAAACACACAATTTGTTTTAGCCACTTTACTTCAATTTAATGATGTACCGGTTATTATTTTGTTACCTAGAGATAGGTATAATCAAGATATTCTTATAGACTATTTAATAATCAAGAAATTTTGTTTCGTATTCAAGCGACTAATTTTTATTTGATAAATAAACGGCCAGAATACAATGAGAAGATTTTGGTTCGAATACTACTCGATTACAATTCATATGTGATGATCGATTCAAATAAGTTATTGATCTAAAGATACGAAAGGTACTGATTAATCGAATCCACCCAATAATTTTATTGGGCGGTAGGGATACCGGACAAAATTTAACTGCACGGAGCCAGTGGGACTAAATCTGACATACCTGTGCACTAAATAAGTTAGATGAAGCAAGGTTTTTATTCTGAATTATGGTCTCCCAATACTGAGGAAATTTTCTAATCTTGAAGAATGTCTAAACGGACGATGTCAAATCAAATATTTTATAATAAATTGAATTATCCAAATGAATTAACACACTTGGTTTTTACAATATTTGACTAGACTTTCCAAGTTAATAATTATATTTATTAATATCTTGCTAACATACATAGCAATCCCAATGAGTTATAAAAACTCACTCTGGGACAAGGGAAAGCCCAATCTATAGACCTAGAACCAACGAGATTACTTGTCTGCTGGGTAGAGTTATCAATTTACTTATTTGGTGTGGAGAGTCACCAATTTACTCGTCTGCTGTGAAGAGTCATCAATTTACGAAAGGTACTTTTTTGTTTGTAATCTAGGTTAGCTAAAGCTAACCCGATTAAAAAAATGAAATCAGAGTGTTCGTATTGATAAGTAGCGTTCATTTCTAGCACAGCCTATCGAAAATGTACGGTATCACCGGCCCAAATCTGTGATATCACGGTTTACAAGTTGTAGGGAGTGATCATTTTACGTGTTTGCTGTGGGGAGTCACCAATTTCACCAACACAAAGGAAAGCACAACCTATAGACCCAGAACCAACGAGTTTACTTGTCAGCTATGGAGAGTTATCAATTTACTTGTTTGCTGTGGGGAGTCATCAACTTACTTGTCTGTTATGGGGAGTCATCAATTTACAAAAGGTACTTTTTTGTTTGTTTTCAAGGTCAAGTCAAAACTAACTCGATTGCAAGATGAAATCGGCGCGTTCGTGTTGATAAGTACCGTTAATTTTCAGCACATCCAACACAGCCAACGTACGGTATCACCGGCTCAAATCTGTGATATCACGGTTTTCAAGGCCGGCGGTTGGGTAAAGCAAACAAGGTTAGGTAGTCGAGCTGTTGGTTTACCGTTCCGGCTGAGGATAACCTCACCGAGATAAAGCTCGAGCGCGGGGCTACATTTTACAGGCGGAGAATGAATGTAAATGTAAAATTCGTCTCTCATAAAGGATTCAAGTTTACTGCCGCCGCCAGTTTGCTTAGTTTACTTTGACGGCTCGGTGAGAATAATTTGCGGGATGAGAGTTTGTTAATATTTTAAAATACTGCTGAAATCAGACAAAGGATAAATTTTCATAATATTTTGTTAAAGCAAAACATATTTTTTCGAGAAATATTTACTGAATATATTTGTATTCTTTTATCAACATCTTAAAGGCATTGTCCGAGAATTGAAAAAAATTGAGCAGACAATATGGAATCTTGTCTTATTTCTTAAGAGTTAGATATATCGTCGCTGGAAAGGAAAAAGGGCTCAAACGAAACTTTAGTCAAAAATGAGTTAAACCTACACCTTTGATCAGTTTTTTTTCTGTGTCGAATGCTCTGAGTTTTGTTTAATTCTGAAGACTTTGGTAGCCTTTCGGCCAACTTAAATATATTTACCATTTGGGAGAAGGCTACACAAGTCTGGGACTTTTCTTAGCTTTTTGTCGCTTTAGGTAACTCAGTGAGACCATTGATTTACCCGAGTTAACTTTTTATCCAAAATCCAACCCGGTACTGAAGACTTGAATTTTATTGTAAGTCAAAGAAAAAAGTGCTCTGGTGTAAACTTCCCAAAATGGTACTTTAGCCACTTATCTTTACCGGCAACGATATGATACACCTTGTTCGATAAATATAAGGCTTTATATTTTTAAATCTGCACAGCTCAGAAATAAAATGACGTTACGAGCTAAAATTTGTTGCGTTGACTTAAAAATTCCAGACACGAAAGGGATGCAAGTTTCATATCGCTACAACCAAACCATCGAGTCTGTATGTTTTCGGACAGATTTTTCCTCTGTGGTTGAGTTTTAACTTACAATTTTCAAACTTTTGTTTTCTATAATATTTTTTGAGATAACATTTTTTTCCAAAGGCCAGTTTCATATGTAAAACTTTTTTAATACCATTTTAAAGAGAAACTGACCCATTGCTTTAGAGAGAAGCATCTATTTTCCTCAAAATATAACGTAAAATATAATAACCTTTTGGTTTTGATTTTGTCTAAGTACGGAATAATCTCTAGTAGGTAATTGAGATATATTTATTCTATTTTGAAGTAACGATGTTTGCTTACTTTTTTTTTCACGCAGGCATTATTTGAAGTAAAATTTTATTCCCACATAACATGGATGGGCAGGAACCGATTGTATTGACAAGCTGAAAATACGCTTCATAAATTTATTTTGTGTCATATTTACATCATTGCTTCAAAATATGCGCATTTAAATCAATCATTAATAAAAATACTTTTCTCAAAAAAAATCTTATAAAACTTGCAGCCCAACTCAACTTTTTCCTGAATAAAGACCTAAGTATGCATTTTTTCTTTGTCAGCATTGTGAATATTTTAAAAAGAAAATTTTATAATAACTGGTTAATTTTAAACATTAGCTTACATTAGTAATACCGCACAAGAGTCTCAACTGCTCCCAACCGTCTAGAGCCAGTGAGACTATGACATCCCCAAATAGGGTATGTTGTGAGGCTAAAGGTAGTGGGGAGGGGCAGGAGATTGGGAAAAGGAAGGTTGGGAAGTATCTGGCTATTCAGATCTGGTCACTAAACACGGCTTAAGCCATTTCAAGCAACGTTTCGATTATGAATGGTGGTCTTTCACCAGGGCGATACTTAGAGTATCTACCACTCTGGAACGTGCCGCAAATATACTTTTTATTATTTTATACATGAACTAAATGTGTTATGACACATCTTAATTAAACAAAAGTTATTGGCGCACGCCGGGTTTGAACCCGCGACCTTCGGAATCGTAGTCGAGCGTCTTACCACTCGACCATGAAGGCCGTCACATACATATTTTAATAAAATAAATATAGTCAAAGCTTTTTTAAATTTACGATGAACTTACATTCAGAAAGTAAGAAACTTATTTTTAGACACAGAATATTCATAAATACACCATTTTAAAAACGTCGTCCTGCAGCATGAAACATTTACTAAGCCGAGTTCACGAGAATTAAGTCACTGTAGCAAAGAAAGATCATTTAATCTTGGAAGGTGGAAGAACCTTGACTTAACCAAAATACCCAAGTTCTTACTAAAATAGCTTATTTCCAAATCAAATTTAACTTACCAAAAGTAATAATTCCCATAAGTGTGCCTTTAGTCTAATAAAACTTTGGTAATATTATCTTTGACGAAATACTGTTTGTTTACCTTAACTTTTAAGTAAATTTTAACCTCTCAGTGGTTGAACACGATCCTATATTACGGAGAGATTAGGCTTACTTTCGGTCAAAGTTATGGAGCAGCTTAAATCTTTGGTCATAACGGAAAGCTCCCCTTGCCGAGATTCTCCTTTGGGAAAAAAATGAACCAAGAAAACATCTCAAGCATTGAATTTATGTACACGAGATTGTGCCTGATGCTTACATAAATTAAAACTGTTAACTTAATACGCTCGTAACATATTTGAGATTTTGACATTGATAGAGTGTCAATTTTCATTTGTGGTTGTCGCAAATACGATCCGTGATATCACGGTCGGTAAAGTTGGAATTACTTGGTTGATAGCAGTTAGAACTTATTTTTAATCTCGATCTAGTAGCGACCTTTCAAAAATTTACTAATAACAATTTGTTGATTACTAAGGTCATGAAAGCTTTAAATCTTTTTGAAAAACGATATACCAGTATGTCCAAAATATATTATTTTCAAAGACATGGATAATTTTTTTAATGGAATATTATGATTTTTTTTATTTTCTTGTTTACATTGAAACTCTAACAGTTGAAATAGTCAACTAAATGGATCTACTATACTTGACAAGTAATCGCTTGCTGCACTAAACATTGTTCATGTATTTATTTGACTATATTATCTAAGTAACATGTTCTACTTATTGTCACTCGCCACTTGTAAATATGCAGCTAGGCTGTCAAAATAATCGTAACAAAAACGTATTTATCCAACGACCATGTATTATTCCATCAAATCAAGATGGTAGAATGTCACATATCTCCGTCCTGGTAAATACTTTTTTCGCTCCATTGAAGAACGGTTGTACAGAATACCGAATTAGTTTAATAACTGACTAAATAATAAATTAATTCAACTGAATTTTAAAAAAATACATATATATGAAAAAGCTTGGATTTCGGCGACATCCGATTGGTATACAAAAAATTGTTTAAAGCGAGTTCAAACGATGTGTTCTATTTTCTGATCTGTAAAGACTGACGAAAAAGCTTTTCAGTAGTCGACAGGATCATTAATAAGTAAATTAAAAATGGTGGAATAGGAATAAATATCCTCTTCTGTAGATTATGTTTTTGATCATTGTTAAACTTCTATAAACAATAGAAACTTGTTGATAAAACATGACCAGGTATTTAAATGAAAAAAATTGATTTGTTTAAATCTGTACAAATACAAATGCTAGAACAATGTCCTCCGCAGTTTCCTTTTGTCCAATAATAAAAACTTATCATATTTGAAATAAAAAAAAATCTCAAATTTTATTTATTGAAATAACTACAAACATACTTAGCGGTACACGTATTGAGCACGTGCTTATAACAATTCATTTTAAATAAAGATTTGAAAGGAAATATAAAAATATCATAAATGGTGTTCATTTTTTGTACGTCGTTATTCGCGAATCTCTTATTATTTAATTACTTTGAGGTCAGACATAATTACATTTCATCGGGTCTATCGAGGTCCGTTATAAATTCAAAGCAGTCGTAATATTACTGATGAAGACCTCACTTCCATAAATTTCTCAAAACTTCTAGACACGAGCTTTCAGTCTTCCTTTTCTGGATTTCCCACTATCCGCTGCCCCCGAAACTTTAAGGAAACATAAAAAGTTATGAAAACCGTTTGGAAAGGTTGCTTTGAACATCTAAATTATTTGTGTTTAGTTTGTAAACTCAGCTTAGTATTTTCTGAGAACAAAACTGTTTGGTTTAGAGAGATTTAATTAATGTTAGGAACTAATCCGAGTTACCAAGAGTTCAATCTTGGTTGGCGGAAATTACTTAAGTAAATTTTAATAAGCTTAATAAGCATTTGGTTTATTATTGCGTTGATAAAACTATTATTATAGGTTTTCTAGAGAACTATCATATTTGGAAAATTTAAATGTAACAGTAAAAACTCTCGAATAATGAGCGAATACATCAAAACTTTTTTTGCCTTAAATTGCTGATCAATGATATATATATCTATATTCAGATCGCAACTTTATTCTCATTATGTAGCTTTGAAAAAGCCATTTAACAGAAAAATCTACGAAGTCGTATTTTTCAATTCAATGCTATAATTACCTAAGCGAAACGCATTTTTAAAACGACAATTGATTAATAAACTCAATTATGAAGTCTTTAATTTAAAGATTATACCTGTGGATCGTACATGTTGTTTCGTAAACATGGTGGTATCCAATATTATGATACGTAATATTTTTAAGAAATCACCAATTTTTACACTTAACCTAGTCAAGTCTATATTTAGTTTGTAATGTTTATATTTTTATGGTGAAATAATAGAAAATCGGCTTCGAAAACTTATTAGAATTTTTTTTTTATAGAATGGGATCATGGATGTACTTATTTATTTCTCCCACGGCCTCCATTATTACTAATAGCCATAAAATAAATGTCTTTCACAGTGTGAAACCCTGTATTTATTCTGCAAAGAGAATACACGATGAATTCTAACTGCCGCAGAAATCTACTAATAACAGACTGCCATTAATACACTGGACATTTTAATAAAGCCGCAGAATATGTTGTAACCGCGGACTAGCATGCAAGAAATGGACAGCGCTCTTTAACAATACATGCATGTTTACATTGTTTTTAATACTCTCGGTATAGCCCTAGTGAAAAACTACTGGTCACTAAACAAGGCTTAAGCCATTTTAAGCAACGTTTCGATTCTGATTGGTGGTCTTTTACCAAGGCGATACTTAGAGTATCTACCACTCTGGAACGTGCAGCAAATATATTATACATAATTTTATATGAGTTCAATGTGTTACGAGACATATTAATTTGAATTTCAACCCGCAACCTCTGGATTCGTAATCGAGCGTCTTACCAATCGACCACAGAGGCCATCCTCACCACTCAACCACGGAGGCCGTCAATTATGAAGGACTTAGCCAACGGAGGAATTGAACCCGACGCGTTTATCGACTCGAGTACTTACCGGTCCCATTCTTAAAAACACCCTCAGAATAAGAAAATCAACGATGTGTGGAGCTAACTGAAAATTGAAATATAACTATTCAGAAATGCATCATGAAATTCACAAGCCAGTGATACAAAGATTCATATGTACCCAAGATAGAGGATTTACGCCACTGTAATTTTGACATGCGGACACGTTGAACCTCGCGACCTCCTCTGCAGCGATGGCAACTCCGCGCAGTTCAGAGTACGCGCCGAGCAAACGGTAAATAATTACGCCGGAATGACCAGAACCGCTGGAAATATTCGGCGCAGTTGAAACGCTCTGAAGGGTCGTAAAACCGTTGAGGGATGGCCGCGAATTTATTGCGGGGCGTAAAAAACACAAGTGGGGCTGCGCTGGACCTTCCGCACCGCGGGCTTTCCGATCGAATCGTTCATTAATTTCCCATCTCTGCATTTGGACAAAAATTTAATGGTTTTTTGAGTGAATTGATTTCGGCTACTCTGACCTGAATTTGGCAATTTTTTTAATGGTTTTTAGTTTTTTCGAATTTAATATGATTAATGGTTCCCGTTAGAGTAGAATATTTAAGGGGAAACGTACTTGCTCATAGGAAATAAATAAAGTAGCTATATTTAATAGGTTTCTTATTTTGTAACTGTTAATTCATGGTGGAATTCCATTTAAATGATTTAATAAAACAAATTTATAACTTTATTCCACTTTTTTTTTATTTTTTGACTGGACCGGTTTCAGCCTATAACGGCCATCTTCAGACTAGTACAGGTTGTTCTTATTCTATGGCTTATATACTATATGCTTATATGAATAAGAACAACCTGTACTAGTCTGAAGATGGCCGTTATAGGCTGAAACCGGTCCAGTAAAAAATTAAAAAGTGAAATAAAGTTATAAATTTGTTTTATTAAATCATTAATAGGTTTATTTCGTGTACGAAACATTAAGAACTATGCGTTTAACTAAACCCAGGGCCTTCAACAGATATTTAATGGAAGTTTGTCGAAGGACTTGGTAAATTTAGTTGTTTTTTTTTTTTAATTTTTAAAATTAAGACAAACATTCTCGGGTTACGAATAACCTGACAATATTTTAAAAACTCCTACTACCATCCTGAGAATTGGAAGATGTTACTTGTGCAATGATGGAGGACTAGCCAGCAGAGAAATTGAACGCACGACGCCCGGGTGGGAATCCGACGTGTTTGTCCACTCAGCTACCGACCGGTCAAGTTAATTCATCTTTTGCCTCCTTTGGTTATGATTAACAAAATAAACTGTGTTCATTTGATTATTGTGAAACAGATTTTTTTAAACGTGAACAGTAAACACTTTTCTAATATTGACAATGACCAACCGGCATTAGAGTATTTAGTTTTTTGGTTTTATTTATTTTTATTTTAGTTATGTGTACATCAAAGTTTATAGGGTAACTAATTATAACTAATATACTTTTTGACTTGATAATTATAAATTATATAAAACTTGATATTGATGTATTTTATATCGTTCTTACAAACTACTTTTAAAAAAATCATTTTCATAATCTTGATGGTTTCCGGGAGCGCATTATAACATTTCATCCCTTTATAACGTTCTAAATAATTTTGTCAAAAAAATATTTCGGTGAAGAGTTGTACTTCATTTTATGTATAAATATCAACATGTTAAATGTTAGCATCGGTTTCACTGTTAACTAATTTAGTTCCTCTGACATTTTAACTATATTTAACTTTTTATTTCGCCTAATTATAATTCTCATTGCTCTATTTTGTAGAATTTGAAACTGGTTTTGTTCTGTGTTTAAACCAAGAGAAGAAAAAGATTCGTTGTATTTTTTTATCTTTTCATACATTTATTGATATTCCTCAAAATATAGTACATTTTACAAAAAAAAAAAAATATCTTAAAAACTTCAGGGTAGATGAATACATAAATAGGTGTATTTTCATAAATCATAACACTTTTTTGCCAAGCTGCCATTTTGAACCAAACCAAGTTATTAGTGGAAGTTAAAACATTGATTCTTAATTGTTTGTTAAATTATATTGGTGAGAGTGATTTATGTCATATTTAGGGGCTATTTCACCACCTCTCAATAAACTACTATTCATTAGTTAACTCTAATCATCGTAATATTCGTTAGCTATCTCTTTCCGCAAGTTTGGCTGGCAACGTCGCTTTTTTTTCAAACCTTATCCCGTCTGCTGTCACGTCTGTCAATACAATGCCGTTATTTCTAACATAAACTAACTTTCACAACACAACATTCGCGCGCGAAGCTCATTACATCCCTCTCACCAAATAGTTAAACGCGTCTCTATATTTAAATAAAACATATTTCTATTTTATAACTTTATTATTAAATTATATTAGTGAAGTGCATTGGGGAGTGTCTATTATTGCTTGGTGAAGGTTGATAGTTTGTAAGCATGAACATGTTGTATGTGGGTATATTGTACTGCCAAAGATTGTTGTTATTTCATAGTATATTCCGTGATATATTGTGAAGGCGTATATTAGAATTACATACCGTGTGCTTCTTGGAGAGATTTTATCCTTGATTTTGTATCTCCTTTACGGCATTTTTTGTCAAAGCGAAATCTTGACCTAAACTCAATGTCATCTAAGACGTATAAAAATTGACTCTTGGTTTGAAAACACGCGGTCTACGTCTTTCCGCCATGTCCTGTTCGTCTAAGATATTTAAATCTTCAACCACTTCCATAATTACAGTAAAAAATCAACTTCAACAGAAAACTCGCCTACTGTCAGCTGTCAAAACAGTACGCCGCCATTTTAAATCAGAAGGTAGATACTAACTTGCGCACTTTACGTTGACAGCTTCTTGAGAAGTGGTGAAATAGCCCCTGAATAATACAATAAAGTTATAAAATAGAAATATGTTTTATTTAAATATAGAGACGCGTTTAACTATTTGGTGAGAGGGATGTAATGAGCTTCGCGCGCGAATGTTGTGTTGTGAAAGTTAGTTTATGTTAGAAATAACGGCATTGTATTGACAGACGTGACAGCAGACGGGATAAGGTTTGAAAAAAAGCGACGTTGCCAGCCAAACTTGCGGAAAGAGATAGCTAACGAATATTCCGATGATTAGAGTTAACTAATGAATAGTAGTTTATTGAGGGGTGGTGAAATAGCCCCTTAGTCGCTTTGTCGGCTCGTAGTGAGTATTTTTATTTTATTTTCTCATTACCAAATTCTTCTTTAATCTCCTAACTAACTACCTAGGGCTTTTTCAAATACCTCTTATTTTTTTTATATTTATAGGATCGCAACTCTTTTGTTCTTTTTAATATCACGATCTGGCGGTTTTAATTATTTGACTAAGTTTTAAATTACATTGAGAGTGTTCTTATGGAAGAAGATCTTAACTAGATTAAAAAGTCTGAAAGTGACCTACGAAAAATAAAAGGCGATTCATCCCAGTTAAGTACCCTTTATGTGAGGCGAAGTTAAAATAACGGCTTGTTGTTGCATTTCACTGGCCAAATTGATCGCGACGATCAATGAACGGCGGAATGGAAAAAGACCACATTGTTTTATTTCATGGGCAATCATTTACGGCAAAAGGAATGCAATAAAAAAAAGGTTCCTCGATATTTGCTGCTCGGTGTGATTTGGATTGCCTTTGGGATTTAGCAGTTTGAAATGATTCCGACTGCGAAAAGGCAAAAGAGAATAATCATCACTTTTTGCGGAACCCACTTTTTGCTTCATTACTTTCTCTGTATAAAATAAAATATTTGTCAGAGTTGGGCGAGTATTATGAGGCAATTTTTATGATTTTATTTCCACTGTGTTCAAAATTTAAAGCAAGCAGAAGGGGTTTTGCCAGTCGAATATTTCTTTCTGGTAATGCCAAAGAGCAAGTGCTTACCCACAAAAAAAAAAAAATAAAAAAAAAATGAAGTATATTTATATCGTCTAGGTATGCCTCCAGAAAATTGGCTTAAGAAAAATGAATGAACTTAGGACCACAGATTTTATTTTATTTTTTTACGACCGACCGGTTTTGCTTAGGCTAAGCATCATCAGGGTATAAAATTAAACTAAACAAAAAATAATAAATGTGTGGTTATATATACTCATGTATACAGAGGGAGAACACAATATAAAATAATAAAAAAGAAAACAGTAAGAAAACGAAAGAATAACAAAAAGAAAGGAACAGAGAGAAAGAGACAGATAATATAAAAGGAAAGAGGTAAAACGTCAACAGAGAAGGTGTATGCGAGTATGTTTACGGGAAATACACCTATTATTTATTATTTATTTATTAACTTTTTGTTTCATAGATTGTTTTTTTACATTACCTACCTCGCTAGGTGACTATAACCTATTCTGAGGTAAGTGACAGTGAGTATAAGTAGAATAATATAAAAAATGGTGATATTTGTTACACAATGTTAGATGATGCAACATAAACTGACAGTAAAACTCTCTTGATACCATATAAGATACATTGACAGTAGGTAAAGTTGCAAGGCACAAAATCCTATAATTAAAGACAGTGGTTACGATACAAATATACGTACATTTTACATCGTAACAATCCTAAAATTGTTTATGGTGAACACATTTCATTTTATACCTAAAGAAAAAACAAAAACAATAAATATATTATTGGACTACTGGAAAAATTTAACTGATTATTATGAATATGACTATTAATTTTAATGGCTTTCTTTATTTCTAGTGCTTTAAAATTATTTTATCTTTTGTATTTCCGTGGACAATATGAGGACCGGTGCTTTTATTGAAGGTTTGATCTTTTTCATGAAAAAATATAATAAAATCTGTAGTCTTATACAAAGTCATTATTTCATTTTCATTAAATGTGTCAAACCACAAAGTGATTTCTTTCTAGAAAATGTAAATTAAATTCAATTCACAGGTCTCAGTGAAGGTCACCGTTTCATACAAAAGAGTTCAGCAAGATTTGTTTATCAGGATGTATTTTTTGTTGCTTTAGACATAAAAAAACATAGTTACTCAAAAATAAACCTCTGCTTTTGTTAAGCTTTTTTCTTTGCAACTTATTTAATCACATATGAAAGCGTCCATCATTTTTACCGAGCAAACTTCTTGCGCTTAACCCCAGCTCCGACTTAAACGTCTTCAAACAAAGGTTGTTTATTTTTTCCTCAAAACGTTGATCAAGTTGATCAAGCTGCTCCCAAAGTACAACATTCAACTGCTCATTGAAAGTTGGGCAAAGTTTCGCCGCCGAGACCATATTTGGACCAATATTTCACCGGCGTTTCACTTCGTTTATCTCCGGCTTTCAACTCAACGCGCACGGGGGTGAATTCTCTACCTTATCTCGTCTTCTCATCCCCCGGTTTTCCATATCTGAACCTGAAGCACCTTATACCTTGCTCCGAGGTAAGAAGTCCGTGCTTTGCTTAGATAGGTTGTTCTTACATTAGTGGTTGGCGAACTTTCGTGTAAGATTCGGAAACGAGTTCCAATAATTCCAAATCCCAATAGCTACAAAAAATAGTTTCTGTAGCGAATTAAAATTATTATTTGTTATGACTTTCATGACAGAACGGTACGATTCTTTAGGCTCAGCACCCAAAAATGAGACTAAACGTCACTTTGTAGCATTCTAATGCAAGCAATCTGAACAAAATTTGACTGTACATTCTACATGGGCAGTTAGGAAAATATCTAAGGTTTCCAGTGGATTAAAATTTTGAGCTCTAATCTTTTAAATTCTATGAAAACATACTAAAATGTCAGTAACAGGTATAATTTATAATTTTTTTAACGTTTTACCTAAGCTTTCAGTATGCATTTCATTTATAATTTAAGACTAAAGTTTTTTTTTTTATTTACTGGAAACCTTAGACATTTACCTAACTACCAGAATAAAATTAACCAATAAATCATTTGTAGAATTGCATGTAGTAGAAAGCCAAAAGGTGTGTATTTTTGGGTGCTGACCCTTAACTCTTGAATTAGATGTCGTGGTTTTAGTGGTCTGGCGCAAATTGGCGGATTTAAATTAGCTACAACCAAGTAAACCTAATTTTATTATACTTATTTACGTCGATCCTGAGTGATCAGTATTGCCCAAAGAGTCCACCACTCAGAAACGAAACTTTTCTTGAAATAGGTTGAATCGTGGTTAGTGACCAATTTTGAATAACCCGAGAAGCTTTAAACCTTCCTCTACTCGTCTTCTCATCAGCAATCCCCAAACGGGAATGCCATTGTTCCACTGGCTCTGGATATTTAGGCTTCTTCTAAGCTATCCCATAAAAAAGACAGTCAAATTTATTTTCGATGTATTTGTAGAAAACAAGTTATATACATAATATATGACCGTTTTGTTTTTGTAATAAGAACCAAGACTCTGAACTGGGATTCTGGTCTTGATAAAGTAAAAACATCTTTGAACATACGAAATGTCACTGTAAGTTCATATGGATTATGGTATGCGCATTATAATAACTGGAGTGCATTATTTTACACTTGTTTCAACAAATAAAGTGCAATGGGTTTTGAGAGATATTCATCTTCCAGTGGGTTACATATGGCCAGGAATAAAATCTTTTTCTTTGAGTGATTTTTTAATACATTTTTAAGTTGCCTAACTGTTAATAAAACAGGATATTAATAAAGTAGATTCGGATGGTAAATAACGACGTTGTAACAAAATAAGCCATTGTTCTACGATAAATGATTTTGAGGTAGGCGTGGAGCAATAAATAATACGGGATTTTAATTCTCTGTTTTCCTATCTTACTAGCTTTTCTACACGGCTTCGGAAATAAATCTTTATGGGAAGATTTTTTTGATGAACAATTCAGAGAGTAATAGGGTCTTTCAGTATTGCCCTAGTGAAATATCACAATTTTAATCGAAATGTCGCTTAAAATGGTCATAGCCCTGTTTACTTATCAGATTTGAATACATAGGAATGTACCGCCTCTCTCTCTTTAAATCTTATTTCCTCCCCTGTTTTTTTAACTAACACCATACCTCTCTAGCTCTGAAAACTTGAACTCTTGTGTGGTATTGATATTAAAAAAAAAAAAAGTGAGCTCCTTGCTTATGTTTCTCATAGTAAGATAAATAAGTTCAAAGCTCTTGACGGCAAGGTAAAAAATATAAGTTCACCTGTAAATTCTAGACAACAAAACCTTAAGTTTGATTGGCCTATAAAAACGTTTTCCACTATAAATCAACGTAATTAAATCATTTCATCGCAGTTTTCGTAACAAAGTAGTTCCAAAGATCAACTGGGAAAAGACAGCAATGAATCCGGGAGATAACGTGATTTTTGTTTGGGGCAAGTGATTAATAGTATTTAATTAAATGGGAGAAAAATGGGAGCCCTTGTAAATAATGGAAACGGCTCCATCAAGGTAGCGCGTGCATACAACATACAGTCTTCTAATTCACAAGGGCTGATTCTTCAGCTTTGCTAACGTTTTTATTGGTAGGTAGGCATTGGAACAACTTTTAGCATATGTATCACTTTCCAAATAACTTTTTGCTCTTGTGGCAAATGCAATAATGTAATAAATGATTTATTTATTTTTTATATTAAGAAGAACGGCTTTCAAGCATCGTTCATAGTTATTTTTTAATGAAAGTTATTTATTGAGAAAATTGTGGCACTATTTTTTGATTAAATATTGTAAAATGTAAATTTCTAAAAATAAAACATTGTTAAAAAAACTTTTTTTTGGTCTAGATCCGAATATATTGGAGAAAAATTTATGTCGAAACGCTAATTTTTCGTTTTTAAATTTGTGGTATTTGAAATGCGCTCTGGCGTCATTAAATTTCCAAATATTTTTCTGCTTTGAATGTCTATACTCTATACCAACGCAATTATTTTCAGCTGCTGGAACGTGATTTCTATCATGAGCTATAGAACTTTATGTAATTTGTTTTTTTAGAGAAAGCATTACGAATGGCAATTTTTTTAATGTTCAATTAGAAATATTTTCAGGCGAGTCAACTTTAAGTTTTGGAATATACATTAAGAGAACGTAAAAATTCACAAGGCTCCATATTGTTTGTAAGATTTTTTACAATCCAGATCTACCGAAGCCTGATAAGCCTAAGTATTACTATCGATTAGATTATAGATTTACATCTACAAACCTTCCTTTTTCCCATATCCTTTCCTTCCCCACTCTCCCTTCAGTCTCAAAACTTACTACGATTGTGGATGCCATAGCCCCACTGGCTCTAGATAGTGGGGGCAAGTTTGGACTCTTATGCAATATTCACATAAAAAATATGATAACACACAATATAAAAAAAAAACAAGTTTTACATTTGAAATAATTTCCAAGAAAACATTTTCAATTAAATACCGGCAAGTTCAATTTTAATGACATTTACGATTTAATAAATTTCACATCGTAATTGTATTATTTGTTGAGAGAAAATATTTTTCAAATTTTGTTTGATCAAATCGTTAGCTCATTGGCATTGACACATGCAATGTCATTTTAAAATTAGATGAACTTTGGATAAACCATCTCGCTTTATCAAAAAACATCTCGCTGCTCAATTTGTCTGCTCATGAGAAAGTGGCCATTTAAAAGTAAATATTTATTTAAAGACGTTGTGTTTTATAATTAAAAATAACTGTGGAAGAATAACTCTTTTGAGAATTTGTAAATTTTTTTCCGGTGCACTGAGTTAACACAAGAATGTTGCTTGCAAAATTATTATCCATGAACGAGCATATTTGTGCGCAAAGACGGTATTATCTAATAGCTTATCTAGCTTTTGGGGTAATACCGTAATACTACGTAAACTCCTGAACTTAAATTCAATAGTCACGTAAATGCATTTTTTCACCCACATGAGGTAATAGAGTAAGGCGCAATGCGCCGTTCTATTGGTATAAGGAACAAGAGTTAGAGTTAGGGTCAGTAACTTTAAATGATTCATCACTTAATGATAAATAAGAATCTAGAAAAAAAAATTCAATTATAAATCTTGTTTTGTAGAAATTTCTAAGCAGATTTCGAAATTACAATAAATTTATGAAACTCAAAAATAAATGTTTTCGATTTGATACCACTCAAGTGTCCGACTGCCAGTGGAACTACGGTATCCACAATTTAAGGGTATGCTGTGAGGCCTTGGCTTAAAGGAGAAGGTGTAGAAATATGTGACCACTAAGGTCTGGTCATTAAATATAGTGTAAATCAATTCAAGACAAGTTTCAAATCAGACCAAAAAGCGTTACGTTTAGGCATAATTAATTATTTTATATTTTATAGTCACCTCTGGGTTGAGAGTTCAGAGCCAAGGAGTTTACTACGAAGGTTTAATAATGAATGTTAATTTTCTGGAGCACTTTTTTCCTCTTTTAATTCAAACCTTGGTTATATAGATAATTGGAACTAACAACATATCTTCACCGGAAAGGCAAAAGGGCTGTAACGCCATATTGGGAAGTTTACACCGGAGCACTTAAAAATTGTTTTGTTTGTCTTCAGTACCTACCTGGTTGGATTTTAAAAAAGGTAACTTAATACTCTCACTGAAGCGACAGCAAGCTACAAAAAATCTCGAACTTGTGTGGCTTAAATCAAGCCTTTTCCCAAATGGTAAATATATTTTAGATGTCTGAAGGGCCCCAAAAGTCCTCACAATCAAACGAGAGTGAGAGTATTCGGTGCAGAAAAAAAAACTGTTCGAAACTGCATGTTTAAATCATTTTTTTTACCAAAGTGTCGCTTTAGCCCTTTAACCTTTCCAGCGACGAATTATTATGTCTTATTTTGAAACTGTTAATTCATGGTTGAATCTTATTTGAATGATTTGATAATACGAAATTTGTCCGGTCTTAAAAAAACAATAGAATAAACCTTAAAATTTTGTAATATTGTCATTAATAAAATTCTATTTGGATCAACCTGTTTTAACAAATGACTTAGTATTATATATTAATAATATTTTTAGAAGTTACATGAAAGGATTCTATGGACAAAAAGACAACCCTAATCCCGATTCTAACCGCTTTCAAAAATTACCACGTCGTTAACATTAATATCACGTTTTTATTGTGCTGCTTAGTTTATGTAAATGTTTTGGCGTGATTTTAATTTGAAAACTCGTACCCCTGTTTGCCGTGAGGAAGGTTGTGAGGCAGGTCGACTGGAATAATTTAATTGGCCCGTGGGGGAGGGTTTGGGAAAGATTTTCAACGGACGCCCCTGATCTACGGTGCGGCTCCACGGGTGGGGTTGGAGAAAATACAAAATGATGCCGAGTTGCGGAAGAAAAATACTAGAATGGGGCGAGAATAATCTTCATTTAAGTGTTAAATGGGAGACGCATTCTTCTTTTCTTCTTTAAGTATTTTAAGCCTGCATCACAGAAACCCGTTATATAACATACTTGGGAAGTGTACTTTAGTGCCACTGACGCAACCTTTCTGCTGCGGGAAGATTGTTTAATCAATGGCCTCTTTCGAACAGAGTTAATTAAGTAACTAAATAATTAACCTCTTGTGGAAGAGCAGAGAACATACACCGCCACACAACTCTATCTTGTTACACTCATTACTTTATTCAAATTCATATTTTTTCAAAACGATATACAAGTTCGATTTACTTAAGCGCCGTTTTTTCAAATGTATTTAAATTGCCGCAGTTTTAAATTTAAATATTTTACATTGTGACAAATCGCTGACGGGCCAAAAATCGATGGTTAACTGGGACTGCTCAAAAGCAAAACATTCTAAATGTCGCTGAAGGCCGATTTGCGACGACATTAAGTATGTCGGGGTTTAAAACAACGAGGCCTTAGGCGGTAACAGAGTACCATTGTTACAGTACTTACAGAATACTTAAACTTTAAATAAAAGGTCAAAACCCATGGAAGATTCTATTGACATTGGTCTGCATCGATAGAATGAACAAAAAAGACATTTCGAAATTACTGCATGAGACATGAATCAAGAACCAAATTACTTTTTTTGTGCGAATACCGCACAACAGTCTCACCTGCCAGAAGCCAGTGAGATTATAGCATCCCTGTTTGGGTATATTGGGAGGCTGGAAGAAGTGAGTAACGGAAAAAACTGGAGAAGATAAAGGTTGGGAAGTATCTGGCTATTAAGATCTAATCACTATTATTTCATTAAGGCGATGATGAGAGTATCATCCACTCTGGAAAAAAGTTCATCTAAAGCTTGAGAGATAAAAAAAGGACTTGAGGAATAAAATATAATGGAATGAAATAAAAATCATTTGATACGATTCTGTGTTCGTGAAACATGGCGAGGTAAAATGGTTGAATACACTAATTCCATTAGCGGTATTTTCTACTCATCCCCCTTTTCCTTCCACATACAGAAAAATACAATACGCCTTTTATTAGTCAATTGGTAAAAAAAAGCCTCCACAAGGGACGTGCTATGGACAAAAAATAAATTGATCTTCTTAAAGCGTCATTGTTTGACCGCAGGTTGTAAATCTGAGGTTAGCATTCAGAAAAAAATGGATAACATCCTGTACAAATATGTCCTTGTGCATTACTGAAGAGATAAATCGATAGAAGTGTGTTGTGCGCGTGTCCGTGTGTCCGATGTGAGTTCATTTCTTCCTCACTTCGAGAGAAATTGATTGTAGGAACAACTGTCTTGTAAGCTTATCGTTTTAAAAACGTATTCGTAGTGGTGTGAAATACTTTACAACAATGTTCAAATTTAACGATTTTAAATAGCTTAGCTTAGTAATATAAATACATGTGTTTGTTGTAATTTACGAGATTCAAGCAATTTATTGGCGTTTATTTTTTTATCTTTTATTTATTGAAGAGAAAACACAGATACAAACAAATAAATTTAATATACATATAAAAGTGATAGTGAGTGTTGTTTAAATACAATAAGCAGTAAATCTCATGTCCTTTACAGAATGGGATGTAACTTGATTCGCCAAGATGACAACTAATACATTTTATATTTTCGTAGAAAGCAATCACTTTGTGGTTTGATATATTTATTTTATTTGTCCAGTAATCCAATATTGGGCATATTTCCCGAAAACTCACAAAATTTCTCGTTATTACTTTCTCAGTTGACATTTTGCCTCTTATTTATTTCATATTTTCTGTCTCTTTCTCTTTGTTCATTTGTAATAATTTAATTGTTATTCTGTTGTTGTCTCACTGTTATCTTATTCAATTTTATATTGTGTTCTCCCTCTGTATATAAATATAACCGCACACTTTGTGTTTTTTGTTTAGTTTAATGTTGTGCCTTGATGATGCTTAGGCTAAGCAAAACCGGTCGGTCATAAAAATCAATATAAAATCTTTGGTCTTGTACAAAGTTTCTTTTTAATTATCACCAGTAAAATTTGTTTCAATAGAATCCAAAAATGTTAGCTGCTCTTATCAAAATTGTTTTGGATTAGTGCCATTTGTAAAAATGGCCTTCGCGAGTAAGCCAAATGAACACACATTTCAAATATAGAATAAAAATAGCCGTCCGATGAATATATGATTGGTAAGTACTTTATCGCTCGTCTGGATTTGAAAGGATTACTTTTACAATGTTATAACTTTTTTTTAACCCGTGCATCAGTTCCAATTTGTAAAATGTCACACTTGTACAAACGCATTGAACCATTTTCTTTTTAATTATTGCTTCAACAAAATATCACTTTCATTGAACTGTTTGGAGCCTGGAAATCGAATAGTCTCATGTAAAATACAGACATCAGTTTAATTTAAAATCTCTATAGATCACACTTCCATAGATTATCTGTTCAGTGCTGTGGGTTTTTTGGACGGGGGGTGTCTTTCACTGAAAAGACATCGTTTTTGTCAGTAAAATCGTGATCTAACTAAATAATGATGAAAAAACCATCACTGTATGGGAAGGGTCACTATATCAAAATGATTATCTACTAGTTCACAGTGAAAATGTGTAAATGAAAGTTTTCGAGGCTTTTATCAAAGAAAGCCATGGAGCTATATATGTTACAGACGGAGACTTATTAAAAAAACCATATTTTATCGACAGTCGATCGATGCTCACGAACCATAACCAAACCTTGCCTAAATTAACTGAAGTGGCAACGCAATGTTGTGACAGTTGTTGTGTTTATCAACTTCTAATTTTTGGCATACAACTTATTCTCGATTAATTAGCAGTTATTTGAATGAAATAAAAAAATGTTTTCTTCGGGAAAATTACTTAGTCAGCATTTTCACACTTTATGGGTATGTTTTCGCCTCCGTTGTGGCAGTAAATTAGCATTTTTGGGCAATGCGTCATGCGTCGACGTTGAACGAAGCCACTTTGAGCGTCATATTTCGTATCGAGATTATAAGTGGAGCAGTATTTTTCAAAAATCATTTTCATTTAAAAATATATATATTAATTATGATTACCGCACAAGAGTCCCAACTGATACCAATCGTCTAGATCCAGTTAGACTATAGCATCCTCAATTGGAGTATGTTGTGAGGTTGAAAGTTTTAGGGAGGGGAAGGTGACCGAGAAGAGAAAGGTTGTGAAGTTTCTAGCTATTCAGATCTGGTCACTAAACACCGCTAAATCCATTTCATGCAACGTTTCAATTCTAAATGTCTTTCACCAGAGTGATACTTAGAGTATCTACCACTCTGGAACGTGCCGCAAATATATAAATACTTGATGTAAATAAATATTATTTTATATTAATTAAATGTATTTTGACATATATTTATTAAATATGATTTATTTGCGCACCCCGAGTTTGAACCCGTGACCTCTGGATTCGTAGTCAAGCGTCTTACCACTCGACCAAGATGGCCGTATATTGGCATTAAATCAGTTGTTACAAATACATGCATTTTAACCGTCCCATTTGACGATGTCTGCTCCGAGACAGGCAACAATAATAAAAAAATAAAATTTTACCTACGAAAAAAAAATGTTTAAAAATACATAAGAAAACACAAAAAATACAAAAAAATACATACATAATAAAATAACGTAAGTAAATACATAAAAATACACAGTTGTAAAACATGTTTAAAAACTCAGTTTACTCACTATCGTTCAATGCCCTGAAGCGATAGAAAACAAATTAATTTATTTCGTGTCGATTTGAAAAAAAAAGTCAACAATGACATAATACCTTTTGGCTACTGGCTGGCCCAGAGAGAGCTAATGAAAATACGCCGATAGGGGCTTGCTCTGTCCATTCCATTTCATTTTTGATAGAGTCCATTTCTCATCAACGCACCAATGACCTGTCCATTTGTGCATAGCCATATTTTGCCAATCAAGTAAACCACGTATCTTCAATTTACAACGGTACTAACGAGTAAGAAATGCCTTTTTTATTTATGTTTATACGAGGCCTGTTCAAAAGAAAAGGCGAATTTTGAATTTTCGCGGGCTGTGTACATTTGACTATCGATTTTTTTCGTTATTATGGTACACATATGTTTATCATATATTAGCATTATCGGCCATTTTAAATTAGTGGTTTGTTTTTGACAACTGGAAAGGTTAGTCACGTTTTTGTGTGTTCATCGATTTTTTACTTTTGAAAAAATGGATCAAAGAATATGTATTGAAATTTTGCGTTAAAAATGGAAGAAAGTGCTATAAGTGGTACAAGCGCTTTACAGAAGGCCGAGAAGATGTTAATGACGATGAGCGTCCTGGAGTTGTGGAAAAACAAATCATGGATTTTATTCTTTGATCCATTTTTTCATAAGTAAAAAATCGAAGAACACACAAAAACGTGACGAACCTTTCCAGTTGTCAAAAACATGCCACTGATCCAAAATAGCTGATAATGCTAAAATATGATAAACATATGTGTACCAACATAAAAACCAAAAAAAAAACGATAATCGAATGTACACAGCCCGCGAAAATTCAAAATTCACCTTTTCTTTTGAACAGGCCATATACACCTGATTTTGATTTAGCACGTATGTATTGATAAACCATGTATGACCGTATTAATAATGTGGATATCCGGAAAGAATGCAAGGCTGATGTAAGCGTAATGAATAGAATCAAAAAAGGGACCCTTAGATGGTTTGAACATATAGAGCGAATGAACAAAGAAAGGAGTGTGAAAATAACATATGGTGCGAAAGTGAATGGAAGAAAAAGTCGAGGATACCCGAGAAAGACATGGCACGAAAAAGTAAATCAAATACTTGAATCGGGTCATGTGAAGAGTATGAATGAGACGATGTATGAGTGTGAATGAAGCGAGCAGTGTGTGCCAAGACAGAGTTGTATGGCGGTTCGTCTTGATGGTTATTTAGATTCTTATCGAACAACACGCCATTTAAAATAAATATTCACAACATGACAGGGCGGTGGTTGAATATAAATTGACAGCAAGTTTCTGTATTTGACACTTGAGGGAAGACTTATTTTAGTTTTGGCGCACTTCTTTCCTGTATTGTTCCTGAAAACTTTTCATGGTGCCGCTAATGAAATATATAGCCCAATGGCGGTTTATACGACTAATCCTTGCTTTTAAACTAGTTGATTAGTTAGTTGATTGGTGAAGTATTGAGCCGTGATGCTCTCTTTCCTTAAGCCAACGTTTCGTTCAGCCTGGCGATGCTCATCATCAGCGCAGATGTAGACTACCCTGATGGTGAGCTCTAGATATTATCCCAAAATTAATCACTATTAAAACATAACACTGTTGGCCGTGAAAACCTTAAATCAATTTCAAACTCATGTTAAATTAACTACTCATTAGTAATGTAACATTAAATTATCTTAACTTTATTTTTTTTTAATGAATACCGCATAAGATTCCCAACTGCTCCCTACCGTCTGGAGCCAGTGAGACTTTGGCATCCCCAATTGGGACATATTTTGTAAGGCTGAAGGTAGCGGGAAGGGGAGTGAAATAGGGAAGAGGAAGGTTTGAATGTACCTGGATATTCAGATCTGGTCACAAAACAGGGCTAAAGCAACGTTTCGATTCTGAATGGTTGTCTTTCTCCAGGGCGACACTTAGAGTATCTACCACTCTGGAACGTGCCGCAAATATATTATTTATTATTTTTATATGAGTTAAATATGTTTTGACACATATTAATTAAATAAAATGTATTTGCACATGCCGGATTTGAACCCGTGACCTCTGGACTTGTAGTCGAGCGTCTGACCACTCGACCACGGAGGCCGTCTTATTGTAGATAATATATTCCATACTACGATCGGCTAAATTAATTTAAATTAACAAAATTTGGCAATTCCGTATTTACAGTGCAGTGAAAAAGCTCAAATTTGTCGGAAAAAGTGACACATTTCCGTAGGAACGTGCCTTTGTTGAGACAGCTGTAAATTAAAAACTGATAATAAACGTCTTAAAAGAATATTATTGAAATACGATGCTTCCAAAACCGGTTGGCTTGTTCGTGTTAATAAAGCGATTCGGATAAAGTTACAGTTATTAAAATAAAGTTATTTCCAAACTAAGTTATTAGTTTTCAAGATATCCTTTGAATTTCTATTCCTCATAGCATTGCTTATTACGTGACAGCCATTCCGCTCTTTCTGGATGTTACCTAACAGTGACTCGGTCACGTACAGTTGAAAAATTCAAGGTTTCGGTTAAAGGACTTTCCTTATAATTTTCTCATTAGAGGATGGTTTTTACTAATGCCAATATTAACAATAATATAATCTAACTCTTACTTAACCTTGATTGATATATGAGGTTGTACTAATAGTTGATTAGCCTCAATTATCCAAAGTATTTACAAAGTTAACTTTGTTTTCCACCGTTGACGTAAAAATAATGGTATTTTTTATATATCTACGTTAAATTCGTACAATATCTCTGATTGACAACATCTCAACAGTTATAATACACCCAAAATGTGTACTGAATCCTCCCTTGTAAATTCCGTGGAAAATAAAGTTACACAAAATGTATTTCCATTGCGAATGGCTATCGATTTGTATCTTTTGACGGCGCCCGTCTCCAAATAGAAACATTCTGAATACATTATTTGGATAAGATTCCGTTATCCGTTATTCGGGAAAAGAAACGTGGAAATGACGGGTATTGGACTACGGTGACTTGCGTTATTTCTATTTGCTTTTGAGGTTTAAGTATTACATCACAAAATGACGCAAACTTTCTGTAATTTAAAATTTTTTATTTTTAGGCCCTTTAGTCTAAGAGCAAGTTATTTTTAAGTTAAAAAAACTAACTTCTGCAACTGTCAGCTAAAATGTATTTCCCAGTATTCATATTCTTACATTTTTTTTATTAATCCTTATATAAGCATAAAATAGTATATAACAAAATGAAAAAATCTTTTCTTAATCAAAAAGTTTTTGTAATTAAGCACGTAATTTTTTTGTTTCTGTAAAAGTTGTATTCTTATGAAAGCATCTGATAAATCAATCTTCCCTAAAGTCCTATCACAACTAAACCATTCTGAACACAACCTCACCGCACCTTACCAAAGCTCATCTTACATAACCCTACACTCCCCTGAGCCAAAGATCGAGCGCAGCCAATATAAAACCAATAATAATCCATGCAACAACTAGGTGATGCAATAGGAAATAGATTATTCCTTGACGAACTGCCTCGTCTTTGTAAATGTTTGCCGAATGTCTCGGAAAGACTTTTTGCCGAGAGTTATATTATATTACAGACGTATTTTATTACTTCGTACTGAAAAATTCAAATTATAAAAGCACTCAAAGCTTTAGCAAGTGCTACAGAACCCCGAGTTGAGATGTCATTATTTCACTGTGGCTGGAAGATATGATAACATCGACTATGTAAACTCCAAAAGAAAATAACCCGCCCTAGTTAGCGAAAGTAAATTTGTTCGCTTTATTACATTTTCGGTGGAAAAAGACATGTACTAGGAAGATACGATAGGCCATTTCGTTTGTTCAAATATGTATGTATCGTGAATAAGCAAGATGAACTAGTTACTTACTGGGAACCATACAATTTTTTTTATGATATCTTCGCAATAATACTTTTTGAAATGGTTTTTTTGTTTTCTAAAACTCTGCACTAGCGATGCCTTCAACTGCAAAGTTTTACATGTCGATCTGTGTCTATATTATTTTATAACATAGTATTGATAAAGTGCAGTTTTGTGATATTTAACCTCAAGTGCGCTCAAAAGGATTATCCCTCAAATTGTAGTTTTAGTGAGTGTCTCTTATGTTAAAACATTGAAAAAACTGTTCATAATCGCGATTTCCTTAATATATGTATTCCATAAGTATACACTACCATATATTTAAAGTTAGAATACTTACTGCTTTCTTATCTGTTAACTCTTTTTATTTTCATTCTTACAATTGTTTTGTTGGTTTACATACACAAAATGCATTTTCTGGTTCAATAATTGTAGATATGTACGTTTAATAAAAGGCAGAAAGGTGTAAGGTTAGAGTTGGAAGATAACACCTTTTTAATTAAAAAAACACGTTTTTTAATTATTCCATTAATACGATTGAAAAGAGGTTTTTGCATCTCCATTTACGAAGCTCGAAAAATTGAAAAGAAATGCAAAGCTTCACGTTTTCAAATTCTGCGAAACAGATGAATGGGGAAATGTTGGAAATACTTCTCAAGTGAACAGAAAGCAAGGCAAGATTTTCCACGTAACCAACGAAATAACCAACAGGAAAATACACGCCATTGAATACTAACGGTAAAACATATTTTACGTAGGTATCCAAAAGATAAATGTATGGCTTCGCGGCACTATTCAGCCGTACACTTTATCGATATTCCTAGGACTGGTAGAAAAGCAGAAGTCACAAATATTAAATAGTGCACGTGTAAACTTATGGCACATTTAGACGTTGTATAAGAAAAGGTGTACTTATATAAATATTGGAAATCACACCACACAAATACGAGACCACCAACATACTGTGCACTAATAAAACGAAGGACTGAATCATTAAATTTATTGCTATCTGCTGAAACCTCATACGTAGTTCACATCTTGCAGATTTAATTAAATTTTATGAACTATTCCCCTGCCCTAGAACTTTAAGATTGTTCCATTTATGAGGGAGTTGAACCATAAACTGTATTACACGCATCACCGGCTAATACATTTTCCCATAAACCAGGCGCATGATGTAAGCACATCACCATCAGTACTTCCCGGTTACCTGAGATTGTTAGATGTTTGCTGCTTTCAGGAACAACATGTTGTTAAAGCAGGATCCCCCTCGTTCCTGAACCTTTTCATATTTTGGCATTCGTTAGAAAAAAGAAATGGCTTATACAATTTAAGGTGATGAAATCCAGTACGTTAAATGTTCAAAAACTGTTTACTTGAAACTGTCAGGGAAATAAAGTGATATCTCTGGGGCGTAAGTGTGGTAATAACATGTGCGGCCGTATTACAAATTAGGGGGTTTGTGAATAAAGCAATATTAGCAAAGCGACGCTTGGGAGGTTTAAGGCCGGTATAGCGGATGGACGGAAGGGGGGAGTCAGAAGAACTAGAAGAGTTAGAATGGACACTTGATTCGGGTCATGTAATGAATTTAAATTACAAAAGAGACGATGAATGAATATGAATGAAGCGAGGATTCGTGCCGAACTTTATTTGTATGTATTTGTATGCACAATTGTTTCAAGAGTATGGATCCAGTGGAACTATAGCATTCCCAATCGGGGAGGCGTTGAGACAATAAAATAGAAAAGAGGGAGGAGTTGGGTTAGAGTAAAGCGTGGATGATAAGCTTTTTAGATCTGAATCCAGTTCAAATAAATTTTAGATTCTGTACGGTGGTCTGAGGTCCATGAAAACGCGTCTATAAGTAACTTCATCCGGCATGACGAATGTGTTTAAAAATAAATAAACAGTAAAAAAAACAAATAAATCCTGTGGAAGTATCGACTCCCTTGCAGCCATTACCGCAATTTATTGCGTAACCTTTTCTCGTTAAAAAAACATAAATTTCTTAAATCAACAACATTTTGAAAAGGCGGGGGTTCTTATTGGCCGGGTAGGTGCTCAGAATGTCAATTTAATACATATAGTCTTTAAAAAGAGACCAGACTTCGTCTAGTACTTGGCGTATAATATCATATTTCAGGATAAATATTTATACGAGGCGGTAGATACTCTCAGTAGGTATCGCCTTGGTGAAAGACCACCATTCAGAATAGAAACGTTGCCTAAAATGGTCTCAACCGTGTTTGGTGAGCAGATCTGATAGCTGGGTACTTCCACACCTTCCCCTATTTATTTGTCTTTTTCTTTATGTTCTGTTATTTTATTTAATATTTTGTTCTCGCTCTGTATGTATATATATATATACGCATACTTTGTATTTTTTGTTTAGATTAATTTTGTACCCTGATGATGCTAAGACTTGGCAAAACCGGTCAGTCAACAAAATTAAAATAATGTCCGTGGTCTTATACAAAGTTATTTTTTCAGTTCTTTAAATATGTCAAACCACAAAGTGATATTCATTTTTACCCGCATTTTCAAAAAAATGGAATTTGATTTGGGCAAATAATATTCCAAAGCCTTATATTTATGTCCATTTAAAAATCACAGCCAGACAGAAATAAACATTAAGAGCTTTTTTGTAAAGCAAATGGAATATATGGAGACTTTTTTAAACAATTTTTTTCTTAATTAAAGAAAAATAGCAGATTTAGCGGAATAAAATAATTAACGGAAAGTGTTGTTTGTGTAAAATGTAAGACTTAGCTAGCAGTGGATTGTAAAAAATATGCCTGGGTGGGAACTTGACACTTTGGACAGCTTGATCAGATATTTTTTTTTTTCTATAACCAAAATATTTTTTATGATAATTATTTTTATTTTTTATTTTGATTTTACTATGTCTTCTGTCTTCAATATTCTACTTTGTAAAATAAAATATCTATTAAAATCACCAATTAAATAAAATGATTCTGTAATGGAAAATATATTAATCGGAATTAATACTAAATGTGGTCGCCTACTTCTATTAAATAACGTATTTCTTTACATTAGTTGCTGTCTACCACAGTTCTGTGTTGTTAATAATATCAATGGATCTTAGATAATTAAACATTTATGAAAAACCAAAATTTATATTAATAAAAAAGCTTTGTGGTGGAATGTTATTTTTTGTTGTTTTGAGTTATGTTTATTTTCTTTATATCATATTTAATTATATTTAATTGTTTTTATTTGTTTTAATTGTTAATTATATTCTTCTTCTTTTCTTTTTGCATAATTTAATTTTATGTTATTTGGTAGTTTGGGTAAGAAAACATTAGCTTAGTTCTGTTGATACAAAAAATATATATGAAAGATAATAAATATTCATAACATTTAGTTTGTGTCCAAAGCTTGTTGAAATCATTAACACAGTTATGTGATTTATGTTATTTTTAAATACATCTCCGCACATTATTCCGACTTCTTGGCCACATTTTTAGAACTCACTTCTCATGCAATACTAGTAAGCAAAACTTGGCTCAACCTCTCTTTACCATCAACTCTTTACTAATTTCTTACTCCATTACTTATTTTTCAGACACGACCCGTATTTACCACAAATACCTTTTAATAATCCTTCAAAATAAATGTAGGAACCTTTTTCTGGGGGTAATGTACTGCTCTCCACAAATTATTTATTTCACAAAAATGTAACGACATCCATATAATCACACACCTCATTTCACCCATGCTGTTGTTATGGGTGATTTTAATACGTGCCATTTTAAATTTTACTCGAGGTCCAAACGCCTCCAGGACCTATTGATTGTGTCAACCTAAAACTCTTATCTCACCTTCCCACACATCACAGAGAAACCTCTCATTTACTTTTTGATATTGCAAAAGCCTTTAACTAAAAAGTAAGCCACCATGGACAGATAACGACGTCTGTTTTTTTTTCACTTCAAATTCGATGTTGAAAGAACATATCTGTATTTTTGAGTTTCAGAAATTTTCTTAAAAAAGACATGCTCAAACTGACAGCTGATGCAATTGATGTGAACTGGGGTGCAATCAAAAAACAAGAATTAAAATCAATATATATGCACAGTAGATCTTTTTGATTTGAACGCTCCACTTAAATCTATAAAACATAAATACTCAACTGCCCCGTGACAAGGCTAAGTTAAAACAAACAATTCAACCGACTGCCCTACACTGGGAGTCGTTAAAAGCTTTGCGGAATCGATGCAACCGGATGTGTAGATACGCTAAACCTGCGCACATACGTACTGTATCGTAGCTAGTTCCAAACATATTACACAAATACTTCACCATAAATATTACCTCTACGCTGACGACTTACAACTTTACGAACATTTCGAACACAAAGATGCAATGCATATCTATCATGGACAAAACAAAAATGGACAAAAAAAACCTACTTCTGATTAACCCGACAAAAACGCAAATTGTATTTATAGACAACCAGCGAATGCTCGCCACATTAAATACTCCCTCGCGCCCGCCAATTAACGTAAACGAAAGACACGAGTACCATATATGACTCTCCCTAACAATAAAAAATGATACGTTGAGTGACATAAATCTAAACTGTAACGATCGAGTTAATGGAGTGAGTCTTGAGCTGTTTGGCAGCCTGTACTGCCTTAGGAGACTAAAAAACGCCCTACTTACAAATGTTGAACTAACGCTGGTACAAACAATGCTATTACATATTATTGATTATTCCAATGTAAGCTATTGGGATATAAACAGAGTCTTTGTGAAAAAACTAGAACGGTTACAAAATACGTGTTAAGGATTATTTTTGACCTTTGCTTATTTGGTCACGTGTCTGAATATCGCCCAAGACTACTGGTTTTCGATCAAAACATGTGAAAAACACTTCCATAATACTCACTGTTCCTTCTTACCACAATTCTTAGCATCTCTGTTATCTCACCCAATTATCTGAAGAAGAACGTAGATTCTCTCTTCACTCAAGTGATGAGAAAACTATTGAAGTCCCCATCCACCAAGATACATCATTCACTCATTCCTTTTCAGTGCAAGCGTCACGACTCACGAGAGCACCCTTGAAACCCGTTTTCAACATTTCACTTGAATTTTTAAATTCTCATCCACATTAATTACTTTCCTTCCATCGTTCATTCCTTTTTGAACACATTTACTTTATTTGATTGAACAAATACGTTTTTTTGTTTATTGTTTTCACATGTTATTTGTATAAATTTAGACTATTCGGAAAAGGCTACAATATTATAATGACTAAAAATTGCCGCCAGGAAATAAGCCCGCCTATAATATGTATTATGTTTACCCTTGTAAAGATTAAATAAATAAAAATAAAATTACGGAAGCTTTAGCGGAAGAATTAGCGGATGTAATGATCCCATACCATTTACAAAATAAAATGTTTGTGAAGATATGAATAAAGTGAAAATAAATAATAATTTTCAATAAAAATAACAAAGAAGCTATCACTACAACCAAGTGGTTTGGTTGCATCTCGTTTCCGATACCAGAAGAGAAAGGAAGCTTGTAAACGAAAGGATCCTGTTTCATTTTATTCATCATTCTCGTAAGAAAGTTGCGAATTCCGTGGTTTCCAATTGATTGGAGATTGCTATCCAGTCAAGCATCTTGTGGGAGCGATTGGAGCCATTGATAGCGTGGGTTGAATTGCTCGACTTGTATTGAATTCTACGGGTGGCTTGCATCACGTTTATTTGGTTTTTGGATATGTTTCAGAATCTGTTATTTCAAAAGTCATAGGGTTTCGCTTATTTTTTCAACGTTTTATTATTATCTTTACGTTGTCCGAAAAAATGGGTTAAAAGAAGAATTCGCTAATCGGTTTTTCCTCTAAACCTTATTATGATTGATACTGCAAGACTCTCTGAAACGTTCACCAGAGAAAACCTCAACAAACTCCCTTAATTGCCATGCTTACTCTAAATGTTAACTTTAAGCCCTAAATCAGGAATAAACATATTTTTTCTAAATAATTCATATTTTGACTTTCTTTCTTTTCAGGTTACGGGAACGTGACTCCTAGAACGCCTGCTGGAAAACTGGTGACCATAGCTTACGCACTTTTAGGAATTCCACTCATGCTGGTCTACCTCTCCACTGTCGGGGACGTCCTGGCCAGAGCCTTCCGCCGCCTGTACAACAAGCTGTGTAAGCCCACCAGACCGACGAAATCCAAAGTCAAAGGCAAACCAACACCAACACTCAGTGCCAACATTAACTACAAGGGACAGAACCATATTCCTGATGGTCTCACCAAAGGTTACTACGGAGATCTTAAGTCCAACGATGTCGTCATCTTAGATTGCGTAGATGCTAATCTGCCTTTGGGAGGAGCGATAGCATCGGGAGGCATACCTTCGGGACTTGGAATGAATAGCTACGCAAGAAAGAGATACTACCATAGAGCATGCCCGGATCAAGAAAGAGTACCCATTACATTGTGCATGCTTATTATACTAATTTATATGTCTCTCGGTGCAGTTTTGTTCAATAAGACAGAAAACTGGACCCTTTTAGAAGGATCCTACTTCTGTTTCACTAGTCTCAGCACGGTCGGCTTCGGGGACTTGTACCCGGGACAACACGCCAGTCAGATATCTGCACAAGCCGAAGAAATAGCTCTCTGCGTGTGCTCCGTGTACATCCTCATCGGGATGGCCGTGATCGCCATGTGCTTCAACCTAGTGCAGGACGAGATAATAGTGCTAGTTAGGAAGTTCAACCGCGCGTGCGGCGGTCAGACGAGAACCCATATTCCGCAGAGAAACGTAGACGATTTGGAATCCGTAGAAGAGATCTCGATGTCCGTGGTGTCCTGACAGCGGCCTCAGATGGAAGTGGGAGCCCCGATAGTGACCGTATCTTCTTCAACGGTTGCTTCGTCTTCCTCCAAGCCACTGTCGATGCCTGTTCCAATAACAATTCAAATACCGCAAAACTTCACCCCGGGCTCCATGCTCCCTGGCAAATGCAACAGTCTCCCGAGAAAAAGGACTTCGGATTATTACAAGAATTCAAACTTCCAGAGGAACACTCCGATGAGGAGGTCGAGTGGCAATGAAACGTTAGTCGAATACTTTGTTCCGAGAAGTGTTAGTGAGTTCAACTTAACTGGACTCATTGAAGAGAACGGTAGCTTCGCACCTCCCCAACCCATTTCTGGAGTTCTGAGAGCATCTGGAAGACTTGCGGGATCTGGAATAAAACCCTCGACTTCTGGAGGAGAAGGACAATGCAAGGGAAGAGATAAGATGGTCACGTTCGAGGATGACCAGGTTATCCAAGGAAGTTCAGCGAGGAAGAATTTGAATATGGAAGACGTTTTCATGTGACAACAGCGAAGTGTCGGTTGAGATGATCCCTTGTCATTTTGAGAACAAACTTAAGTTATGCAGAGTTACGTTTGTTCGCTCTATGATAAAACGAATAATCTTTTCCTTCGATAGAAGTCAAGGACTATTTTTGAGTGTAAAAATAAATTTGATGGTAAATAAAGTACATCTAGTTTTTTTTATTAGCCGATGTACGATAAAATTATCCTTATGAACAAAATTGTAACCCAAAAAAATATTTCAATGCGATGGAAAATAATTAGATGGATATTTTGGTTTTCTCAATACGTTTACGAAAATCAAAAACAATAATTGGTTTCACAATGTTTTTAATTAGTGTACAGGAAAATGTGAAGAAATTTGCCTCTTCTTTTAGAATATTACGAATACTTTTTTTCATTTATGAAAAATTTATAAAAAACCAACGAGAGGCCAAATTAATCGGAATGATATAAAACTTTAAAAAACCGCCTAATTAGGGCAAAATGGATCAACAAAATGATCCTCCATGGTAAAATACTTCCTTGATTGGATAATTAATTGAAGAAGCCATTATAACTTTGTTAATTGAATTTTGAAATAAATGATATTATTATTAAAACATTATTTTTGTTTCATTTCTTTTAGGCTTAAAAATACTGAGTTGATAAATATACGATTTGTGTTTTTAAGGTGCCCTCACCTAAAACATTTATTTTCCGTGGAATATTAATTGGTGAGAAGAAATTAAAGCTAGCCAGAAAAAAAAAAAATTGCTTCCTCTTAACAGCCCACTTTTCCCAATAATATTAACCCAAAAGTTTAGGTTAACATAATTAAATTGAAAAATAAAACAATTACTTTGTATTACACTATTTAGATTTTTATAAGTACCGACAAAGTTTTGCTACCACCGTAGAGATTATTTTTATCGGGGCAGGATAAAGCTAGTTATTTTAAATTATAATTTCACACTGCCAAGTGTTTGCTACATAAGAAAACATTATTAAAATCTTTTCAATTTCTGTTCTAAATAAACGGTATCCTTATAAAAAGTTTTTCGCACTCAATGATTTACGAATTCAAGAAAATTAAGACGTATCTTTTTCAAAACGTGGATTCGTTTCGCCACTATCATGTTTTACGAGATTTTGAAGATTCACTGCACAGAGAAGGTTTTCCTCGGGGCCCGATATCTTTAAGATTCCTATATGGGAGATTAATCAAAAATACAAATACAAAAATTTGCAGATTTTTCGTCCGTAACTTTGTATTTTGACTTGCAAATCTAAGTACATTGCTGTATTATTGAAACATTTCAGAAACGGATATTACGATTGTTATAATTTTTTCAGAACACCCATAGTTAGTCTGATAGCACAATACATAGCATCATGATTCATTATGTCTACATAATTAAATGAAAAATAGACCACACTGCTTACCAAGATACTTTTAATTTTACCCTAGAGAGTGCAACAGCACTTTTTATCAGCCATTTCAGAACATTAACTCGCGAGTACCGTCTATATTTCACCTCTTAAACTCTTGTAAGGAAAAGGTTCTAAAGACCTTAAAGCACTTGACTGTGCTTTATCTTCTCGGCGTTGTGGAAGGCGTCGATAATAAATAAGGGCGTCGCGGCGCTGGTCAATGGGCCAGAAACAGTGTCGCCAGGTTGCAGTCTTGCAGCGGATGCGAATGTGGGCCAACATTGGAATTTACAACATCTCAGTTTTATTCGTATTCACTCCTTGACTTCGTTCCCTGGGGAATTCTATATATGGGATGCTGTTAAGTGAATGCATGTTTTCAATAGTTTTATTAAAGTCAGAAGGTTTGTTTTGTATAAATATTAGAATGTTTATATGATGCATTATCATATCCCAGTAGGCTCCAGTACATTGAAGGAACTTTTTATTAAGAAAAAAGTAGCCAAATAGAATATTATTTTCCTTAAAAATGGGGAATTCGATTGACAAATTCATCCATGGGCACATTCACTTTACACTTTACTTATTTTCAGGATGCTCATCAATGCTGCACAATACGACGCCAAATGATATTGAATGGCTGAAAAAAATAAACATACTTATAAAGCTACCAGCAACTCTGTCACCTTGCGAAGAAGACTAACCCAAAATATTCAGAGTTTTTTTTTAAATGGTGTTACAACACGGATAACCTTTAAAATCAAACCATAGTGGCAGTTGCGCCTGTTATCTAGGGTAAACTTAAAAATTCATTGATTTTTATGAAGGGTTTTATGTTGATGTTTAAAATGAATAATGCTTGCAAATATTGAAAGAATGTGAATTTTTCGACACGATATTTTTCTACGAATATTACATCTGCATATTCGCAAAGGAGTTTTAATAAACCCATATGGTAGACTGACTTCGTGAAACCGGCGCAAAATACTGAAAAGTATCTCAAAAATCAACAACACGTTTTGATGGGTAAGCCGAACTTGTTATGAAAGGCTGTGAAAATCTACAGATTGGCCAGGCATAAAATGAAAAAAAATCGTTTTCCTTTCGTGTTTACTTGGATATAATTAGCAATTTAAGTTTACCTTCTTGAAGTTAAACTAACATCACTATGAAAACAGCACAAAACATAAAAAAATATTAAGAATGCACCAATGTAATAAATATTTTCTGTCATAAAATGATTAAAAAAAATATTACACGAAGTATTTAAAGAAAATAGAGATTATAATTAAAACTTTTTCTAGCGCTGACATCGGATTTAAATACATGATAAATAAATAAAAAAATTGGTTTAACTGTTTTCAGTATCATTTCAGAGTACATATTTGTAAAAAGCATTTACTTTGTGGCTTGCCATATTTATAAATAAAACACATAAACTTTGTTTATAACCACTTTATTATTTAATATCACGTCTACCGGTTTAAAAGTACCCTTTCATCATCAGGACAATACTAAAATTGTCCTGATGATGAATCTTAATACTGTCCTGATGATGAAAGGGTACTTTCGAAACCGGTAGACGTGATATCAAATAATAAAGTGGTTATAAATAAAGTTTATGTGTTTTATTCATTTCAGAGTTTTTATAATAAAAAGTATTTAACTGTTGCATAACATTTTACCAACTTGGATTTTTTTGTTTTTGTTTTTTTGTGAATATCGCGCAAGTGTCCCAATTACTCCATATTTTCTGAAACCAGTGAGACTATGGCATCCCTAATTGGGATAGGTTGTGAAAATGAATGGGGTGCAGAAAGAAAAAAAAAGAGAAGAAGAAGATTGGACAGTACCTGACTATTTAGATCAGGTCACCAAACACGGCTAAAGGCATTTCAAGTAACGTTTGGATTCTGAATGGTGATCTTTCGACAAATATTGAGAGTATCTAGTACTCTGGAACGCCCCCAAATATTATGTTTTTATTATTATTCATTTTCCATAATTTTGAAAGAAAAAAATAAGGAAATGAAAAATAAAGAAATGAAAGAAATTGAAAAAAATATTTTCGTACTCCGGGATCTGAACCCGCGACCTGTGGACTCATAGTCGAGGATTTTAACCGCTTGAACACGGACGTTACCTAAGAAAGGAATGGTTTGGTTAGAGGGAAAAATATATGTGTACATATTTTTTTTAATATTACGTGAAATGCCCACGTGATCCCCATCGACCGCTGCACATATTCCAAATTTATTAAAAATAAAAGGACATAATATATTAATGAAAACTAGCAGATAAAAACCCGCTCCCGCGGGTTTTTGCCGCTTGACCCTGCGGGCGGCTTTTGGTTGGGCTGCGCCCAATTCAAGTGTTGGCGACCATTTATAAGGTTTAGCCCTATTGTAAGACAATAACAATTACAACAGTAACTACTGCCAATGCACGGTATAGCATGCTTACTTCAAATATTTAATATTTATTTTATTTATAAAAAAATATTCTTGTAATTAATATTCTAAATGTATTATTTTGAACACCGCAGACAATGAGAGGAACACCCTTCACTCCAACATAAATCTCGTTCATCCATGACAACGCAAAGAATAAATTGTATTTTATTAGTAATTAATGAAAGAGAAAATGCTTTCTCTCTCTCCCATAGAATTTAATAATTCAACAGGAAAATGAAGTTGCTCATTATCATTTGAATCTTCTTGTTCATTAATGATGATATCAACAGAATGAAAAGTGTTCATTGGTCCTTCTAATCGTTAAAGTACATCCTAATTAATTGCACGAACATACAATATGGTTCGGTGAGTCTTTCATTAAGCACCAGCATCTGTATGCCTGTCGCCGTATATACATTGAATCATATTGACATTGGAAAAAAGCTCAGATGATTCTGATGTTCCTTCTACGGGAGGAACTTTACCATCTCCTAAGGCCAAAAGCAATTAATTGTCATCGTGGGGCACGTCGACACACCGGAAGTATGTGTCGAAAGTCCCCATAAAAAGACTAAATCATTTCCAATTATATCGCGTACAGTACGGTTACTTCTAAAGCAACCCCTGGAGCCATCGGTGCTTCATCCCATATGATATTATCTGCTTCTGTTATAATTTTGGGATTCTTTGATGTCACCTTACATGTTGTATTATCCTGTAAATTGAGGGGTAAATTAAAAGCGGTATGACACGTTACGCCACCCGGTAGCAAAAGAGCTGCAATACCTGTCAAGCGACTGATTAAACTTTTTTACCTTTACCTCTTAGGGTGTGAATCAATGTTTCGTAAAGGAACGTTTGACCTATTCCCCGAGACCATCGATAAAGAAACATTTATTGTCGTCATTTTCACCCGAAAAAACTTATTTAAAATAGAATCGTAAGCTTGACGTTGTTCATCGTTCAGTTTGCAGCCATCAGTTCACCTAAAGTGTTCTCGGAAATTACAGTAAAATCAGTTACTTGTCGAAACTGCAACTTTCACAGGGTTCAGGTAAGCCCTGCATTCCGCAAGATGAATTTTCCTTCATAAGCATACCCTGTTTGTTTAAAAGAAAAAAAAATAATAGCTATTTCTTTAACATCATGATAGAAAAAATCTTCCTACATGCATTTTTTTTAAATCGTTCCACAACTGTAACGGATCTGAAGGCATACATTGTATTAATTTTAAAACAAATAGATGTATGAGAGGTTTAGGCATCAAATACGACATTCTCCTATATCGTCAATTAGCTTCATTTAACTCGCCGCATCAGTTCGCAAAGATTCAAAGGATGTAGCTCCAGGCACTTTAGAAGGATTAGTCTTAAATGATAAAGTTCTATATTTCTTGGAGAAATCGAAGGTAATCGTCCAATAACTTTTTACCTCCCCGCTGTCGTCTTGTCCACTTTTTTGTCATCTGAAAACATAAACTTATTTGGTACGTCTTGATATAGAAAAGAGCGTCCCTCTACATGTTGGTTATTCAATTGGAACCACGCTGTTAAAAAGAGGTGTTTCTTGTAGATGCTTCCCTGAGAGCTTCTTCTTCCCGTCCTTCTACAAAGTAAACAGACTGACTTATCGGGTAAATGTAGAGCTAAAAAAGTAAAAATTGAGTGAGATTAATCATGTAAAGGATTTTCCAGAATTCTCCATGCAGCTTCTAGGGTGCTTAGATATCGACAATTGATGTATTGCTTAATTTCATCATATTGGATAACCACATTCTCTTTTAAGTTTTCAGCTTTTTCCATCCTATCACAATCTATATGTATATATCGTGTATGGGTATAGGTTCTCGGAGTTTAAGATTATTCTTTAGAATCCAACAAATTTAAATCTAACCTCGAATGTCATAACTGTTTTAAAAACATATTAAAAAATATATGTCGTTATTATACTAAAGGGTATGTAGTAAGGTAATAAACTGATTTAAAACAGCAACAAACACAACCCGCAAACAATGGTGATACAAATAATAGCACACTGTCCTTTAAAACGTTTGTTTTCCACCTGCTTTCGTTTTTAACCTGGTTATTGGTAAGAACCAGTAAACTGTCAGAATGGGTATCGACGCCATTGCGTTTTATTGTTGAGTAGAGATAAAGAAGATTCCCTTCTTTATCTGAAGATGCAGGTTTAGTCGCGACACTCACCAAAAGAAACATAGTGAATATATCGTAAGCAGACGTTATCGGAAGAAAATTTGAAACTTTTGTATATATGACCAATTTGGGCCGCGGGACGTGTAGTGTTAACACGCATAAATACTGGTTTAGTCGCAACACTCACCAAAAGAAACATAGTGAATATATCGTAAGCAGACGTAATCGGAAGAAAATTTGAAACTTTTGTATATATGACCAATATTTTATCGGACGGTCGCGTTTGATCTTGACGGTGTGTAGATATAGAGGACGCCAGAATCTGTTTTAGTAACGACACTCAACAAAAGAAACATAGTGAGCATATCGTATCGCAGACGTAATCGGAAGATAATTTCAAACTTTTGTATGCGTCGGCAATATTTTATCGGACGTGTGCAGAAGATTTCTTAACGTAATAATACTATTATTAATATTAATGAAAATGTAATAATTACTTTGTATAAGACCACAGTTTTTTTACTAAAAAATTATGACCAACCGGTTTCGCTTAGCAAAAAAAAAAAAGTCGGTCATAAAAGTTTGAATAAAATCTGTAGTCTTCGACAAATTTATTATTCCATGTTCACTAAATATGTCAAACCACAAAGTGATTGCTTTTATAAAAATAATATAAAATTTTGTTTCGTGGTATTTTTTTTCTTTTATATTGTTGTTATCAGAGCTTGAAAGCTCGTAACAACTTTTTCCCGAGTTTTTTTTATAATTCTTTATGTGGGAGTCTGAGGTGACAAGTTTTCAGAAGAGACATTAGTAATAAACAAATAATGAAGTATGATTTCTGTGTTTTATGTATTCTAAAGATTATTTATTATTTTACTACGTATAAGGTAGGCTCGTGTAACAATGATTATTCCAACAAGTAGAATTCACAAAACAAACTTTATATCATGATTGTTTTGTTACCTCATTTGCGATTAAAATGAAATTTAACGCCGTGTGAGCTTACGTGCGCATTTCATTACAAATTAGCTTATATGGTACGATTTTTTTTCTGTCAAATTGAATCAGTCTTCCCCGTACAAGCTGCAACCTGGAACAACCCTGCCAATCGGCTACTAACCGTTCAAATATTCGTTAATTTGCCTGGTTTTAGCAGATTTTTAAATTGATCATTTGTTCTACGGGCCAGAGAGGAATGCAAAATAATTAAATACTTGTACATTCACTGCAAACTAACTGTTTTCTAGTGTGTAAATTCTATAACCAATTCAAGAGAAAAATTATGAGTTACGTTTGTTTATTTCAAACTTTTGTCACATTTGATGTCCATCAAATAATCGATCTGTGAAATTGTGATTTTTTAAAATATTTGAACGGTTCCCGTCAAACGTCGATTCTCAGCCTGTTTCTCAAATTGTCAATCTGTCAAGCGTAATAACACTACCTTTATACTTGACAGATGTTCCAAATCAGATGTTGTTATTCTAATGTGATGAAATGCACCCTAACCAAAACACCTACCAGGAAAAGTGTTCACCGTGATGCAGGTACAATATTAATGTCACCAAATTTGAAGATTTCTTAATCCTAAAATAAGAAAGTTTAATCCAAAACACATGCTATTAGCCCCTGCTAATTGAAACGGTTTCCTAAGCACTATTAACTTTATGTCTATCGATGTTTAGCGTAGACATTCAACGAACCCTTTCGCATAAATCCATTACCCAGTCCAGTGGGCAAGTAGGTTGTACGTAGGTATGCAAATCACTTCTCGAGTCCGCATCTAACTCTAACAGCCATCGGCAACCGTCTGTTGGGGAGCACAAAGACTGACAAAGAAATAACATCTGTTAGAAAAAACATTTTCAGGAACTCGATTATAATTAGTCGTTAAAAAATTATAGATTAGTTTTTTCGCATCATCTTGTCTTTGCCTTCTGGCACCCGTGTTCAGAAAGTCTACCTGAGATGTTCACAGTTTTGACAATTTATGGTGGTATCTTCTTTTCTTTCGAGCTAATTATCAAGACGAACTATCAAGAATTCAAAAACTGGACACATTTGAGTTAGGTTTATTTTTAAAGTTGTATAATTACAACACAAGAGTCCAAACTGTCCAGAAACAATGAGACCATGGCATTTCGTGGAGTCTAACATAGGTTTCATTTTCTCAGAAATGCGTTATTAATTCTATCAATGACCTATGATTGAACCTTATTGAAATGTTTTTCTCGACAACACTTTATGTCAGGATACCCCGTGAAGGGTTCGTGAACCTATTCCTAGTTTAAGATACAAGCAGGCAACTATTCACGAGCTGACGGACAGGTAAAAAATCACTCCCCCACATGCACTATTTTAGCAGACATGGCGAGTGCATTAAACGTTGAGGTAAACTCTTGAATGCCATCGATTGCCTTTAAATTAGTTTATTTTAGTTTGACTAGACTTTCTTTAAACTTGTATTCACGATCGAATGGAAATGATAAAACTACTCAAGGGCTGACAAACAAGCATAAAACAAAACACAGACTAACAGACTAACAGACAGCTTTGAAACTATTTACTTACTGATATTTAGGCATGAAACTATCAAAAGGCTGACATACAGGCTAGATAGGAGCTGTCAACGGGTTGACAGACAGGCATGAAACTTTTCACCACCGTGTAGACAAGCACAAAACTCACGCACTCACACACAGACCATACGAATCACCATGCTGAGAACATAAAATTGATTTCTCTCGATTAGGTACTTTTAAGTGTACTTTTTCACTACGCTCTGTATGACACGCACATGAAAAAAGCTGCCCAATCAATTTATCATTTTATTTTCGAACTGAAATAAAGGTGTGAGACTTTAAAAGGTACCCTATAGGGTATATATGACACGTACTTATAAAAATGCTGCATAATTAACACTTAATGAAACTATCCACGGGCTCACGCACAGCCTGTTTATAGTCACAGCGAGTATACAAAGCTAACTCGATAACACAAGTTTCGCACCCCCTGGTCTGGCATAACAGCTAACATATTATAAAGCATCCCTCGGTCTTCGCAGATGCCACCAGCTCGGAGGTATTTGTTACATCGCTTAACCAAATTGGCTGTACGGGAATCTGATAACGGTCTACCTCGGGCGATAGGGGGTAGGTTTCTTAGTTTGGGCAAAGCCGTGCGTCAATTTTGCGTAAATTGAGGGAATTTATAATTGAACCTTACCCGATAAGGTAGATTCGGTAGCTTGATACAATTCGACTAATTGGAAAAAAAATATGGAACACTGCCACACACCCATAGATTTACAAATCAATACTTGCTTCTTCGACATTTCAAAATAACTTTAATTCAATTAATAAAGAAAATTTCAGACGATTTTAATACGGCTTGGTCAAAAAAGATTACCGATACATCATCGAACAACATACTGAATTGTTATTTAGTTTGTGTACGACGTATTATGTCTGCAGTCAGAGTACAAAAATGTCGTACGGAAGAAAGTAAGGCTCAGGGGTAAGCCGCTCTCCCAATTGTGTGTATTCTGAAGCTAAAAAATTAAAATTTTATTGCTGGTATATTAAGACAATGTTAATAGATCGAGTTTAGGAAATAAGAACACTATATTCTGGGAAAAAACCCAATTTATTAATATAAGTACAAAGAAAAATGAAAAGTATGAGGAATAATCCAAAACAAAATGTGTTGTGTGTAGATGTGTCTGTGTGTGTGTGTGCGTGTGTATAAATATACTTGTGTGAATGCCTAGGACCATCGAGGCGATGGAAAAAGACGTGTGGTGCGAGCAAAGATTACTCGACTTTCAGGACGTGGTGTCCACGGGTCAGTTGAAATAAGATTATCACGTTAAATTGAACAGTTAGCAAACTAATGCGGTTCAAAAGGAATGACGACACGAAACAAAATATTATGCAATACAGAACCGCTGCGGCGTAGTGAAATATAGAGTCCGTACAGTAGGGCCGTCGCAAAAGAAGTAACGGCACGACGCGCATAAGGCGAGTGCGAACGCCTAGGCTGCCGAGTTGGCCCCCCTGGCCATATGACTCAGGTAGACAAACCTGAGCGCAGAAGCGTGATGTTAGAAACATATTCCCACGCGATTAATTGAATACTTTTGTTATTTCCTATTATTACGTGTTGAATCTTTGAATGTTATTCTAAACTTAAACCATATCTTCTTGGGTGTTAATGGCTCAAGGTAACAACGCAACATGAATTCCAGTCTCATATAGACTCTGCGGTAAAGAACTGAAGAAATCTAGAGCAAAGTTTACACCTCTATTAATTTTAGCGTTCGCTCCGTTCACTTGGTAAAAATGGCTAGCGTAGTCAATATACTTCCATGTCGTTGATTATCTTGTAACATATGCAAAGAGGAAATAAAAAAGGTATTTTACTATCATAATGAAACTCAATAACTATTAAAATCGGAATTGACTAGTATTAATGCTTATTTATTACTAAATATTTAAATAATATTAATATTTTAAAACACAAACATGAAACAGAATAAAACTAGAAACTAAAAAGAACAATGGTCATGACCGAGACAAATGGCAGCCTAAAATTGAAAGATGTTTAAATATTAATAATTTTCAATAGAAGTATGAGATTGTTTAAAAATGCCGCCTTCTAATGAGGTCTTGATGGCTTAATTGGAAAAGTGTTACTCCCGGATAGAGTAGAGGTTCCGAGTTTGTGTCTCAGTCATGACCATTGTTCTTTTTTAGTTTCTGTTTTTTTTTTCTGTTTCATATTTGTGTTTTAAATAATTAATATTTTTTTTAAATTTATCAATAACTAGTACTTATTAAAAACATTATGAATGTGCCGCAAACAATAACATTCCTTTAAAATCGTCTTATTGTTTTGTCAATTTATATGTTAGAGCAAGTTGTTCTGCAAAATGTCATAATCGAAGGTTATAATTTTGATTTTTAATTTGTTTTGATCAACAGTCATACAAGTAAATGTGGTTTATTTACATTAATTTATTTATTTTTAATCATTTGTACTACCGGTAAATAATACCATGAACTGTTTTATATTTTGTGGTTCATTATCCCAAGGATTCACGAACGTGGATTAGAAGACATTAGCATTATTAAAAAATAACATTAATTTATTTTATCAGTAATTTGTTTTTTTTTTCTCTGCGATATATGTTTTTTAATTGTGGCTTGACGTATATAACGGTTGTAGGAACGAGGGGCTTAATTTATTTGATTTCATACACAGCTTATGTTTGAAGCACCCACCGCCACCACCAGCTACCCTCCTCATGGCAGATGGTTCGTTTGACACATTTGTGAAAAAATATTTTTGACTTAAATTATATGAACGGTTAAAAATTGTTTTGGCCTCTTAAAGCCCTGAAATAAAGGCAGAATGGGAGTTATAATGGTGGAACCAAAAGCAGTAACATTGTCGAAAAGAGTTACTGCAAAATAAAATTGAAAATTTAGGTTAGTTTTTGTATTTAAGCGTTATCATTGTGCATTACAGAAATACTTGCATTGCTAAATTTTATTTTATAATATTAATGACTACGTTAGTAACACAATTTTTTTTCTTATCGAGCAATATTTTATTTATTCAATTGTGGAACAAATATATATTTTTGCCACATTCAGATTAATTTTTCAAAGGTTTAGGACTCACGATCAAATATTAGAGTGTCGTTGTCAGTTGAAATTAGTTTTGTCGACTTGGAACTTCCAAACAGAAAATGGTGTACAAAGCGCTAGAAGTCGCCGTTACGGAGTTTTTGATGCTACCTACAAATATTTTGATGAACATAGTTAAGATATATTTAACCATTGCCGGTATCAAACAATATAAAAAAGAAAAAATGCAATTTAAAAATAGAAAAGATACATAAAATACACGTTCGTATAATTTAAAAAATATATATATATAATTCATTAATGACAGTATGTACATATTGGGCGTTCCCACATTTTGTCAAGAATTATAATAATAAATTGATTTCATTTATAGCACCGTTTTCGTGATCAAATCACCTTAAAGGAGTTTTACAACTTAATTTATCTAACCTCACCTATAACTTTTCACTTAGACTTATAACTAATAACTTGCAGCTAAACTTACGATTTACAGCTAGGACTTAAACCTATTAAATTACTACTGAGAAAAATTAAACTACAGTGGGAAGAGTTTGTGTGTGATACAACATTGCTCTGTATACAGGTTACATAGAAATACAAATAGTATTATGCGTAATATATGTATTACATCCATCGGTTTGAGGATTATGTACATACATTATATTCTACATAGTAATGATTATGATAATGCTAAACAGAAACGTTTGCGGAAAAAAAGTTGTAAGCGCCAGAAGAAGAAAATTCTTACTTCTATTCATATAACTTGTGTGTTTTCATCGTTATTTTTAAAACACGGCTGCGGAGAATGCATTCAATGGATTATCTGGATTTATAGAAAATTATAGATAATTTATTTATTACCTAAATGTACGAAGTGGATTATAATCAATGAAATGTGAAGAAAATAATTTGATGCTCAATATTAAACAGATTGCAGTATTAGGTTTTTAATGAAAGTGTCTTTTTGTAGGTGAATCTAAAGCACTTTGACTTTCTCATGAGTAGCGAATTACTTCAAGAAATTGATAGGAAGTTTATTTTTGGTCATGAACAAGTAAAGTATTGATAAAAATATGAAATCATTTTAAGGAACCATTGATCTATATGAATGAATTGACCAAATTACCAAACTTTTTACTCGAATATTATTTAAATACTTATTTATTGGTGAAGGGTACAAGAACCTTTTAATACACAAAATAAATAATTTAAAATTATAGCACAATTAAAACATACTTATATCGTTCTCAATTTATTAAATTTACAGTGTGTACAAAAAAAAACGATTTTATTTATCATAAACTGCTTTTAAAAATATGTGAAGTACTATTTTTTTGTAAACTGTTTTAGTGCTGTTTAAAATATCCACCACTTCTGTGTAATATAAATTATTTGATGCACAACACCTACCATAACACGTGTATTACTTACGTAGTATGTCAATCAATTTATGAACAGAAATCCCCTTTAATATTCATGTGAATCATTTTTAAATACACTGATTCAAGGAGGGTGGGAAAATCTAAAAATAATACTGTCGATATTGGGGAGGGGGGGAGAACCACCGTTTTTTGTTCCATTTTAACAAAATTCAGACAATCTTTCAGCAATAGTTTCAACTCTTGACATAAGCCTAGTAAACTTTCACACCCATGTGTCTTGGTCGAATCGAAGTTATGAGCAGAAAAAACCTTGTTGGAAATGAAGTTATACATGGAAAAAATCGTGTTAGACTTCAAACGGTAGTGATGTTGAAAAGTCTGGAAACTGTGATTCCCAATCCCGAGATCCCGGGATCCCGAGATCTTCGTGAAAGCTGCAGTTAATTCGTCCTGATACTTTCAAGATTAAAAAAAAAATCGGTTCATATAACAAACAAATTATTGTAACATTGAATCGTACAATGTGCTCAACTCATATCAAGAATTGTACATATCAATAGTATGAACATAATAACGATGTTTTTCATTATTTACAAGTAAATTATTGAAAATATTTCCCTTAAACTTCAAAAAATTCACGAGAGACACAAAACAGAAAATGTGTTTGTGCTCCTCTAAATCTAGTTTCAGTAAATTTCGGCACTCTAAATTTTGTACAGATTACTCAACAGTCTTTAAATGAAACTATCGTTTTCTATAGAGTGTAGTTGTGCTTAAAAATTTAAAGAAAAAAATAATTATTAAATTTGAGGTTGAAACTAAACTAATACATTTGAAAAGCCTGATTTACTGACATTTAACCCCAAAAGACCCAAAGTAAGCTAATCTTATTATAAATTCATATAACACGTAAGTAGGAACATCTGTTAAAACCAATTTTAATAAATAGAAATAAATATAAAATAACTTTGATGTAAGATTTCAAAATCTGAAAAGGTGCACTAATAAAAAATAAAAAAAGTTTTTTTTTCAGAAGGTATGCGGGAGTAGTGCAATGTAATATAATCCATAATTGATAATAATACATAATTGTCCATAATACATAGAATACATTTGTATTACATACAGGTATATACACTATAATAAAGAAAAAAAAACATATATTCAGAGGAAAAAATAAAAATATTAAATATAATTTTTTTAATGGAGGATTTTAGGTCTCATGTCTACAGAAGGCCATCAAGAAGAATTCAATCCAGGCAGCGTTAAGATTGATATCTTACTCTAATGAGCTTCTATGCTGGGATGTACCCGTATTTCACCTATGAAAAATCCCCGACAAAACATCGAGTATTTTACAAGGTATTATTTTAGCAGCATGTCCAATCTGTTAATGGTTTCCAGACTTTTAAAAACAGTTGAGTTAGCGTAAAAAAGAGGGCAATCCACTGAAACGTCCTTCCTTAGTATCTCGCGGCGGAATTCTGATATCGGAGGACCGGACTGATTTATGGGCAAACTTCTAATGCTCGGCGCTGCCAAAGCTGAAAACATTTTTTTGATTGAAAAAGTTAAGAAACCTCAATGCGAGTTCTGCCAGTAAAACTATTTTGATTTTGTAATCAAACGTGAGTCTTGCAAATATTATTATTTTTGGAAATTTCAGCTTAAGGCAGAATGTTACGTCGCTGATAAAGAAAAGGAAAAATTGCTTTTGCCACCCCAAGTAATAATTCTACTTATGTTTAGGAAATCTATCGGTGTGCCAATATATATATATTTTAATAATGCTCTTTTTTTTAAATAGATCATAGTATTCCTAAGTTGCGGAATTTTGTGGCTGAAGAAATTAAAATATAAAATAGACGTGATGGGGAAAAGAAAAAAATGTATTAAACTCGGAATTAACTTTTAAACATTAATGCTTAATTGTTATTGAATATATAAATAATATCAATTATCATTCTAAAACATAAATATGAAACAGAAAAAAAATAGAAACTAAAAAGAACAATGGTCATGACCGAGACTCGAAGTCGAAACTTCTGCTCTATCTGGGAGTAACACTCTGCCAATTGAGCCATCAAGACTTTATTAGAAAGCGGTATTTTTAAACGATCTTTTATTCAATTTCTTAGATAATGAATGTAGAAAAATGTGTGTTGGAAAAAACCTGGCTAATCCGATCAGGTTACTTAATATAGCCAAAGATATTTGAGGTTTCAAACTTTCTTCACATTTCCACGATTAGTGTCATTTTTTTACATTCAAACGGTCTCCGTTAAATGCTGATTGTCGGTCCGTTTTAGCTTTTGAACAAATTTCGATGAGTAAAATAATTAAAACGATGATGTTGTTATGCTTGTCAGCTGATCACAATTTAATCAAAAACTGAAACACACCTAGAAACGACATTCAACGGGGACCATTAAAATGTAAAAAAAAACAAAGTGGCGCCAAACATTGAATTGTGACGACGTCAAATGTAACAAAAGCTTAGAATACACAAACCTTTAAAATAAACACTTTATTTTAATTATTTACGTTAAAAACTTTTTAAAAATAAAAATAAATATATTCGGCTATATGAATTCATGACGTTTGAACAAACAAACAAACAAAAAAAATAATAGTTGTCACCATTTCACACACTTTCAAATTTGAACGGAATACTAATGATCAGGTTATAATATAGTTTAATATCACATGATGCTGTTATTTACACAACTACGCTCGATTTGGGAATATTGTTTCGCCATTTGGAATTAATTTGATCATTTTTTATAAGTTGCATGTCTTGATAAGCATTCTGATTATCACAAATTTCCAGTCCAAAAGCTAAAGCTTTGCATTTTGTTACATCATAGTCGAACATCTTGCAATATAGCAAAGTACGATAGTAATATATATTTATATATATATATTTTTATCCCACATACAAACATCATGCCGATTCGTGAAATAGACCTTAGGCCTTCCATTTCATTAAAATCTTCCAGAAACACGGAGAGAAATCAAATCGATTTCAAAGCCTTTTCGAATTCATCCCTTGACCCAACTAGTTCAAGCCACCCCAAGTAAACACAGAAACTTTCAGGCAGCGAAATACAAACTTAATGAAATGAACCGTAAAAAGGTCCGAAAATGATCGATATTGAATTGTCGCAAGTGTGAATTTACTAGTCAGATAATCGTGTGTTACGTGGCGATAAGATAGTGTATGGGTTAAAAAACATTAGATGACCCTAGCACTGGTGAGTACAAAAAAAAATCCAACTTAACCTAAGTGGTAAATATTTAGCTTGATTACAGCAAGACATAATTTATTTACTAAGCAATTAACAACAACAAAAAATTCAAAGTAAGAATTAAATTAAAACTTTTTTACTATAAAAAAGACTCTTACTGCACGAAGACAGTAGAAGCCTAATACGACAACCTTGTAACAGTGTTTTATTTTAAAAAATATATTTTCACGGACCATTTTTTTGTAATTGTACAATTACAAAAAAAAACATAACACGAAATGAGAAAAAAAGAACAACATAGGAAGAACAGTACATACATAATATTTGAATGATACGATGAAAAAAAAAATATACATTTGATAAAATATTCAAGTCAAAGCTGGAACAAGGTTTTAGTAGAGTCAATGCTATTAAATATAATAGATTGTATTCTTCGAAGATTATTATCGTGAAGAATGACAAAAAATATTGAGACTGGTATCAAAAATTTCACGACCATGGCTTGAGTTGACAAGTCTGGACAGTGGAGAATGATACTTTTAATTAGGAGAGTGATGATTGAGGAACAGCAGTTCATTGTTTCTAAGTCTGCGACAAAGAAGGTGAGTCAATAATACGATTAATAATTTAAAAAATGCAAATAAAATCAAAGTCTTTCCTACGCTTTTCTAAAAACTACATTTTTAATGTCTGTTCAATTTTATCATATGAATAATCGCCCCTTTCTCGTCCTAATCTCCATGCAATTCCGCGTAAGACGCGATGCTGCACGGATTCAGTATGATGAATATGGACAGTATAGAAAGGAGACCAAATTACACTGGCATATTCTAGACGAGGGCGAACTAATGAGCAGCACAAAGATTTAAAACAAACAAAAAAAAAAATTATAATTCATGTTGCGCAAGTATTTTGAACCTTGTCCAAGAGTGGATATTACTTTCAGTATCGGACTGAAGGCAGAAAACCATAAAAAATGCTATTATTAGATTAAACTATATTTATTTAAATATTTATAGTTCTACCGCTATCATTTTTTTTGTGTAGTGTGTTACTGTATAAAAATTCCAACTGCCTGGATTCAAAGAGACTCTATCATCTCCAATTCGGTAAAGGTTTAGAGGTTGATGAATGCGAAGAGGGGAAAGAAGACAACATGGTACAATAGAAAGCTAAGTAGCACCTCACTACCATAATGTGGTAACTGAACAAAGCTACTGTCATAAGAAGTAACGATTCGATTTCGAAAAGTGACAGGGTTATGTTAAGAGTATATTCCACTCTATTCGCTATCTACATATTTATTTTGCATAATAATTCAGTCAGCTAAATAAATTAAATTGAAATAAGCAATTTTGGAGTTCCTTAAATTACTGTACAGAGAGTCACCATCGTCCACTTGTCGCTCTATTTCCCAACGATGTGAGTCGCGTTTGATAACGACAAATAATAACTTGTTCTCGCCCGTGCGAACAGCGGACGCCCTGATAAAACGGACAACAATGCCATTATTTGATTTAGGTTACATATTATTCCGGATGGCGTCATTTTCACTATGGCAAACATCAATCTCTTGTATTTCGTATCAGTGACAGTAAGGACTGTAATATGGGGTGTTTCTAAATGCTTAGAGGGTACACTTAAATTTTGTGTAGTTTGATTGTTTTTTAAATTTTATTTGAAGGTTGTAAAGTACCTGACTATTTATATGTAGTTTGACGGTCTCCATAGTCGAGTGGTAAGATGCTCGACTACGAAGCCAAAGGTCGCGGGCTTAAACCCGGTATGCGCCAATAACTGTTATCAAATTAATGTGTGTCATAACACATTTAATTCAAATAAATAATAAAAAGTATATTTGCGGCACGTTTAAGAGTGGTAGATACTCTAGTATCGCCTAGGTTAAAGACCACCATTCAGATTCGAAACGTTGCTTGGAATGGCTTTGGACATGATTGGTGACTACATTTTATTTTATTTATTTTTATGGTGAATACCGCACAAGAGTCCCCTGAATTGTGGTCTTTCACCAGGGCGACGCTGAGAATACCTATCACTATTTCAGAAAGAGAAAAAAAATGACGACCAGAAGGGTGAGGCGGGTGAACATAAACTATAAAACTTACAAATGAAAGGTTGCAGAAGTCAGAGACGCCTGAAGAAGATATAGTACGCGATAATCAAATACTTGAATCGGATCATTATATGTTTCACCTTTTGTTAATAGAGTGGAGAGAATTTGGATTTTATCCGGCTGTTTGTAACCTGCGAATGTTTTTCTTTCTCAAAAAAAGAGGGGCTCTTGTACTATGAGCTGTACTATAATTAACTGCACACTGTTGCCAAGTGACCAATAGATACGTTGACGCACGGGTGGTAAACTTTTGATCAAACCTGGTTAGTTAAATTTCTTGATTTCGTTTACCGAAAATTCCACGAACTCTGCAAGCTATTTCCGCCCATAACTTGCCTCACATGCGATTTTACAGTAATACCACATTGTTACTTCGTGTAGCTTTTCATGATTATAAATTTCAACGACGGCAGATGAAAATTGAACATTCTTAGTAGTGGTAAAAATCACTGGAAACCTAACAGAATAACATTATACATTCTAGTGGACACGAATAATACGCTTTTTTATAACGGTGAATTATTTTCCGCGAGCATGTTAAGAATAGAATTTTAATATGACGCCAAAACGAAGTTTTCTTGCGACAGAGTAATAATTACAAATATCGGTCACCAGGACTTGTCCCGAGTCCTGGTGACAGATATTGTAAGCGGCTAATAATCTCGTAGGCGGAACCTACGTCATTCCACTAACCGCAAGGTTCCTTTATTCTAGCCGGCTTTGACTAACCGCCAATCAGCCAAATACGAACGTGTAGAATTTACTGTTTAGATCGTTTTGAAAATCGAAGATTACATTTTTTCGCACGACGATCAGAATCAGAAAATGAAGGTGTTCATTTAAATATCATTTGTATCATTCAATTGCGAAAATAGCCAACCTACGTTAGAAGAGGGCAATTAAAAAATAAGACACTCAGTTCGATACACCCTGCCTTATCGGATTTTCGCAATTATTCTAGGAAGGTTGGCAACGAATTGCCTATCGGTTTGTCTATACATAGAATTGCCAAATCTGAATATCTAAATCAAGGGACTGATTTTCTGGGCGGGTGCACAGATCCCCGCAGGCTCAGAGCGATTGGTGGAGTTGATTTCCCCGGGTGCCTACTTTTGAGTGCGAGAGCTTTTCTACGAGTTACACCCCCGGTGTCTGAGAACTAGACGCTTAAGCGGTAAACTAGCAACCTTACGCGTCATAATAAGACACTTCAAAATTATTGAAATGATTAATTCCTCAACATATTTTTTAAGGCTTCGCGATTTTGCAATGGCTGCTTTTCTATTCTGATTTAAAACCAACTCGATTTTATCGTTAAACGAAAACAAATAGCTGTTAAGCATTTGTATGATAAAGGAATATAAGATGGTACATAGAAAGATGTGGTACTCCATTTTTCCTGTCAATAAAAATAACATTTTTTCTTTTCAACGCTTCATTATGTAACGTTTTATAATAGATTATTAGACTTGCGGTCGAACCCAATCTCTTTTATTTTCTGTATGTTTTTCTAAATCATATTGTTTAATGGTATTTAATTGTCTCCATAAAGTTGATTCAGCTGTTTATTTACTGAATTCTTGAAGATGTTTTTTTCAACAATTCTAAGAATATATGCTGCGAAAGTGAATGGAAGAAAAAGTCGGGGACGCCCGAGGAAGATATGGCACGATCAAATGAATCAAATACTTAAACGGGTCATGTGAAGAGTCAGAATAATAGAAGAGTGTGACGGCCTCCATAGTCGAGTGGTAAGACGCTCGACTACAAATCGAAAGGTCGCGGGTTCAAACCCGGCGTGCGCCAATTACTTTTATTTAATTAATATGTGTCATAACACATTTAATTCATATAAAAATAATAAAAAGTATATTTGCGGCACGTTCCAGAGTGGTAGATACTTTAAGTATCGCCCTGGTGAAAGACCACCATTCAGAATCGAAACGTTGCTTGAAATGGCTATAGCCGTGTTTGGTGACCAGATCTGAATAGCCAGGTACTTCCCAACCTTCCTCTTCCCAATCTCCTTCCCCTCCCCAGTACCTTCAGCCTCACAACATACCCTATTTGGGGATGCCATAGTCTCACTGGCTCTAGACGGTTGGGAGCAGTTGAGACTCTTGTGCGGTATTCATATAAAAAAAATAAAAAAATGACACGATGTATAAATGTGAATAAAGCAAGGAGTGTGTTCCAAGACATAGTTGTATGACGGTATGTCGTTTCTACCTACCCCTGCGGGGAAACGACGGGATAGTTTGTTAGTTAGTTTTGAAGACAGGCTTATTTCCAAGTTAAAATTTTTCCTATCAACCCATATTTGAGAATTTTTGAAAAAGACAAAGTTGCAATAAGTTAGTTCTGTATGCCAAAGAAAGAAAAGGATGAGTTAATAAACGTAGATGTTTAGGATAGCCAAAACAAAATTGAGGAATTTTGTTTTTTGTTTGTAATTAAGTCAAATGTCACATGTTTAAAAAAAAAAAATAATGGCACGTTATTTTATTTTCTGACTCATCATTTTTTTCCTTACTAGATATTAGCGTTGGGAAAAACTTCAATGTTTTGTTTGCAAAATGAACCCTTCGAAGTGAACACTTCAATTGAAGTCGAACTCGCAAAAACGAGATTTGAATTTATCCGCTTATTTGTTAAATTCTTTTTGGAACCGGTTCCTCGCCGAAAAAGCACGTACTAGTCGGTAGAGATTTGAAAACCAAAAAAACTGGAACTGCTTCCTCGCCGAAAAGCACGTACTAGTCGGTAGAGATTTCAAAGAATTGCCAAAATACTCAATCATTCAATTCACCTTCGCAACTGTACTGCTGCAAATTAAAGTACTTCTTTCAATAATATGAATGAACGCTAAAATGAACTACCGACTACAATCGAAGTATTTGTTCGATGAACAATGAATGAAGTAGGAACTGTTTCAAAAAGAAGTAGTTCTTTCAAAGTGGTCACAATGCTACTAGATATGTATATAAGCAAAAACTCATCTCTCTCTTCCTTTCGCACACAGAGTTATTTCTTCCACATATTTTATTTGAAACCTCCTTAAAAAATAGTCTATATTGCATTGCATTTTCAAAGCAGGATACTGAGGTTTTAGGCAAATTACAGCTTTGATTAATGGATTAAGAATGAAAATTGCATACAGTGGGTAATTCTTTCGCTGAAATAGTAGATATGTTCAACTGCACTGAATTTAGTTACAAGAAAGCTACAATAGCATACCTATTTCAAAAATATTACTGTCAATTTATTGCATTATAATATTTCTATTGACTTACTTATGTTTTTGGGTGCTAATCATTTGCTCTATGTTATTTTTATGTCACTATTATTTTATGTTATATATAACACCGTTATGTAAAATCCCATAGTGGCGTATATAATTAATTAATTAAATAAATAAAAATCAATTTCTTACAAAAATGACTAAATAATAATTTTCCTTTAACCATAACCCGTGGCTATTCCCTCTGCATTTTGATTTTAACGATTATTATCAATTCTTGACGAGTAACCAAAATAAATAATGCCCCAAGGGCAAAGATGAAAGACATTTCGTTTGAAAATAAATCTAGCAGGTATTTTAAAAGAATAGGTAGTTCCTTTTACGAAAGAGGAATGCCCGTCAAAGGCAACATTGTTTGTGTTTGTACATTTTAATCATATTTTTCAATTCGCAGTAATGTAAAAACACCCTCCAAAAGTATCATGGAATGTTTATAAGAAGTAAGTAGCAGGAATTAGTTAAAATATAAACTAGAAAGATAGGTTTTAATGTAAGAGATATATTAGATTTATTTAATGTCGGGCATTAATTTGGCCCCCTGTATTGATTTTAATTTAGGCTACGAATATCGTATAATTATATAATACCGTGCATTTTCTTAATCTTATTTTTTTTACGTGAAGGAAGACCGCACAAGAGTCTCAACTGCTCCCAACCGTCTAGAGCCAGTGAGACCATGACATCCCCGATAGGGGTATGTTGTGAGGCTTAAGGTAGTGGGAAGAGGAAGAATATGAGGAAGGGGAAGGTTGGGAAGTACCTGGCTATTCAGATCTGGTCACCAAACACGGCATTTCAAGCAACGTTTCAATTCTGAATGGTGGTTTTTCACCAGGGCGATACTTAGAGTATCTACCACTCTGGAACGTGTTGCAAATATACCATGTTGTATTTTATATCAATTAAATGTGTTATGACACATATCAATCAAATAAAAAATATTTGCGCACGCCGGGTTCGAACTCGCAACCTCTGGATTCATAGTCGAGCGTCTTCCAACTCGACCATGCAGGCCGTCAATGATCTTATTAAGAAATAAAGTACTGCCGCGTAGACTTTCAAATAAATCTTCAAATTGCCGGAACAAAGGGAATATGGCATCTCCAAATATCGATGATGATGATGATGCTCAACAATGTGGGAGGTGGTGGAGGCGGGGAAGAGAAAACTTTATAAGTCCCTTACTATTCAGATCCGGTCACTAAATATCCAAAGCTATTTCCACACATATGAGATCGGGTCGCTTTTACGACTTGTTCTTATGTTCAACAGCTCGGTTGTGGAACGATTTGCCGGCCTCTGTGTTTCCTCCCTCCTTCAACATGGACCTCTTCAAGACCCAAGTTTACTCCTTCGTTTCCTCAAAAAGACCCTCCACATAGCATTTACAAAGATGACACAGGCCCTGAGGGAAATTATTTCCCTCAAGACCTCCTATTTGGAGTTATTTAAAAAAAATATATATTTATATATTTGCCTCATGGCGACAAAAGTATGAATTTGTGTAAAAAAAATATCACCAACAAGGTATTTTATAATGAATACCACACAAGAGTCCCAACAGTCTAGAGCCAGTGAGACTATGGCATCCTCAATCGGGGTATTTTGTGAAGTTAAGGGTAGTGGGGAGGGGAAAGAGATGGTCAAGAGGAAGGTTGGAAAGTACCTGGGTATTAAAATCTGGTGATCAAAAACCACTAAAGCCATATCAAGCAACCGACGTTTTGATTCTGAATGGTGATTTTTCACCAGGGTGATACTTAAAAGTATCTATCACTCTGATGAACTGTCGTTTTGTTCGTTGACGATTTCCAGTCCTGGTGATATTGTGACAAAATTGACACAGCGAGAGGTCGCAAAAATTAAAAAGCATATCGTAGATAATGCTTAAACTAAAAGCACTGCGTAAAAACAAACTATGCTCACCTAGTCACGGATGCATATTTTTGCCTTTAGGAGAAAAATCATTCCTCAAACATGCTGTATCCATTTGGTTTTCCAATAACTGTATTTGTATCGGACGCTTTGAGCCTCCACCGGCTGCTCATTAGAGTGATAATAAATAATTAAATATGTTTTAGCATTAAGTGTAAATAATAATGTTAAAATTTCATGTTTTGTTGTTCCCGAGCAAATACTGCCCGGGAGCTATGTTTACGCCGCTTGGCCGGACTCATCTGACGTGCCTAGCGGCGGGGTACGCGCTATATACGTCCCACTCCACAACGATCGGAGACTACACGCGAGAGTAACGAGCGAGCTCCGACCCTTCTCCAAAGACGGCCGAAAGCTTATGGCGCTCTACCGGCCGTTTGACAAACAATTTACTAGGCTGGCAGTACTTACGCCGCATCCCCTCTCTAGCGCCCGGAGGCTGGCCGCCCCAGTCAATGGACCGATCCGTTAGCCAATGAGCGCTAGGCAGAGATTCGGCGTATTTCAAAATCTTATTGTTGCGTAATTATGGTTAGGTATTAATTTGTTAACTAGATTGGCGGGAATTCAGTCATCGGTACGATAAATAAAAGTACACAGATCTGACGGCTGAATTCCCTACTACATAATTGTATAAGATAAAATGTTGTGATTATGTTAATTAAGTAGTTATAAGACAAAACATGTACCACCACCCCTTATGTAACCCCCCTAGTAATTTGTAAATTGTAAAACTTTGAGATTAATAAAAATGCTGGGAAGAAGTGGTTTATTGGAAACGAAAGGTCATAAAGAGAGCTGATGTTGGTATATTTTGCCTTCCCGCTAGAAAAATGCTAGCGGGAGCTACGAGCTCTCAAAGAGGAGAACTCGCAAGAAACCGGGCGTTTTGAGCGCCCAAATCCCGGGTCCAGCGGATGCTGGGCCGGGGATATAAATACAGGGCCCAAACCGGTCCAAAGTAGAAACGGTGCGTAAGATGCGCCGGACCGCATCGGGCCTCGGACTGCCCTAAACCCAGAGATACGCCGGCTAAGTGCGCCCTCTGCGACGGCCCTCATACAGCCAACTACAAAGGCTGCCCGTCTTGGCCCGCCCCAACTCATCAGAGAAATTATTCCAACTACAAATCGCGTCCCTACCATTTAGAAAGGCCCAATAGGGATTTCTCGCGTCCTCCTCCCCCTCTCAATCAGCCTCGCATGACATACGCTAGCGTCACGAGAGAAAACAACCAACATCCGCAGATACCTGCTTCTTCCTCCGTCTCATGGCCCGCGCCGCATTTCTACAGGCAAGCCCCGCGACAAGACCAAAGGCCCTCAAAGACCCCGGCCGTCAGCCAACAACACCGGCTGGAACGCCGCCCAGAATCTCCGCAAGCGTCGCAGAGCGCCTCCGCTCCCCCCCCCCAGACCAGGGCTAGCGATCTTCAATCGCTCATCGAACAAGCCACGGCGATTCAATTCATAATCCAAAATGCCACCAAAGAGTTGAGCAAAATTCAGTCCTTTATAAGTCAATACAATGGGTAGACAACGCTCAGATGATTCAAACTTGCAGACCGCTTACTGGAATGCCAACGGCACAGTTCTAGCGTTCCGTGGAGAAATAATAGAATTTCTTCGCGACTATAATCTAGACGTGCTCATGATAAACGAAACGTGGCTAAAGCCAGCAAAGAATTTTAGAATTCCTAATTATAGTGTTTATCGGAACGACAGAATTGGCAATAGAGCCGGAGGCACAGCAATTCTAGTAAAAAGCAACATAGATCATTGTCTAGCCCATTCATTCTCTAGCGAAAACATCGAATCTACCGCGGTCAAAATAAAAACTTCATCAGGGACACTTAAATTCATTTCTGTGTACTGTCCACCAAGGCGAACTATAATTCCTTCTGAACTAGACTCACTTCTCATAGAGAACGTCCCCACTATAATAGCCGGGGACCTTAACGCCAAACACGGCTCCTGGCACAGCAGGCACGATAACCAGAAAGGTAGAGACCTTGCCAAGTACGCTCTCACCAGACCAATTGCAATTGACGCCCCGGACGTTCCTACATTGTATCCCAGCACCGGCCACCCCGATGTCATAGACATAGTAATCTTAAAGGACACTAGCCACTTGCACTCCTTAAGAGTATTAAACGACTTAGCATCCGACCACAATCCCGTCCTTCTAACTCTCACAGGAGGTTCGAACCCTCTTGTCCCGAATCAGCCTTCCAGAACCAAAATCAAATGGCCTAAACTCAACGAACTTTTAAATAAAAACATAAAAGTGCCTACCTCAATTCCCGATAAAGAAAGTCTAAATAACGCCACTACGAATCTCATCAGTTCTATCAAATCTTGTATTAAAGAGGCTTCCGTTGAAATACCCAACGACACTGTTCGACAAGGTATCCCCGAAGAGATCAAAGATCTGATTAGGGAGAAAAACCTCATCCGCAAGGAATGGCAAAAGGATTGCAACCCTATAGTAAAAATGCACTATAATCGCCTTTCCCGCCAAGTGAGAGACGCTCTCAGCGAATTCCGAAATGAGCGTTGGCACGAATTCATTTCTTCCCTAGAAAACGATAGAGATGCTTACTGGAAGCTCTCCAAAGCCCTCAGACGCCCTAAGACACGAATATCCCCTCTTCAAGGACCGAACGGAACTACAGTCTACTCGAAAGCAGATAAGGCCGAAGCCTTCGCGGATAGCCTCGAAATTCAATTCTCTCCGAACAAAGATCACGACGACCCTAACTTCGTTTCAACGGTAGATTCGACAGTAAATTCAATTATCAATACCGAATCCGACGATTCGCCCATTAAGCATTCGACTCCAGAAGAAATTAAGAAAATAATAAAATCACTAAAAACTAAAAAAGCGGCCGGTCCTGACGGCATTTCAAACAAAGTCATCAAAAATCTCTCGAACAAAGGCATCTGCGCCCTCACAGCCATCTGCAACGCATCACTGAGACTTCGCTGCTTCCCGAAAGAGTTCAAACAAGCAAGCGTCATTCTCATTCCGAAACCAGGTAAAGATCCTCTCTTAACAGAAAACCACCGTCCGATCAGTCTTCTTCCCTGTCTAGGAAAAATTCTTGAAAAATTAATCCTAGTACGACTAAAAGCATTCATTCAGGAAAATAAAATCTTGCCGGACTTTCAACATGGCTTCAGAGCTGGCCATTCAACATCACATCAACTCCTCCGAGTGGTCGAACACATCGCGGAAGGTTTCAACATCAAAAAAAAGACAGTCATACTTTCGCTGGACGTTAGCAAAGCTTTCGACAAAGTATGGCACAACGGCCTTCTCTTTAAAATGTACATCTTAGGCTTCCCGATTAAATTCATTCAAATCATTCACAGTTATTTGACAGATCGTACTTTTAGGGTAAAATTAGATGAAATTTTCTCTTCAATACGTCTGATAACAGCCGGGGTCGCTCAAGGCGGTCTACTATCTCCCGACCTTTACAGTGTATTTTCCAGCGATATACCAAAACCGATAGACCACAACGTGTTAATTACCCAGTACGCCGACGACACTAATGTCATATCAAGCTCAACTGTCGCGACCACTGCTACAAGTCGCGTTCAGCGTCAGGCCATTCTCATACAAGAATGGTGCAAAAAGTGGAGAATTTCAATAAATCCCACCAAAAGTGCTGCTACAGTTTTCACAAAAAAACTGTACAAACAGCCCCCGAACATTAAACTGTTTGGGGAAAAAGTTCCATGGGAAAAATCAATCAAATACCTCGGAGTAATTTTAGACTCAAAACTTACGTGGAACGATCACATAAACTCAAAAGTGAAATCTGCAAACAAAGTGATATCTGCACTCTATCCCATGCTAGGCAGAAAAAGTCGATTATCAACAGACAATAAACTACTACTCTACAAGACAACCATAAGGACAGGTTTTTCATACGCCGCACCCATTTGGGGACACGCAGCTAAAACACACATAAATAAACTTCAAACCCTGCAAAACAAGGCCATTCGACTTGCGTTGGGTGCGCCCAAGTGGATCAGGGTTTCCACTCTACACAAAGACTCAAACATTCCTCTGATAAAGGATTTATTCGTAACACATTCTGAAAAATTTTATGCCAGCCTTGCCGGTCATGAAAACCCAACCATAAATTCTCTCGCTAAATATAGCGAGAACGAAAACTTTAAGTACAAAAAGCCTAAGATAATCCTCCGCAAGGAGTGACACCCTGTCCAAGTGGCAGTTAAATTGTTATATACTTATTATGCATGTCTATAAATATTTTATGTCTATGTAGTTTATTTTATCAAAATAGTTTATTTATCGAATTATAGTATGTAGTATTAATATTATGCTTATGTATATGTCTTTCGGACACTCCCTTACAATAAAAATAAAAATAAAATCCAAGTAAAGCATCATTTTGATATTCCCTTATGAATATGTTAGAGTCAGTAAACTTTTAGTTTAGGAACTCTGTGTATGAAGAAGATCAAAATCAAAAAAAAAAATCCAAAGTAGAACACTCTCAGCATCTCTACCGACATCAGCTCTCCTGACTCTACGCTTCTGACCGCTTCTTCCCGCCTGGACTCTACAACTTCGTTTGACTGCTTTTCCCTGGACCATCCGCCTTCTCCCGCCTTTGGAACTTCGACTTGCTGCAACCGACCCAGGCCCGCTTCGCTGATTGACTTGAAGAAACTGGCCCCTTAAAATTTATAGTCAATGTGCTGACAATTTATTAAATCATTAAAATGGAATTCCACCACGAATTAACAGTTTCAAAATTAGAAATAATATAAAATAATTTTACGATATTTCTACCGATAATATCAGCATATAAACTCTCTTTTGAAGACATGTCTTAGAAACTCTAACGAACAATTTAAAAAATGGAGAGATTCTGGACCATAGTTGTGTGAAATTACGGTAATTATTTCGGTATTTCGAAATTCGGCACATTATTTATCGAAGTCTATAAAATTTACAAATATTTGGTATCAAAAAGGTTCTGAAATATTGCCAGCCTTCAAAAAAAACTTACTCGAAGGATTAAAATGCGTTTCAAAATATTGAGATTTAATTCATTCAAAATGTTTGTTTTTCACACCTTGATATAATGTAATGGGTCATGAAATAGCCTGTTGAAAAGGGAACTTTGTACGTGAGGAATATTTAGCCACCCCAAATTGCCAATTTATCTTCATAATCTATAATATGATTATGGGTTTGGTAATTGATGGTTAAATTTTAAAAGGATTTTCTACACACGACAGTAACCGACCCCTTAACTGTTTTTGAGGCTTATGTATTCACACCAGATAATTATTAATTGGTTTTAATTAACGTCAATTTATTACGAAAAAAAACGTCTTTCTTTCTTTATTTTTTTCTTCGTTACACCTTAAGTTATTATGAATCCAAGGTTTACAACAAACATCAATGGAATTTTTTCGTTTTTCAATACTAAAGTTTGTAATGTCAAATTTAGCGCTGTGCGCCAAATGTAAAATATAATGCCGAATGTCGTTTGTTTTTATTTATATTTAAAATTTAACCTAACCTCTTTATTTTGGGGGTGGATCTTTGGTTGCAAACAATCTAACATAACTTATAATCACAAAATAATCGCACAATATATTACCGTTTTTAATGAGTTTTTTTTTATATAACAGGGATACTAATTTACAAATAAGCAATGTTTATTTTGGTGAAAAAGTACTTTATATTTTTAGTCTTCTTAAACGATAGCAACTGGCATTGTAAGATAGTATGTTGCATTTGGCAGAAAATAATTCTGGTCGTCTTGACGAGAGAGATGAGACGAGTCGAGACAAGAGACGAGACAAGAGACGAAACGAAACGAAACGAAACGAAACGAAACGAAACGAAACGAAACGAAACGAAACGAAACGAAACGAAACGAAACGAAACGAAACTAAACGAAACGAAACGAAACGAAACGAAACGAAACGAAACGAAACGAAACGAAACGAAACGAAACGAAACGAAACAAAACGAAACGAAACGAAACGAAACGAAACGAAACGAAACGAAACGAAACGAAAAGAAACGAAACGAAACGAAAAGAAAAGAAACGAAACTAAACGAAACGAAACGAACTGAGGCGAGCTGAGGCGAGCCGAGTTGAACTGAGCTGTTGCACTCGTAAAATCATATTATGTCCATTCAAAAAAATATAAATATACAAAGAAACAATTTTACAAGTAGGTACTTAGGTAAGAAGAAAAAAAAAACGAATTTTCTAAGTACAACAATTTCCTGAATTACATACAAGCAAGCACTTTAGCGACGATTGAGATAAGAACAAAGATGTATAATGAATTCTGTTTATCTCTTTCTTCCTGAGAGGTAGGCACTGGGAAAAGGATAAAGTGTGAATTTCTTACCAGGAAAGAGAACGGAGAAGAGTAAAAGAAAACAAGGAGATTCTCGGAGGTTTTTTAAGCATCTCAAAAGAGATAAAAATACATTGCAATTTACTTTTTTGGAGTGACTCTAAGACTACCAAGGAATCTAGATAAATTATCGCAATAACAATATCGGGGCTTTTCTCCTGTAACATTCGGTATAAACCTTTAAAGCTTTTTAAACAACCTGCGAATCACCGTTCGTGACAAGAGTTAAACCGTAGGATCGTGATTCTTTATCAATATTTGACTGAGGAAAGCGATGCGTTTTCTAGATAAGTTCACCTTTAATATTTTAAATATAAATTTTTACTTATGATAACAGTACCTATAGAGCACCTGTTTTTGGAGAACAAAAAGTTACATAGTATTTTTAAATTACAAAAAATATTTTATACTCAAAACCACCAGAGTTTCCTAAGCCACGTCAGGTCTAATGGCTTTCACCATAGCTCCGTGGTCTATAATAGTCGCCAAGTCAGCATATCGTCACTGGAAAGGCAAAAAGGCTTAAGCGACACATTGGTCAAAAATGAGTTAAATATATATAATACATCTTTTTTTCGTAAATCGAATGCTTTGCTCTCGTTTGATTCTGAAGACTTTTGTGACATCTATAATATATTTACCATATGAGAGAAAGCTTAAATCAAGCGACACAAGTGTGGGTTTTTTTGGAATTTGTCGCTTCAGGTAACTCAGTGAAAGCATCGAGTTAACTTTTTTTTCAAAAACCCAACCAGGTACTGAAGACTTATGAATTTTATTGAAAAACAAAAAGAAGTGCTCTTGTGTGAACTTCAACCTTCAGCTTCAGCCCTTTTGCCTTTCTGGCGACGAAATGGTCCGGCATTCAAATCCCAGTCGCTGAATAAATTTAAAAAAAAACTTATGGTTTTCTATCGATAGTATTTCATATTATTAAAAAACGTCTAAAACGGTATGTCAAAACATTTATATCTGGAAAGAAAGAAAGAGATGAGTCAATAAACGCAGATTTTCAGGAGAGCCAAAACAAAATTGAGGAATTTTGTTTTTCGTATGTAATTATGTCATATGTCACATGTTCTTTTTCAAAAAATAATGGCACATAATTTTATTTTCTGACTTATCTGATTTCCCCTTGGTACAACTCTGCATACTTACTCAAAACTCGATTTTATTGACTCATCCTTGTCTTCGTTTCGCAGACAGAATTATTTTTGTTAAATTGTTTAACAGGGTGAACTGGAAATGATGTAATAAACGAGTGATGTGTACGATCCATCTATAGGAACTCACCCCCTGCATGAGATTAAAGTATTCGCAACACATCAAAGTCATTCCAGAGAATACACAACGACATTCGAAACAATTGTAATTAATATATTCGTATTCCGAGTCGGTACATAATTGCCAACATAGAAATTTGTGTACATTAATCATGACAACTTCGGAGTAAGGTTCAACTTCTTTACGAGATATTTAATTCTACAAGTGCCAGCTCCACTGGTGAGTATATTATTATCAGAACGCTTTAATGTTTTATATTGTTTGACTCTGCCAAAAAGCTACTTCTGAGCTTTTAGAATCCTTTGTGGAAAGGGTAATTAATATTGCTTAGTGAATTGTCCTGTACAAATTAATTATCAAGTCTATTTACATAGTACATTGATATGAAACATACGACATGAGTTATGGCGATAAAAAGGACTTACTCATATTATACAAACACACTACACAACGAAATAAGTCCTTTATTTTTCAGGTTCACGGACAATGTATCGAAGAAGATAAATAAAATTTTTCGATATTCTTTACTCACCTTCTCAGTTGACGTTTTGTCTTTTTCAATCCATACTATCTGTCTCTTTCTCTCTGTTTCTTTTTTATAATTTAAATGTTATTTTATTGTTTTCTCATCGTTCTGTTATTTTATTTTGTTATTCTGTATGTGTATATAACCACAACTTTGTACATTTTGTTTAGTTTAATTTTGTACTCTGATGATGCTTAGGCTAAGTGAAACCGGTCGGTCATAAAAATTAAAACAATATTTGTGGTCTCATACAAAGTTATTTTTTCATTTCTATAAATAAATTACCAGGATATGCGGTATCCAGAATTTAAAGGTTAACAAAGATGGAAAATTATAAAAAATGTGTCTGAGATTGTACTTGTGCGTGGTTCTACCGATTATATTCCGTCAATATTGATATTAAAATAAAACACCCAAATCATCCTCATATTGTAAACCGTGTAAAAACTATTCATAATCATAAAAAAAATGTGTCGTTACGAAGTAAGGCTGTGTTACGAGGTCTTAGATAATGAGTTGAATTAGTTACAATTGATGTTGCAAATTCATTATTTTCACATTAAGGCTTTAATCTGAACACTGACCTTTAGCTAAGATGTCAAGGGTTATTACTATATCTTTCACTTGAGATTTAACTTAGGAAACGAATAAACCTTCAAAAGGCGAAGGCGACTAAATCGCAAGTTAACTCGTATATCGTATTATGTCAAGATGATGTAACATTATAGGTGTACGTACCATACATTTTAAATGCCAGAACTAATTACATCCAATTAGTAACTTAAGCCTTAGTAAGGATCAACATCAGGATTTCTAAATATTTCTACGTTGTTTCAAAACTTCATGAGAATCTTCGATGGCTCAAGTGCAAAGAAATCAATTTCTTCAACAAAACTTTGCAAGATGTTATTAAAACGTATTTCAAATCTAGATTCTTCTCGATAGGAACTAAACTTATAGCATTTTTGAAACACTTATCGGAGGTCTTGACGAAGATATTTGAAATTATTGATTGGAATGCCAAAATACGTTTCTAACGAAGGAAGTTTAATCACGAGTTTTACTAACTTACTATTTTGAACAATAAATTCAAGATCATACCAGGAAATTTTGAGAGTCAAGCTATTCGTAAAAAAAAGTAAAAAAAGAAACATTAATATTTCAATACGGTCAAACAAAAACAAAAAAATGGGTGGTAATATTACCTGTACAACTTTGCTTCCGCCGTTTTTTCAGAAATTCGAGGCTTTATTGTAAAAGAACTGGTTATCGATTCAAATTATTGTCCATCACTGGCCACCACTTTTTTCTATTTTCTGGGCAGCGTATAAATCCCGCGTTGAAAAAACTGGTCATCTTTTGAAGTGATCCACGAATCGATCCAATTTTTTACTTCTTCATAAGACCGGAAGTGCTGGTCAGCCAGGTCGTGTGCCATTGACAAGTGCTAATCAGAAAGAAAAGCGTCTGGAAAAAACGGCGAGTCGGAGTAGGATTTCCCATTTCAACGTTTCCAAGTATGTCTTGACCACCTTCGCAACATGGGGTCGAGCATTGTCATGCTGCTTAATCACTTTGTCGTGTCTCTCGTTATTGCGGCCGTTTGTATTTAAATGCTCGGCTCAAACGTATTGATTGCGTGGTTAACGATTGCTTGTGATTGTTTCAGTCGGTTCAACAGATCATAATACGCTACGCCAAGCTGGTCCCACCAAATACAGAGTATGACCTTGGAGCCATAAATATTCGGTTTGGCTGTCGACGTGGAAGCATGGTCGAGAAATCCCTATGATTTTCTGCGCTTGGGGATATCGTAATAAACTAATTTTTCGTCCCCAGGCACAATGCGATGCAGAATTTTTTCTGTATTTGCATATCTGTATTTTCAGCCAACCAATGCAATTGACGTGCTTAACCTCAATGCGTAAAAAGTAAAAATACTTTTTGACATAATAAAGAAAATTTTACACAACTCTATTCTCGGATACAGATATTTTCACAGATTATCGTAAATAATCATCCCTTGAAGCAATGTGGGCTCTAAATACAGTACATACTTTGATAAATAAATAAACGCTCAGTTCCCGGGGTCTACATAAACATCTCAAACCGTAGGTTCGTGTGTAGTGCTTCAATGTTGATTTAATGAAACCAAGACACGTGTTTCTGTTTGAGATCTGAAACGTTCTGAGCTTGTTGTCTTCTTGTCGATGCTTTTTATGTTTTTATTTATTCACCTTTTGCGGGACCTTCTTAACTACCATCAGGAGAGTTTTATTTTTAATCTATCAACTATCATAAAAGGCTCATGTCTGTATCATAATGATCGTGAATATTCAAAGTTATACAATGGAATACCTACATCTAGATTGAAGAAATACCCATATAAATCACAATTATATCAAAACTGAATTTAATTTAATTTGAAAACATTAATCAATAGTAATATTTATAATAAAAAGTATATAAAACTTTCAGCCTAAATATTTCAAAATCTAAATATCTTTTGTAAAATACACCTTTAAGCCAAAAAAATCATAAATTTTATGCTACCAAATTGTATAATGCTCTTTCAAATGATATTTAAAATAACACGGAGGTGCAAAAGTTCAAAAACAAAATCAAAATATGGTTTAATAGATAAGAAGATGAGGAAATCAAAAAATTATAATGACAACATAAGAATCAGTAACACCAACACAACAACCTACAGTACGCCTCAGAATAGCAATCCCTAGTGAGGACTGGGAATAATATTTCAATATACCTTTATTTCAAAATGTAATATATTTGAAATCAACATATCTCTTAAATAGTCTTTAAAAAATTAAAATTAAAATTTTTTTATAGATTAGAATAAACACAATAAAAATATCTTAACACTTGTTTATGCAAGATATACTAGTGTTACATTTATCTATGTAGCGATAATAACAGTGGTTTTAAGCGTATAAAATACTCTTAGTGTTGCCTTGGTGAGAGACGAAAATTTAGGAACGAATCGTCAGTTGAAATGGATCTCCATGTTTGGTGACTAGATTTAAAATGTGACTGATTTTATCCAACCGTTTTCTTACCCCTCACCTTAATTCTTCAGCACCACAGCAACCCCCAAACAAGGGTGTTTTATAGGAAAACATCCAATTATACTAAAGATTTTGCATAATAGAGTGATGTTTCAACTAAGAAATAATAACTATTGCAAATTCAAAAACAAGAATACAAATCAAAAAATAAATTTACACGATTAAATGTCAAAAACAAAATTATGATATTATTAAAATATTTGAAAGCAAACTAACCTAATGAAAGTAAAATTTATATCAAGTGTAAGTAGTTCATATTTTTAAGATTATGATTTTAATTTATGTAATATGTATGTTGTAAATTAATTCGATGATAAGTAAAAAATATCAGCGGATGTCATAATATCCTTGGCTCCGAGGCCCTCGGGCGATATTAAATAGAAAAAATTACATTATTATGTAGCTTAAAGACTTATAAACAAGGTTAAATTTGATTAATTCTTAAATTAATAGAAAATATTGGATTTTATATATCAAAGAAATGCGTGTAAATAATATTGCTCCAGCGGTAGCTTTAGAATAACGTGAGTATTTACCTAGGATTTTGATTGAAACGTCCAACAAAACGTTTTGTACTTGTTTTGATTCTCGGCAAACAAGGACTCGCGTTTCACCTTGTATTTAAACACCATTTGGCAAAGCATTACAAATAAATTGTTCAGTAGTGTAGGTGTACGAGTTTATTATGTATTGTATTCCAGCCACTCTCTAATAATAATTTAGCCTTCGTAAATATGTATTTCTTTTAATAAACTACCTTTGAATACCTTTTAAATACCTTTGTACTCCGACAACCTTTTAGTTTCAATCAATTTACTTCTGTATGGCTTTAGATTCAGTTTAATTATTTTCAATCTCCTTGATGGGCAAGTAAAAAAAATCCTTGGAGCATTCGTGGAGAAATAATGTGATTCCATGACAAAGGATTGAAAAATAGGTGTAAACTTGCAGTTTTATCTCCCTCTCTCCATTTCTCAGGGAAAAGACATAAACCCGACCACGGCGGTATCAAAGAACTTGAACTTTCAAGGTACCTATACGAGTATTATCTAAAGTTAAACGAGTTTGGTTGAAAAATATGCTCCTTAGAAATTACTAAGAAAGATAGTGGGGAATGGTTTTTTTAGCACGTAGAGCGATTAGACATAGAAAATAATTTGAATAAAGTAAACAACGCGTAAAAACTTAATAAAAATAATTGTAAAAATTTTATTTTTTTTAAATTAAATAAAAACAGTAAGACGGAAAAAGATGTCTGGAACGTTTAAAAAAAACATGGCGAATCAAATTATTCTTATGTTTGTTTCGGATCATATAAAAAGCGGAATGAGATAAAAATTAGTTATTTTACTAGTTGTTAGTAATTAATTTGTTGCTGCTTGATAATACCTGTTTATTATTTATGCACCACATTTATATTAATTTTGTAATGTTGTCTATTTGGTATTGATCACTTTTTTTTTCTCTTGATTATAAGTTATTAAAAAAAAGTGTGTAGTGATTTTTTTAAATTTATTTAATCAATTGTACAAAAATAAACATTTTTACTCAATACTAACAGTAGGTATAATATTAATTGAGTTTATATTTAATGATAAATACCTCCCTGATTAAGAAAATTCTTGTGCTTAGGGAGGGAGTACTAACACGGGTTTCTTGATTTTTTATGGTTAAAAATGATTTTCATATGAATATAATACATTTAAGGTTATTTTATTGAAAAGTGTACTTTTAGTTTTTTTTAAATATTTTGTAGCTGTTTACATCTATTATGTCTTTAGGAAATTTTTTGAAAATCTTAATTGCTGAGTAGGAATAGCAATGTTGTGCTGTTGTTGTATTGAGTTTCGGGGTAATTATTATTTGTGGATTTGAAGTGATGCATTTTTATATATATATATATATATATATATATATATATATATTTCATTATAAAACTTTGAATTCTGTAAATAATTGGTCAGTAGAATAATCTAATGGCTTTTTTAAGATAATTTTAATTAGTCTTCTTTGTACTATTTCAAGTGGGGCTAAGTTAGTTTTATACGCACCTCCCCAGATAAATTATAACTGTATACCTTTATTTATTTTTTATACATCCTGAATATTTTTATATGCGAAATCAACATATTTTGTAATTTTTTAAAATACAATTAAATAATTGAGTTGAAAAAAAAGGTTTGAATGGGGTTAAGTCAAAAGGCGTATTTAAAAATATATTTTTAAATTAATAAAAATGAAGCAAATGAATTATCAAATGTACTCGCAATTTTACTATTTTTAAATGATATTATGTAATAACGATTATAAGATATATATTCAAAACATGTCACACAAAATTTAAAGAAAACTTTTGTATTATTATATAACCTCATCACTTTTCCTCGGAAGAGTAATACACACTTATCACATTATATTGCAAGAAATTGTCCATGTTGTGTGACATTTGATATAATTTCACTATATCCGAGGATGTATGCATTTTTTTTTGTAGTAAAAAAAATAATAACGTTGAAAGATCTGAAAGTATTAAGCCATGGTTTGTTTAACACACATCTTATGTATACTACAATCAGTGTATTTTAATCCTTCCTCTATCCATTTCATGCCTCAGAATGCAATAAAGGGCTGTTAGCCCCTTTAAACTTTTCTTATCGGCAACTTCTGCATTTAGTCCTCCATTGGTTTTTTTTAAATTTGTTTATAAATTAAGACAAATATCCCTTGGTTACGAAGAACCTGACAATATTAAAAAACTCCTACTACCATCATAATAAGCGAAAAATGTTGATTATGCAATGATGAAGGACTTAGCCAGCAGATGATCTATTTTTTATAGAATTTTAAGAAACGATAGTTGAAGGCAAGAACCTGTTAACCAACTGTCGAGTCATTCTGAGATATTCTGTCTTTTGCGTATTTAAAAAAAAGGATGTAACATCACAAATGCACTAACTATTTTTCATGAATATTTTAGCTAAACTAACTAACTAACTTACCATCACGCCGTTTTCCCGCAGGGGTAGGCAGAGAGGAAGAATGACTTTGTCTAAGCACACACTCCTTGCTTTATTCACATTCATACATTGTCTCATACATACTCTTCTGTTATTCTGAATCTTTACATGATCCGTTTCAAGTATTTGATTTAATTGATCGTGCCATGTCTTTCACGGGTGTCCTCGACTTATTCTTCCATTATATCTACTATAGCTAACATACTGAATTAAATATGTACCTTAATATGTTAATGCATGTCTGCAATACATTATTATTATTGTAGATAACATGTTCTTGCCATGAAAAAAGATTTCAGTTACAACAAAGTTTGCAGTTAATATGTTCGACTCTTTGATTTTCCATGTACGTGTCATTTTGATATGATATGAAAGTGTGTCCATTGAATAGAGCGTACCAGAATTAGTTAAGTGAGAATACTAACTCATTTTTGACAAAAATGTTTGTAAACAGGTTTTTGCCGTGAGGTCTACAATGATCTAAATGATCTTCCTAGGGTTCCGTCATTTGGGTGTAGCCCATTGTATCTCTGATAGTAATCACCTATAGGGTTCCTATTGGCATTTCACCGACGGTTATTATTCCACGCATCAATGATCTCAATGATCTTCCTAGGTTCCATCATTTGGGTGTGGCCTAATGTATCTCTGATAGTAATCACCTATTGAGTTCCTATTGGCATTTCACCGACGGTTATTATTCCACGCATCAATGATCTCAATGATCTTCCTAGGTTCCATCATTTGGGTGTGGCCTAATGTATCTCTGATAGTAATCACCTATTGAGTTCCTATTGGCATTTCACCGACGGTTATTATTCCACGCATCAATGATCTCAATGATCTTCCTAGGTTCCATCATTTGGGTGTGGCCTAATGTATCTCTGATAGTAATCACCTATTGAGTTCCTATTGGCATTTCACCGACGGTTATTATTCCACGCATCAATGATCTCAATGATCTTCCTAGGTTCCATCATTTGGGTGTGGCCTAATGTATCTCTGATAATCACCTATTGAGTTCCTATTGGCATTTCACCGACGGTTATTATTCCACGCATCAACGATCTCAATGATCTTCCTAGGTTCCATCATTTGGGTGTAGCCTAATGTATCTCTGATAGTAATCACTTACAGAGTTACTATTGGCATTTCACCGAAGTTATTCCACGCATCAACGATCTCAATGATCTTCCTAGGTTCCATCATTTGGGTGTAGCCTAGTGTATCTCTGATAGTAATCACTTACAGAGTTACTATTGGCATTTCACCGACGGTTATTATTCCACGCATCAACGATCTCAATGATCTTCCTAGGTTCCATCATTTGGGTGTAGCCTAATGTATCTCTGATAGTAATCACTTACAGAGTTACTATTGGCATTTCACCGACGGTTATTATTCCACGCATCAGGCCCGGGGCGACTGCCTCGCCTCCCCCCCACCCCTCCACCCCCTATAAGGCCGACTGGTCGCAGCAATTAGCAAACTAATTATAGCACCGGCCCTAGTCGAGGAACTGTTTCCATCTCGAGAAATTATTCCCAACTCGAGAAATTATGAATTTCAAGCAGGTCGGTCCTACGACACATACGGGAAATCATTATGTTATTTATACTAGATGAAAGAGAAACATATATATAAAAGATTCTGATGGAACGTGTAATAAGTGCGGAATATCGTTAAAGGCTCTACAAATACGAATTGTATAATGTCTACTTTTCCGGGATTAATATTGCCGTCTATTCATTAATACAGAGTGGAAAAGTCACAAAAATATAGCACAAGTAATCTGTTTGAACCTTAATGCACATGTTCATAAGGTCATTATTTGTAAATCACGGGAAAATAATAATAAAAAATTGCCCTTATCTGTCTGGACAACAGGAGATTTAAAACATCTTTATACCTGAAATTAAAAAATAACTTTGTAAAAGACCACATATTTTTATTATTTTTTTTATGACCGGTCGGTTTTGCTTAGCCTAAGTATCATCAGGGTACACAATTAAACTAAAAAAATATATGCAAAGTGTGCGGTTATACGAGTATATACATACAGAGAGAGAACACAACATGAAATAAAATAAAAGAACAATGATAAAATAAAATAATAATATTTTAAATATAACAAAGGAGCAGAGAGAAAGAGACAGATAATATGAATTGAAAAGGGCAAAACGGCAACTAAGGAAGGTGATTAAGTAATAATGAAAAATGTTGTAAGTTTACAGGAAATATACCTAATATTGGACTTCTTATTTTACTACTTATTTTACTACTTACTGTCTTATACAAAAATATTTTTTCAAGTTATTAAATATTTCAAACCACAAATAATTTAATTACTTTCTACCAAAAAACTTTTTTTTTTCCGTTTGAAATGAATGAAGTTTGTAAAGTTTGTAAACGAATTGCACCTTATGGTGAGTGAATAATCATATTGCCTGACAAGTGCAGCTTTAAAGCAAGGCAATAAATCCTTGACACATAAAAAAAACTAGGTACCTTTCATTTTATAAAAATTTGAAATGTTTTATCAGTTGGTGATGTAATGTCTTCTTGTGATTTCCGCGTCTTTTTTCCATTCCCTTGCATGTCATATACCGATACATGTAACACATATTTTTTTTAATTAAAGCATAAATTTAGTACAATATCATCTATTTTGGAAAGCGTTAGTTACCAAAAATGTATGCTTAACACTGATGTCAAAAAATATTATTCGCAATGCAAATGTAAATTAAAAGTTTGTAATATTATATAGTTAGGTTTATAATATATCAAATTAACATCATAAATTTCACCTTTTAAAGTCGTTTTACACCCTTATAAAAACCATTGAGCGCCCTTTAAAAATAAATTGATTATGCAATTAACGTACAGTACTTGAATCTCAATATTAAAAGCAAAATATGTAATCGGTATACGAGGCCTGTCCAAAAGAAAAGGTGAATTTTGAATTTTCGCGGGCTGTGTACATTCGATTATCGTTTTTTTTTGTTATGTTGGTACACATATTTTGTACTTTTGAAAAAAATGGATCAAATAATATGAATTGAATTTGGCGTTAAAAATGGAATAAAGTGGTCCAACGCACTGTGGCATTCGGCGAGTCTACTTTGTCTCAAAAAAGTGTTTATAAGTGATACAAGCGCTTTCTAGAAGGCCGAGAAGATGTTAATGACGATGAGCGTCCTGGAGTTGTGAAAAAATAAATCATGGATTTTATTCTTTGATCCATATTTTTCAAAAGTAAAAAATCGAAGAACACACAAAAACGTGACCAACCTTTCCAGTTGTCAAAAACAAACCACTAATCCAAAATGGCTGATAATGCTAACATATGATAAACATATGTGTACAAACATAACAACAACAAAAAAAAATCGATAATCAAAAATGTACACAGCCCGCGAAAATTCAAAATTCACCTTTTCTTTTGAACAGGCCATGTAAATCATGTTTCAAAGTTTTAATCGATTTGATAGATTCTCCCATCCTAACAGACCAATCAAAATCTTCATATCAATGGAAGGTTTTTCAAAGAAGTACTGTCATTAACTCCTTCCATCACAAGTCCCCAGCCAGTACAGACGCTAATAATATCGTTTCCTCCTTCCTATAATATGAATATCTCTTCGAGACCCAGATTTACTCCTTACTTCACTTAAAAAGACTTTTCATATTGCATACCTTAATACAAAACAGGCCGTAAGTAAAATCTTAGAGCCTCCTGCGTGGAGATAACGCAAAAAATGGTTTTCTCCGAAATAGAACGATTGTATTGATACGTAAAAATACGATTTAGGATGCGTCTGTTATTTTGAACAGTATATTGTTTTGATTATCAAAATTCCGCTTGTTCAAATATGTCTGTTTTGAATAATTTTGCATAGTTTCAAACCCTATTACGGTAGGTAGATCTATATATCGGTAATTCAATTATTTAGCGTTTAATGGGTGCGGTTTGAACGGAATCTATTAAACCAAAGTATTTTTATTTTATTATTTTAGCAATGAAAATTTTAATTTTGCTTTAATCTTTCAAATATTTATTCGGGAGAAGAGCAACTGAAATTGAAGATTTGAATCTGTAGCCTGGAGCTAGTGAGATGGTGGCATCCCCAATTTTAGGTTTTTAAAGAAATGAAAAAAAGCGGATACTTTCCAGAAATTGAAAAAAGGGAAAATTGAGAAACACCCTGTGAGTCAGATCTAGTCACGTGGCTAAATTAAGTTATTTTGAGCAACGTTTCGATTTCAAATGCTGGTCTCTTACTCGGGCCATCTTGAGAATATCTGTTAGTTTTTTATTTGCATTGCTAGCATAGCAGAAACTGTGATCGGAAAAAAAGGCAATAATTATTTTTTTCCGATTTGCTTGGTACGTATGGCCATACCACCACCGTTGTATATTTATTCAAGGCTCTAGGCCTTGAAAAAACTTTTGACTCTTGCAAAACGAGCAGTCCGTTTGATAGGCTCTTTTATGTACCTTATCGAGCAGTTTGCGATTTACAGAACGTAGACGTCTGGTAGGAACGTTATATCGTGTCTTCTAGCATTTCAAAGGAATGGGTCCCGAAAAAATAGCGGAATAAATTTATATATTCGACTATATGCATGGTGTCAAACTTGGTAAACATTTGGTACATGAGAACTGATCATTTTGACTTAATCTATTTAATATAATGGTTTTTTTGCAGATTGTACAATGAAAATTATCTTATTATAAATTTACGACTTCAATTGTGTTGCCAACTGGCCTGTGAAATGATTTGCCGGATTTTCATGACTCGGTTTCATTCCTTCCTCTCCTTAAAAATACCCTTTATACTATATCTTAAGCATGGTATTAGCATGCCAGTGTGTGCAGTGGCGTGCACTCCATATAGTCACATAAGCACTGCCCACCTTGCTGTACTCGCATAAAAATATTAATTATATTAGAATAAATAATATAAAATTATTGCAAAATATAAATCTACACTGTAAAAAATACGTGCGAAATGTAGCTAATGACACCGCAGCGAGCGCCCCACCTTTCTACTATAACGTGTCAAAAGCAGTAACTACATATGCTCAAACACCGCTAACGTCAAAGTAGATTATTCTATGTTCACGAAACTACGCAAAATGTGCATGCAGTGCGCGTTCAAGTGGCTCGTTTGTATTAGTATCTTTGTTAGTGTCTCAGGCAGTACTTTTACAGAACAAATTCAATAGCAATCAGTAAGATTTGTAGGTTAATATCTTTATTATCAATTAGTCCGCTGTTTTTTTTACTGTCTACCCTGATCGAAAATTTTGTACACGCCACTAAGTGTGTGTGTGCTTTTTTTCTTCAACAAAGGCTTCTTCAAGACCCAGGTTCACTACTTCCTCTCCAAAAGGCAGCCCAAAAGAATGCCAGCCAATGCAAGAAAATTAAAAAATACGTAAAGATAGAATCATTTTTTTTAAGTATGCCTACCATCATGATAATGCTATCATTTTCTTCACGTACGTAGTTCAATCAATGTATTATTATAAATCGATAATCAATAAAGTACCCATTGGTGTGTCGGTAAATCTTTCAGTAATTGGATCGAATTTAATTGCGCACTAAAACAACCTATGAATAGCTTTACCTTTACGGTTGACGACTTTGCTACGTGGCAAATCGCAAGAGGCAATGCAGAGCCAGGCCCATAAAAATGGATCGTGACGTCATAAAATGTATCGAAAATTGTTAAGCGTTTATCTCCGGGCGGCAAGCCGCTTAACCTTAAATCCACGGAGTTGTTTGTATGTGAGAGCTTAAGTGCTTTCTGAGTGTTATAATTTTATGTGGAAACAACCAAGTAATTTAACTTGAACCCTACGTGGTTTAGTGATACATTATGGATTTAAAAGTAACATGAAGTTGTCCCCCACACGTAAATAAATTATTCATTATCAGTTTGTGATATTAACTATCAAACTAGGCTCGTACCCATATCATACAAGTCGTTAATATAATATATTTATGGTTATAAAATCCAATATCATATTAAATAGACAAAACAAATGTATAAATTACTAAATTAATTCAATTAAAATAAACACAAAATAAAATAGCAATAGAAATTAAATCAAAGCATGTATATCTATGTGAAAAAACCTTTTTTTATAAATGATAGAATACCGATATTTGGGGAAAAAATGGTAAGTAAAGGTTCATAAATAGAAGAGTACATTTTTGTAAACACAAAAAAATAGGAAAAAAATGAAAAGCATAGATTTGGAAACAGTAAACAAATAAAATATTTTCATAGAAAGCAATCACTTTGTGGCTTGACATATTTAATGAAATGAAGAAATAACTTTGTACAAGACTTCGACCGGTTCCGCTTAGCCCAAGCATCATCGGGGTACAAAATTAAGCTAACTAAAAAATAAGTTTGCGATTATACTCGTATGTACATACAGAGGGAGAACACAATACAAAATATGTTGTACCGTGATGATGCTTAGGCTAAGCGAAACCAGTCGGTCATAAAAAATAAAATAAAATCTGAGATCTTATACAAAGTTATTTTTTCATTCGTTAAAAAAAATTACATTAAAAAAACATATAATCCTTAAAAAAGTTTCATTTTCTTTCAAACACTTAGCGCTGTATATATTTTTGAAGCGACGAACCAGAACTGTCGTTGAGTGAATATAGTTTCGAACAACGCAGCCAGAGTTTAGTGAGAAACGGGTGTTTGTTTGATGATGCAGACCTACCAAGAGCTTATTTGTCAATGCGTAACAAATGCTTATCTTAATAAATAATTATTTACATAACCACCAACAATAAGATATGTTGCTACGGATTTAAAGATATCACAATAGATCTTAGATAAACCCAAGACGTTAAAAGATGTTGGATAGTTTACAGAGGCTTTTTGCTGTGGTTAATATGAGCCTCCCAGCGTAGCTGATTGTCAAGGATGATTATGAAATCTTTGTCTTCTATTGTTGAGTGTTACATGAACAACAATTATTTTGAGGATATTCAGACCTGTTTAAATTGACTAAAAAGGAGGCTTACATACTTACTTAGACAGTTATGGGAAATAGTATGTTATGTGGGCGTATAGAAAATATCGTATATATATATATATATATATATATGTTATGATTAAGGTTTTCACGGGTGTAAGATGTAGAACAATTTTCTCGGTTTACCCGCGTAACGTAGTCCTTAAAAGGACTTTTTAACTCCTGACGTTTCGGACAGATCACACTGTCCATCTTCAGAGGCCTTATGTCTTGAGTCAAGACATAAGGCCTCTGAAGATGGATAGTGTGATCTGTCCGAAACGTCAGGAGTTAAAAAAGTATTTTTAAGGACTACGTTACGTGGGTAAACCGAGAAAATTGTTCTACATATATATATACTGTGTTTCGTTAGTATCTTATGCTGTTTGATACATTCTTACGACTGCAAATGGCTTTTGTAACTAGAGTATGCATTGAAAAACTTTATTTTGGAAACCCATTGTTAAGGAAATTGGAAAACATTTAAAGACTATTTGACTAGGCTTGTTTTTTTTTTTAATATTACCTAATAATTTCCAAGCTGCCTGTATGTCAGCAACATTTTTTTTTTATTCTTTAAAAGAATTACAAACATTCTCGGATTACGAATAACCTGACGATATTTGAAAAACTCCCACTGCCATCATAATAGGCGGAAGCAACGATGGAGGACTTAGTTAGCAGAGGAATTGAACACACGACGCCCGGTGGTAATCCGACGCGTTTATCCACTCAGCTACTAACCGGTCAAAAGTAAATCTAACTGTCCAATTCTTTTCACTTTCGATTATAATGAAACGAATCTGAATGTCATTTAATAATATGCCTCGCCTCATTAACTAACTAACTAACCATTACGCCGTTTGCCCGCAGGGGTAGGCAAAGAGGACAAGCCGCCATACAAATCTGTCTTGGCACACACTCTTTGCTTCATTCACATTCATACACTGTCTCATACATACTCTTTTATTATTCTGACTTTTTACATGGCCCGATTCAAGTATTTGTTTCAGTTGATCGTAACCTATCTTTCTCGGGGGTCCCTGACTTTTTCTTTCACTTAAGTACATTTAAAACCTTGCGATGTTTGGTTTTCACAACACGTTAAATCTATAACAGTTATAATCATTCATTTTATTAAAGTTCGGAAAACATTTAATCTTATCTGTCGATCACAACCCCCGGTAATTTGATCATTTTTAGACTTACAGAAAATCACAAAAGCAGTAATATTTTACGCCGGACGCTAGTCATTCGGTACCTCCCATCAATATAAAAACATATTTATTAGGACAGTAAAATTTCTGTAAGCGTCAGCAAAATATCGCCAGTTATAAAATGTATGTATCTCGACCAATAAAATTCAGCGCTTTTCGATGTAATAAAATGAAATCTCAACTTTAATCGCCTGATAAACTTATCCACTGGTTTCGAAATCACGTCCCGTTTTTGAGGATTTAAGGAACCGGTGTAAAATTGTAAAAGCGCAGACGGATAGTCGCGAATCGATAAGTTGCACTTGTGGTCCTGCCATCTATGACTTTGTACTTGCCTTACGGTAATCCACCGCAGATAGGGATGTACAGAACGTTAGATAATGAAACTGTGACACACTTGTGCGATTTTAGTGTTTAAAGACGGAATAATAGTTCAAAATAAAATGAAAACTCGAATTCAAAATATCGTTAATTACAAATTGCCTTATTGGAAGAGATGTAACTTAGAGATAAACCTTTGAATTTAAAACAATATTATGTAGTTTGTTTTGGATCTTTTATCCGTAAATCTTAAATTATATTTTTTTATGAAAAGGGCCTAGAGATGTTTTTTTGTTTTAATTGGCTTTTTGTGCAATAATCAGTTCCAGTAATTTCACGGTATCAGCGTAAAACACGGCGTATTTTGGGTTTTCCACGAAAATACAGTTTTCTTGTTTAATTGGGCTTATGAAAACTATTTGTAATGCTAATTTAAGAAGCGTTATAGTTTATAAAATTGCCGAATCAGATCATGTCTACAAGAAAACAGAAAGAACCGAAACATATTGTGTTTGCTGCACTTTTGTATTAGTTTAGTATATTTTGAATACATTCACCACGAAAAACAAATTGTTATATGTAGGTGCCTCACAACATTTATAAACGATGTAAGCTTTATTCCATATTATAAAAACATAAAATAACAGATTTCTATTTACAATTAATTCCATAAAAATAATATTCTTAAAATAATCTTTTACACAAAAAATCTATTTAAATAAAGAATCTTCGTTTCCCATGTCCATAGTTCACAGATCTCAGAGAATTTTGTGTTTCTGACACCGGTTGCCAAAAAAACACTGCGCCTGTCAAAAAAAAATCACAAGTGACATTCTCGCCATCCCTATTTTATTCCCTACCCCGTGATACCCGCACCAAGGGCAGGTCTTCTCATTAATAATCAGATCACGACAACCCTGGAGCAGGTGTTGCCAGACACGAGGCGAGACGTAGATTTATGAAAATGTCCCCATTTTATTTTTATATCCATCTTAGACGAAATACATTTTCGGTCACAATGTTGTAGGGAGGTAGGTATAAAGTTTGTTTTATATTTCAAAACGTGATAAACCCTTTTCTGCTATTGATCATTCCAGTTTGAAGGATAACGCATTGATGATTATTTCTAAAATCTTTGATTTGCCAAGGCTTAGTGTTGGTGAAAATGAAATTTGAATAAAATTATGCTGATGTAAATGTTTGTAAAAAGTATTTGATACTAGTTATAAACAGTAAAGAAGGTGTGCAACTGAACTTGTCAAGAAAAAACATTAGCTGCACCCATTTCAAACTCAGAATAATATCTGCTAAAATATATTATCTGTATGCAAAAGGAAGAACATAATGGGTAAAAAACGCAGGTTTTTAGGGAGAGACAAATAATGTTAAAATTTTGTTTTTTGTATGTACTTTATTAAAAAATAATCACACATTTTTTTTTCTAGTTGATCTATTTTTTTTCTTGATAGATATGTATCTAAATAAGAATTCTACATACCCAACTACATAGGCTAGATGGGTTCTTTCAACTAAGACAAATAAAATCAGTGCGAAGAAACCTGCCAACAGAGGCAACCAAATTACTTGTAAACTCGTACGTCGTTTCGCGTTTAGATTACTGCAACGGAATATACGCTAGTCTTCCTAAATATCAAATTAACAAACTACAACTAGTCTTCAACGCCGCGGCAAGACTTATCACCGGCGTATCAAAATATTCCCATATCTCAGAGCACCTCAAAAATCTTCACTGGCTTAAATGTCCCGAAAGAATCCAGTTTAAGCTTTGCTGGATGGTTTTCAAATCAATTAACGGAATGGCTCCGGCTTATTTATCGGAATTGTGTATTCCTGAAGATTCCAATTCGCGACAGTCAACTCTTAGATCAGCAATGTCATCGGCTATCGGAAGGTTGAAAGAACCAAAGCGCACACCAGACACTAAGTTCGGAGAGCGCGCCTTCGGAGTGTCAGGTCCTAAAGCCTGGAATGGACTACCACATGATCTGAGAGTAATAAAAGACTCGACAGAGTTCAGAGCCAAACTCAAAACTCATTTTTTCAGAAAATCATATCCATAATCAAGATGTAACAAGCCCAATAGAACCAAGAAAACTTTTCAGACTCTCATTCCTTAAATTCATTAGAAGATTATCACCATTATCTGTTCTTCACTACGAAAAGTTAAAAATACCTCCGATATACTTTATCTTAAATTTGCCTTCATACCCTAAAAATTAAAAAAATTTAAAAAAAATAAAAAAAATAAAAAAAAATAAAAAAAAATAATAAAAAATAAATAAACAAAATAAAATAAAATAAAAATAAAAATTTAAGTTGTTCTAAATTTTAGGTTATTATGATATGGTGATTGTGTCCTGCCAGAAGTGACCTGCCAGGTAAGTATGTTGCTGTATATTTATATGAACTAAGAATTAATATTAAGTAGAAATTAAGATTTGTACAGCGCCCTTGAGGTGATTTTTCACAAAAACGGCGCTATACAAATTATCCAAATATTTTTATTATTATTATAGACACTTTATCGGTTTTTTTAGATTTAAAAATCTTATTTTTTCAATTTGATAATTTTCTCAACAAATCGTTCTAATAATTTTTGAAAAGTTTGCAGTCGTACCTACACAATGAGAGAATTAATGTATTTAATAAGACAGTTAGGTTAGTGAAAAAACAGATGATATAGTACCTTCTGTCAGGAAAAAAATATTTGTACACATGGCAGCTGTTTCACCTACCCAATGCTTTGTTCAAATATTTGAAGGCGATCAGAGGTTACGCGTTAAAATTCAAACGACTTAGAATTTTTAAAGTCGAATTTCATTTAATTATTTTTTTTACAGTGAAAAGTAAAAATTCAACCGAGTTATACCAAATAAAAATATACTTCATGAAAAAGACAGTTGCTACTTATTTATAATAAAAACTCCACTAATAAATGAAATTCCTTAAAATCTGTAAGCATATGATCCAGCGATAAATCTACTATTTTATTATACTGACTGTCAACCAGTCTTGATACACGTATATGATTCAATCAATCGTGCCACGCACTTGAGCATCTTATCGTCGCCCGAAAGGCAAAAGGTTTGAAGCGCCATTTTGGGGAGTTTACACTAGAGCACTATAATTTATTTTTGTTTCACAATAAAATTCATAAGTCTTCAGTACCTGGTTGGATTGCAAAAATAAAAATTCAATGCTCTCACTAAGTTACCTCAAGTGACAAAAATCTAAAAAAACTTGTGCCCCTTGAGTCAAGCCTCCTTCCAAATTTTAAATTTATTTCAGATGGCTTAAGGGCTACAAAAGTCTCCAGAATCAAACGACAGTCAAAGCATTGGATGCAAAAAAAAACAACTGATCAAAACTGCATATTCAACTCATTGCTGACCATGTGTCGCTTAAGCCCTTTTGCCTTGTCAGCGACGATATTATTTTTTTCTAACACCTCTCTTTTAGCTTATTCACTGTACAATATTCAAACCATCTTTATGTCAATTTATTCATCGTATTCCTCTCGAGACTAAATGAAAAAATGAAAAATTATTTTACATCTTTCCACGAAATCTCTAATAAAAAACCTTTTTTCTTAGTATCCCAAAGCGTTAAGTCAGAATCAATATCTAAAGCTTTGTTTCTCTGTAAAATAAGCCATAAATCAATGAGAGTTGAAACTTTCCATAAATCAAAATGTCGCGTAAGAAGTTTATCTACGAACGGAAAACCATTTTCACCGTATTCTTACTCCAAATAATTTTGTCAAAATTTCGTGACTAGAATATTAAAACTCATTTATTTACCAATGAAAATTTAGAAAATAAAACCGAGAAGGATTTTGGACACTCGTTAGTGATTTCATATTTTTCTCGTTTTTCTCAGGGGGAATGGGTACCTACTTTGGATTGAAATTTTGTTATCAATGTGATAAGGTGTGCTAGATTGGCATCTTGTAAGGAAAAAATCCCACGAAATTGGGTTTGTACTTTGATTCCACACTCTACGCTTTCTGGATTCAGTATCAAGTAGATCGGGTTTACCAAGTTATGTTGGTCTCAATTTTTTTTTCACTTTTTTCATGTGAATACCACACAAGAACGCCAATTATTATAAGCCATTGAGCATTGCCAATCGGGGTATGTTGCGAGGCCAAAAGGAGTGGAGAAAAGAAGAATTTAGGAAGAGAAAAGTTGGGAAGTACCTGGCTATTTAAATCTGTTCTCAAAAAAACAGCACAACCCGTTTTAAGCAACATTTTGAGTCGTGATCTTTCCCCACTGTGAACCTGAGTATCTATCACTCCTGAAAGTGCTTCTCTCATAGCAGGTTATCAATCTAACAAGGTTAACAACTTGCTACCAAAATATTTTTCTGACAAAGTTATCTACAATGTTGATATTCACAAATATAATACAAAGGCATGCAAATAAATTAGACTGCCAGAAAAAAATAAAGCAAACACACAAAAAAGCTTACTATATAAAGGGATGAAATCTCATAATGCTCTGCCAGAAATTATCAAAATTATGCCTACCAATAAATTCAAAATAGCATGTAAAAATTATTTAAAATGCATATAAATCAAAATAATAAGTAGTATATAAATTAAAATATTATAAAGTTAAAAAAAGAAAATGAAATAATTAGCTTCTTGTAAACTTGAATGTGCAAAGTAATAAATATTAAATAAATAAAACTAAACAACCTACACAATTTTTTACCACGCGGACTGCGGCCCAGGACAACTTGGCAAAACTACCCTTGCAAGTCTGTTAGGTTTTCGAAGCTATCAAGTGCAATCTTTTTCTACTAAGTCTTACATCATTTTTCCCCAAGTGCTTCAGTTGGGTTTTGTTCCAATAGTCATTCAAGTAACCTTATAATAGTTTATGTACTTTAGTATTTGATTATTTCTTGCATAAAAATCCAATCTGGCACATTTACCACCGATGCCTATTCCATATTCAAGTTTTGTATTTCTCACTCCAATCAAAAGCTTCTTATTTTTTCTTGTCTTCCTAATGACTCCTTTTATTTACCCGGGTAATGGCCAACTCCTTCGCAACATCTTTGGATAACTGTAGTAATTCTTTGAACATTTTCAGGTTTTTCAGCAAGAGAGTACGCGACCGGAATATGAAATGATTTCGTGTGCCTACTTAGACAGATTTCCTGAAACGTTCAGACTATTATTGAAATATAAGGAAAATAAATGTACACAAGCCAGGAGTATTATTCGTTATGGAAAAGGGAATAAAAAGCTTAAGACTTCTCCAGTTATTTCAATAAAATCCGTACCTTCCCGGAATTTTTAAATCGAAATTCCTATATTTTATATAAGTTACAAACTACGTCGTAATGTTATTAGGCATAGCTTCGTTATTATCTCGAGTATTTATATTAATATCATTACTTCGATAATATTACGTGAGATCTTGAAGATTTTATTTTATTGGCGGTAAGCTGTTGTTATGATTAGAAACTTAAGTTTTAAAATTCACTATAATTAATATTCGTCGATATTATCCGCAGTAATGAATTCGAACTCGTGTTTTATAAATGAATCTTACTCATTATAATTATTAACTATTAATAAAATTGTGTGATTACCTACGCACGTCTGATGTTAGTTATTTTATTTTTAAAAATAATCTTTTAAAATCTCTACCCACAATGCATTTTGGCAGACATTATTCTATATTTTAAGCGGATGGAATGTCAAGTTACACCCCCGTGATTTTTCACGGGTAAATAAGTAAAATATGGGTAAATATAAGTAGTTATAACTATATAAAAACTTTTTGTCTTTTTTGAAGCAATAAACTGCCTTTGACAGGGACATCAGGCGTTACTAATGTTGAACAGTTTGTCTTGTCTGATATTTCAAGGTCAAAGCAACTATTTCACGATGCTTTTAAAATGTTATTTACATTGAAGGCTAAGGAGGATTGAATTTTTTTAATGACAAATAATATGGCGAAATCCCATGTCTCTTGTTTCATGATTTATTTGTGCAGAGAATACAAATTGTTTTAAAAAATTAAGTTTTATTTTTATTTGTATTATTTAATACCGCACAAGACTCCCAACTGCTCCGAACCGTCTAAAGCTAGTGAGACTATGGTATCCCCATTCAGGCTAAAGATAGTGAGGAAGGAAAGGAGATGGAAAAAAGGCCAAGAAGTTCCTAGCTATTCAGATCTGGTCACCAAACACGGCTCAAACCACTTTAAACAACGTTTCGATTCTGAATGGTGTTTTTTCACCTATATTCTACTACTCAGAGTATTATAGTTGTATCAAATGAGTGAACGCAAAAATCCTAGTGAAATAATCTAACAAGCATCACAAGATATCAACCTCCGCACTTATACATCGACCCTACTACAGAAAAATGTATTAGTCAAACCAAAATTGTGTTAAAATATCCCACGATCCCCAAATTTTATTTTCCAGAAATACTCAGTAAAAGATCCGTAAGAACTGTTACACTGAAAAATATTAGTGTGAGTATTTCTGGCGCCTTCCCCCCCTCAACACCCCAAAAGTAAATTAGATAGAATGCCTTGTGCAAATTGTATTAGGCAGGCCGTTACATCTCCCCAGCTAGGTCTTTCTTTAAAAAAAAAACTCGCATTTTACAATAGTTCAAAGTCGGTAATTTGATTTGACTGTAACTCTAAGTTCATTATGCCAGTCTCTATTATGTACAAAATTTTTCTCCGGCTTTTTTTATTCTCATTCTTTAAATATGGAAACTAACTACCAAATATAAATGTTATTTTAATTTTTAATGAGAATTAACTTTAAAGGTTTATACTTATTATTTTTATATTAATTATTGAAGTAATATCAATAATATTCAACGTAAATGTGAAACAGAAAAAATAGCGGTCGCGACCGAGACACGAACTCGGAACCTCTACTCTATTCGGGAGTAACGCTTCTGCTAATTGAGCCACCGATGCCTTACAAGAAACCGGCATTTTTAATCGATCTCATTCTTCATTCTTCATTTGAAGATTTTTTTTCTTCCGATTTGGCTGCTATCTTTGTAGAAAAATTGTCAAAAACGATATTAATAATTTTCAAATGAAGAATGAGATCAATTACAAAAGACCGGTTTCTTATAAGGTCTCGATGACTCAATTGGTAGAAGCGTTGTTCCCGGAGAGAGTAGAGGTTCCGAGTTCGAGTCTCGGTCGCGACCGTTATTTTTTCTGTTTCATATTTACGTTGAAAATTATTGATATTATTTAAATAATAAATATATTTGAATTAATCTTCACCACTTGTTTCGAATTTTAACGTCCCTTCTCAAGCTTTGAAGCCGTAATACAAAATTATCATAATTATGCAGTATGTAGTCATAAATATATGAAGAATCGCTATTTATTAATAAAAAATCACCAAAATTTTCTAAATATACTAATAAGAAGGGTGATTACCACAAATGGATTTTAAAAACAGGCTTTCAATAAGATAAAGACTATAAACAATACATAATTAGAATTGAAATTAAAATTCTATGCAATGAAAGGCTGGCCTACTATTAACGAAAACCACCGAAGAAGCGCAAGACCGAGACGCCTGGATAAGTCTTGTCGAAGCGATGGGTCTCCAACTCAAATAGCATAAGGGGAAGACGATAGGTAAGATGAGATGAAACTTCGTGTGACAATAACATTTTGAAAAGCTATCAAATTTATGTCTAACTACCATTTTTCATAGAACAAAGCAATACATTTTAGATGATCTACATTATTTTAAAGCTACACTTAATAATAATTTCAAACACTTACCTTATCTGGCGAGATAATAATGATTAAGTAACAATGAAAATAATCAGGGATTTTGATGAAAAAAATCTTCTTCAGTTTGCACGTTAATCTTTGAATTACACTCTTTTTAAATTTGAAACACTTCTAAAAAACCCTCAATGGTAAATTTAATCACCTTTTTGTAGACACTTACGAAACATAAAAAAGATTAAAAAATTGTAGCAAATTTGAAATAAAGCAGAAGAACTGAAATATTTGTGTTTTAATGATGTTGTTTTATTTTGTACAAAAAAAAATTGTAAAAGGAATGCTGTTTTTTTGGAGGCAAAGCGGTAAGCGTTTTAATTCTAAATTCGAAAGCTGCGGAATACCATCGCAACAGCAAATGAGTTAATTACACTGGTGTTTATGTTTTTATCGACAGAAAATACTTTGGGGTGTTAAACTAATTACATTTAAAATAGCATGTGGGTACAAAGTAACTTTTAAAATTATCATTATCACAATAACGTAAATTTGCTTCACTAGAGTGTTGATCACTCAGTCCAAGTGCTATACTTAGTTTACTATTGCTTTTTCTGTTTTTTTCTACCCTAGGTTCGACAGCACGGGCAACAACCATTACATTTTTTTTTTAAGGTTAATATGTTAGTTGTTAGTCACTTGTTATAAGTATTGGGCATAAGTCAATATTAAGTCTTAGTTTTAATATTATGTTAATTATGTTGTAAAGCGCCCTTGAGGTGATATTTCTGTCACGAAAACGGCGCTACATAAATCAGCCAATTATTTTTATTATTAACATGGTCCACAGATGACCTACGTGGGAGAGTGGTATGATCATTGGCTTAGATATGGAGTCTAAGGGTTGTGGGTTCGAAGTCCGACAGTGAAAAAATCGATAATATTTATAAATAACAAAATCACTTTGTTTTATTCACCTTATTCAGATGTTTCAAAATGTGATGCATATTTATTTCATTGAATTGATACTCTATGACATGGTTAAAATGACAATTTATTAAAAAAAAACACTATACATAAAAAAAAAACAATTTAAATGAAAATGTAGTTAAAAAAATGATTACAAACAATTTTTAAGAAAAGAAGATAATCGTTAGTAGATTTGTTATAATAATTGTAATATTTTGAAATGTGTACAAGTGTTACTATGTTTTGTTCGGTCGATATTATTTCCTAGCTCTAGCTAGGCAGATTGCCTGTTCTAATGAACCAAATACATTCGCTACGCGACGTGTCTCACCTGTGTGTTTGCAATGGTTTCAAGGCACCCGTCATAGTTTATTTTAATTAATGCAATATTGTTTAATTTAATTACATTATATGTTATTGTTACTATGATTATGAGACCTCTATGTTTGTTTTAGGTTAGCTTTGATTTATGTAGCGGTGATTTTTATGTTTATTTTGCTTAAAATCCAGGCGTTGTATTTAAGTAATTTTACAATCGGAGCGATGACAGTTCTTTTAGGAGTGTGTTTTTGTAATATATTATCACTGTTATTCACAATTTGTTTATGATATAATCACTTAGTTTAGGTAGGTTTAGTTTATATCCGTTTGCGCACTATTTATTATGACTGCTTATTTACTGACTTTTCACTGACGCTGCATATTTTATAACCAGATTTTTTTTGTATTTTTTTTTTTTTTAATTATGATCGAGGGAATCAGTTTTTTTGTGGTTTGAATGCGCACAGTTAACGCGCGGTCCCAATTTTGATGAACTCTATACTTTTCACTGATTTTCGATCAATTTAGATGTCTTTTTTTTATGAAATAAGTTCTTAGCAGCGGAGACACGTCAGTGTCGTATTTCGGTAGGCGGTATGGATATAAATTTAATATTTTTTTGTAGCAAACGTCAAGGCTGTCTTTTACTGCGAATATCTAACTATTTTCAGATGTCGTATTCAATAATATATATGCTTTTTTGAATATCAACCTTCAAAAAATAAACGTCATAGAGAAGATAGCCGGCCATCAGAAAACAAAAACTCGACTTAGTTACGAGGGAAAAACGTCCGACGTTCGTTTTAATTTGAATTAACACTGTGCTATCACCATTGAGGTATTAAGAGAGGTTCTTTTGACTTGTCTGTGGACGTTTAACTTGTGTCAGTTCGGTAAAGAAAAACTACGTTTAAAAACAATTACAATTACAAAGTTTCAACAGCGTTACTTCGATGCGAGAAACAAGAATTTAAATAAAAAGTGTTCCAACAACTTAAATAGAAGGTTTGAAACTAAGCTATACGTGTCTGTTGTTTCACGTCTTAAAAAGAAGCCAATCTTCACTCTACAGTTGTCAACAATTGATTTATTGTTTAGGTTTCCATTTCATATAGAAAAGTGGAGATAGAAAAATATTATCGTGTAAAACGCGTTTTTTTCTAACCACACCAATACTAACCAAACTAAATCTAAATTCCTCTTCACAACATAACTTTTTTTTCTTTCCCTAATTCGTGAAAGTGAAGGCACCATTTTCCAGAGATAGTGAGTTGAAAACAGTAGGTATTTGTAAAGTGTATGCTTAGAAACAAACGAAAAACATTTTGTCCAAGATCAATCTTTTACAGGCCGTTAAAATGACAAAAGATCTGTTAAATTTCACAAAAAAATCTCCGAATTCAACGTAGAATCTAGACAGTTCTATCGCAATATGAAACAATTAAAAAACACCTTAAGTTAAACTCTTAAAAGAAAAAGTTTAAAAAATAAAGTGAAATTCCAATTACTAAGATCGTCAACTACTCGAGATGGTTCTTTTATTTATTTTGCGCGAATTCTAAGGTATTTTTCCAAGTAGGTACGTAAAGTAATTAATTAAAAGGCCAAGTGAATCTTTCAACGAAACGTATGAAAAGATGCTGCCAAGCAGATAAATTTAAAGCTGCGGTATACTTACAACCTTTCACCCTTGAAAAGGACTAACAAGTGTAAAGATTAAAGAAGTTAATTTGTAAGGGTCGCAAAAAACGAGGCTTCGAGAGACGGGTACAAAATAGCTACTCCCTCTGAATTATTTACTCCACCTGCAAACAAAGAGTAGTTTTTCAATTTTTTATTAAAAAATAGCCTTATTAGGCTGGATTTTTGCATACATATTCTAGATCCAAACTTGGGTCTTTGGTTCTACAAAATAATACACTTGTTGTATTTTTTATTCCATATAAGAGTCCTAACTACTCCCAGCCGTCTAGAGTTAGTGAGACTATGGCATCCCCAACCGGGGTATGTTGAGAGATTGAAGGTAGTTGGAAGGGGAAGAAGATGGGGAAGAGAAGTACCTGACTATTCAGATCTGGTCACCAAACACGGTTTAAGCCATTTCAAGCGTTTTAATTCTGAATGGTGGCCTTTCACTAGGGCGATACTTATAGCATCTACCACTCTGGAACGTACCGATAATATACTTTGTATTATTTAAAAATATTATGACACATATTAATTTAATTAAATAAAATTGCACACGCCGGGTTTTAATCCGCGACCTCTGGATTCCTAGTCGAGCGTCTTATTGTTCGACCATGCAGACCTTCTATATAGTTTATTTGAACCACGAGTGTTAGATAGGTTCAGTATAGTCTTGGTGAGAGTCTGCCAGTCAAAATCAAAGTGTCGCTTGAAATTATAATGTCTTCATGTTGGATATACGGCCGCTTCCACCTGTATTGGGTTTTCTATGGTTTTCCCTATTACCATGGCGAATGCGGTGGAATTCATGAACATAGGCTATAGCCGAGCCCCCACCCAGCCCCACTCAATACAAACAGACTTATGTATATATGCCATAGTGCTGTGTCGAGAAGAAGAAGAAGCCCTGATGATCCGGTAATATCATGTAACTTTTGTAGGGTTTTACAAATTAGCTTCAGCTATGTTCAAATGGCCAGATCTTCATAGACAGATACTTTCCAACCTCACCTACTTCGGTCTCACCACATTCCCAAATTGAGGACACAAAAGTGCCACTGGCTCCAGGCCGTAGTGAGGATGATAAGGAAGCACCTAAACATGGCTAAAGCCATTTAAAGTACCGTCTTAATTCTGAATAATAATAATATTTGGATAATTTGTATGGCGCCGTTTTTGTGAAAAATCACCTCAAGGGCGCAAATGTTGGTCTCTTACCGCAACAGTAGATCTATTGATATATTTATTAGATTAAAAAATACACTTAATTTAGATAATATTAAAATAGTATTTTATGCATTAGTCCACATTTCAAGTCAATTTTGAATTATCGGATGAAGAGGTGCATATAAAAAATTGTTGACACTCACAGGTGGTTTAAAAACTAATTATTAAAGCAATATTGAAAAAATTATACAGATTCCGTATAAAATAGAAGACATCTCTATAAACAAAGTACCATTTGCAATATCTAAAAGTTGAATCATCATTAAATCATAAATATGACATCAAAAATCCTTAATTTTCACCACAAACGCGCAGTAATTATTTTCGACGAAGTAAAATAAATAAGGATTTTTCAAATTTTTCAAAATTGAACATTCAAAATCATGTATTAATTAGAAAACAATAACTTGTTTCTATTGAAAACTCATTACTTTTATAGTAATTATTAATGTAACCTCATACCAGTACTCGAGATACCATTGAACACTGCACATGAGTTTCTACTGCTCTGAACCGTCTGATTCGTCAGTGGGACTGTGGCATCTCGAATTAGGGTATATAATGAGGCTAAAAGTAGTAGGGAGAGCAAGGAGATAGAAAAGAGGAAGGTTGGGAAGTACTTAGCTATTCCGATCTGGTCACCAAACACGGCTGAAGCCATTTCATTCAACGTTTTTATTGTGAACTCTAAAACCTCCTTCAAAAGATGGCAAGTTTTTAATTTAAGGTCATTTATTTTGTAGGTAGTATGAGGTTTTTTTTTTCTTTATTACATATGGCCTTATGGGCTTTTACATAGCTGTACAATAGATGATATAAAATAATAGTGATTCAGAAATAACATGGAGTAAATAATGAGAACACAAAATCATAACTAAGTTACTAGAGATATTACAAAATAAATTAACATTAGTATTTTTGGAGGGGATATGTTATTATAGCCTTTTTGTCACGAAATTCAGTGCAGTTGAATATATCTTCTATTTTTGTCAAAGAATTACCCAATGCATGAAATTATGAGACAAGCGAGCCTCTAAATGACTCAGTCCTGATATTATTATTACAACTAATTTTGAATTGAGTAATATATTTTTTTCCTAAGAAGCAATCACATGGTAGTTAGACATTATATTAATATTAAAAAATACTTTGTTTTAAAACCACATAATTTATTATGATGAAGGCCGACCGGTTTCGCTTGGATCAAGCTTCGTCAGGGCACAGTGAGTTATTATATGTGCCCTGACGAAGTTTGATCCAAGCAAAACCGGTTGGCCTTTATTATAATAAATTTTGTGGTTTTAAAACAAAGTATTATTTTATTCGAGTAATATAAGTTGTGAACAAGCTAAGTTATGTCAATTCTGCCATCGTAAGAAAAAGGACAGCTTTTCGAACAAAATCATAAACGAAACTCTAAAATGTTATCTCCAATTTTAATCTATTTTTTTAAAAAGTAATGATAAAGCTACGCCCTCTGACGGAGCTATCCTCAGAACTTCTACGCCACGAGAAATAACATTGTTACGTTTTTGTATAAACAGATTTTTTAACTCTCCGTCCTCGGCAGCCCGAAGCAAGTCATTAACGCCTAGAAAACACCCCTTGAGTTCAGAAATCCTGAATTATTCATCACTTTTCTCATTAATCACACTTTAGCTTTGTACTTTCCTTCCAAGGGCTCAGGAAACCCCAAGCCAATAGCGGTTTGATGCCGCTTCGAGAGCTGTATTATTCCGCGCGGGGTCTGCGAGACCCACATACATCATTTGACTGTCCAGATATTTGATGGTTATAAAAAATAACGAACTTAGCAAATGACTAACTGTCCTGCGAAAGATGAGACTGTAGGGAAAGCCGTTACAACAAGTGCATTTCTGTACCAACCTGAAAAAATAGGTTTTACACCATGATAATTATGGTTACAATATTTGCTGATTCTTGCAAATAATTTATTAGGAGATTAGGAGATTAGGGAAAGAGGCCATTATTCATATGATGAAATTGAACAATTATTGAAAATGTCTTCATTAGAAAAGCGCAGGAAAGACTTTGATTTAATTTTCATTTACAAAATTATTAATTGTTTTATTGACTCACCTTCTCTGTTGCAACTTATACAGTTCAACATTCCTTGCCGTAGACCCAGAAACAATTAATTGCTGTTCCTCAATCATCACTATACCAATTATGGGTATAATTCTCCAATGTCTAGAATGTCAAGACTTGTTAACTCAAGCCATGACATTGAAATTTTTGGTAGTAGTCCAAATGATTTTCGTCATTCTTTACGACTCTACCAAAACTTTGACTCGACCATGTCTTGAATGTTCTCTTTTATGTTTATTTTGCCTTATTTTTGTCATCGCTACATTTATTATTATGTATATGCTATTCCTTCTCTGTTGCTCTTTTTTCCATTTCGTGTTTTATGTGTATTTTTTGTAATTGGACTTTAGTCCGTTAATTTATAAATAATTAAATAGAGACTATGGCATTCCCAATTCGGATATGTTGTGAGGCTGAAGGTAGTGGGAAGGAGATTGCGAAGAGGAAGGTTAGGAAGTATCTGGCTATTCAGATCAGGTTACCAAACACGGATAAAGCCATTTCAAGCAAAGTTTCGATTCTGAACGGGGGTCTTTCACCAGGACGATACTTAGAATATCTACGAGTAGATGCGCGCACTCCATGTATGCACGTAAGCACCACTTACCTTGCCAAACTCGCATAAAAATATTAGTAAAAAAAAATGCACTTTTAAAAATATGCGCGGAAGTTCAGCTAATTGCAGCAACGCGAGCGCCCCACCGACTGTCTATAACGTGTCAAAAGCAGTAACTACATATGCCCAAATGCTGTCAACATAGAATTAGATTATACTACGTTAACTAGACTACACAAAATATTTATGCATGCATACTGTGAGTGGTGCGCGCGTTCAAGTGGCTCGTTTGTGTTAGTTTCTTTGTTAGTGCTTTTACAGAATAAGCAGTGACATCTCTTGGTACCTATATATATCATCGATTAATCCGCTGTTTTTCCTACTGCCTTCCCTGTTAAAACAATCTCCGTGCATACAGTACGTACAAAAATGGTGTATTACAGCAAAACCGGTCGGCCATAAAAATTAAAATAAAATCTATGGTCCTTTACCGAGTTATTATTTCATTTTCATTAAATATGTCAAACCACAAGGTGATTTTTTTCAACGAAAATATGTTTTGTAATATATGATATGAGTGGTTCCTCTATTTATTATTTGAAAATAAGATAGTAAAGTTGTTATAATATAGAATTTTTTTCGCCCACCGTGCTAGGAATAAATTATAGTAGATGAAAATCAACCAATTAAACATAAATCGGAGGCCATTATTTTGTAACACGTGACAAATCCTAATGAAATTCAGTTTGCTTGACACGAAAATAGATTGGAAAATAGAAACAATGTATGTCCTTTATTAGGTCTGACGTTTGAACTGAAATACATTAGTCAAACAACGTTTTTTTGTCATTCGGTGACCTAACTAATGAAAATATATATTTTCGTGGAAATTAATCACTTCGTGGTTTGACAAATTTAATGAAAATGAAATAATTTATTTGTATTTGACCACAGATTTAATTTCATTTTTTATGACCGACCAGTTAAGCTTAGTTCAAGCATCATCAGGGTAAAAAAAATAACTAAACAAAAAATACAAAGTATACCGTTATAAATACATGGCCTGTTCAAAAGAAAAGGTGAATTTTGAATTTTCGCGGGTTTTGTACATTCGACTATCGATTTTTTTTTGTTATGTTGGTACACATATTTTTATCATATGTTAGCATTATCAGCCATTTTGGATTAGTGGTTTGTTTTTGACAACTGGAAAGGTTAGTCACGTTTTTGTGTGTTCTTCGATTTTTTACTTTTGAAAAAAATGTATCAAAGAATAAAATCCATGATTTGTTTTCCACAACTCCAGGACGCTGATCGTCATTAACATCTTCTCGGCCTTCTGTAAAGCGCTTGTACCACCTATAAACACTTTTTTGAGACAAAGTAGACTTTCCGAATGCCACAGTCAACATTGTAAGTGCGTTGGAGCACTTTATTCCATTTTTAACGCAAATTCAATACATATTCTCTGATCCATATTTTTAAATACAAAGGGAGAACGCAATATAAAATAAATTAAGAGAACAGTTCAATTTTTTACCCTAATGATGCTTAAGCTAAGCAAAATCGGTCGGTCTTAAGAAATAAAATATATCCTTTGCCAAGGCCTTTGCATATCGATCAAAATACTTATGCTTATAGATACACACCGAACAAAACCAGGCTCGATTATAGTTAGCGATAGCGACACTTACCTAGTAAATTTTAGTTAAAAAAACAGGTCTAAAGGTATAGCAAACTTATTCTAGATTGGAGATACCAGAAACATACCGGAATCACAAAGTATTTTTTTTATCTCCCAGATTATCATATTTCAGACAAAAACTGAAAGCATGTTTTTATAATCTTGATAAATTGGTAAGAAATCAAAGGTTTTTGCTTTTTGTGATCTTAAAATTTTTAAAGCTCTTTTCAAAACGAGTTTTAACTTTTTTATGTTTTTACGACCACCAACATTAGTACATAACCTATTGAGGTGGTTGGATATTTTTTACAGCATAAAACAAAATGATGAAATTAATTACACCTACAAGAAAATAATGTAGTATTTTTTCTGGATTACTAACCTTATTTTGTATGTACTGATTTGGCTATGCGTTAAACAAAATAGATGTATAATATAAATACAACCAACTAGTTATTGCGAAAAATTCACATACCATGTACACTACTTATTTGACATAATATTGACGGCCTGCATGGTCGAGTGGTAAGACGCTCGACTACGAATCCAGAGGTCGCGGGTTCGAACCCGGCGTGCGTAAATAAATTTTATTTAATTAATATGTGACATAAAATATTTATAAAATATAATATAGTAAATAATAAATATAATAATATAGTAGAGGCTTCGCTATTTTTTCGTTTCGCAAACGAGTATAAGATATTTTTTTCTTTCTTTTTTTTGAATTTTTTTCAATTTGATAGATTGGGAATTTAAAACCTTCCTCTTTAAAAGCTTCTTATTTAATTATAAATACAAAGTTCTTCATAAATGCATTGCTAAGAATACCGTATAAAATATTGTTTCTCATAATTTTAATTACATCTACAATTCTATAACACAGCCAAGCTCATGTCAGAATATTGAAGTTGTTACAGTCTGTTACTGTCATTTTAAATGGAATGTTGATTTTCAAAATCTTTGCACACGATTAAGAACTGTAGTGAGCAGAATTTATAATTTATTTACTTTTGTTCCACGAAATACTTTGAGAATAGTATTTTTATCATTAGCAGAATCCCTAATTAGATATGGATTAACTACATGGGGACATTTAACAAAAACAAATCTTAATTAGGTTCAAAATTTACAATATTCAATAGTTAAATTACTTTTAAACAAAGCTGTATATAAACGAAGACAGGATGTCTATTTACCAATATTGTACAATTCTGTAAATTTATTTCCTGTTCGTGCTATATTATGGCTAAAAATTCATCACAATCGGAATATAACGAAACAGTGGTACATGCCCACAACACAAGACTTACTGCAAACGATGGTCTTATAATTTCCAGATATCTGAATAAATATGGTCGAAAATCCTTAGAATCCTTTGTTCCGAAAATATAGAACTTGTTACCGGTGTCGATAAAAAAATTGAGAAGTTATTTTGAGAAGTAGATGTTTACTGTAAGCGTGGCTTCGTGGAAAAGATTTTTTGTACTAATCTTTTATTTATCTATTTTTACTCTTTTTTTTGCAACAAACTTCACTGTATTTTTATTTTTATTGTGTATTATTTTTTTAATAATCTTATGCTTATTTTTCTTTTGATGTAATATATTCAACCATCCTAAATTTTAAACAAAGATAGTTTATTATAAGAACCTGTTGACAAACTGCTATGAAGCAGTTTAACGGGACTTATTTTTGTATGTATATTATGTTACTTTTGAAATAATAAAAGAATAAAAAATCCTATATTTTATTCATCTCGTCCATCTCCTTATATTCCGACTGCAATGAAGAATTGAGGCCGTTTGATCCACTTTTGTACCGTTTTGATCCCACATTTCGTTTGGTCGTAATGACAAAAGAATCAGATTTTTTTGGACATCATTTCGGGTTCTTCTTTGCATGTTGACTGAAGAAAAATAACGTTTTTCGGACTTGTTTTTTGTTTCGGTTTGTTAAAAATAGGAATCAAGAAAGGTTTTTTTCATCTTCATCTTCAGAATCAAGGTTTTACTCCGAATAAGCAACACCGCATCATTCATCATGCACCGAAAAAAAAAAATACAATAACAGTTCATTGTCTCATTAGTCAAAGTGACTTTATTAGAAAACATTGTTGATTCGACGACGCGCGTGCTTGAATCCGTTAGTCCAATACACAAAAAGTTGCATCAATCATTACAGTACTAGATGCCGAATAAGGTTACAAAAATAAAAAATAAATTATTCTGTCTATGCATTACAAAAATAAAAAATGCGTAATCATATTTCGACGTAGTCAATTCGATGAAAATTGTAGTTCTAGGGTTAAAAATCCTTTTGAGTTACAACTTTTATTTCGTAAGGGACTTGATCTGTTTAGCCGGAATTCGTTACCTAAGTGATTACTTAATACTAAAAGCTTTGCGGCTGATTTCTGAGAATACAACGCCTGTATTTAAGCGAATAACTTTCAGTATGGTAATAAGAACATTTTGTGAGTGTACAATTATTACGAAATACACTTTATAAACAACCTACCATTTTAAAGGAATTAAACAGTAATGCTAGATATTGTAAACAAATGAAATATGAAATTTGAACATTTCGACTCTCCCACTCGTCGTCTTTACGTGAAATTGTAATAAAAAACGTTACCCAAAATGTTAACGTCAAACTGACAGCGAACTTAAAGCAAGTAGAGCTTTTGTGTGAATGGCTAAGCCTTGATTCCCTCGTCAAAAGCTCGGCGTCCAATTTTTTTACTTCCGTTTTGAATGCGGTTTTCACGGTTGGTGTTTTTTGTATACTGTTTTGTTTTATTTTGTTTAACTTTAACATGGTTCCTCACATTGGTGTAAATGCTGAGTTATATATTAAAAACAGATAGTGAATTCAAATTAATGTTTTTATTCAAATTCTCTCCACTGGTTAGAAGTTATTTAGAATTGAACTCCATACTTTGAAGACAAAATTATAAAATCTGTACACAGTAAAAAACAAACAGTACAGCATATTTTATTGTGATACATTAACTATAAATTTTCTAGATTTATCGGTAGAATAGAAAAACTTTAAATTATTAAATAATAAACGCTGTAATAATGATGCTCTGGTTCTGTAAGAAGTTATAATGTTCAGAGTACCTTGTAGAAATACAAGAAGCACAATATTGCCATTTCATTGGGAATTATTTGGTACAAACTTTTCTCAACTTAACTCATCTATACAGAGACTCCATAACCTAGGGAATATATATTTTTCTTTGGAGGTTTCTAAATCAAAAACATTGAAATACAAAGTTTAAATTCTTACAATATAATCTTGGTTTATCATTTTATCATCACATAAGTTTTTCTATTACTTTTTTATCATATTGTATTCTCACTTTACAAATTATTAAATATGTTTTCAACAAAATTTTCAAACTTTGGCAATCACAATTAGGGTATGTTGTGAAGCTGAAGGTAGTGGGGAGGGAAATGAGATGGGGAAGAGGAAGGTTGGTAAGTACCGGGCTATTCAGATCTGGTCACCAAAAACGGCTAAGGCCATTTTTAGCAACGTTTCGATTCTGAATGGTGGTCTTTCACCAGGGCAATACGTAGAGAATTAACCACTTTAGATTATTCGCCTTAACTTACAGAATTCTAATTAATTATTTTCATAATTTCACCCATATTTGAATATTCATTTACCCAATTTTCACTCGTTTTTTAACTAGGTAATTAAAAACTTTGCAATATAAAGCCTCTGTAGGCGTTAAATAAAAAAAATATTTCCCGTTATCTCGGAAATTCTCTTGAAAAATTGGTTGCACCCTCCCTTAACTGCAACTTTATACTACCCTCGGTGCCGGGCTGCGGCATCCCGAGTGCATTTTACCCAAGGAAAGTTCAATTACACAGTTGGGGGCGCCCAGTCAATAGCGCTGGCGGCCAGCGGTGATTCCAGGAAACACTTGCGGTGTCGGACCTCAGAAAGACACGAATAATTCATTGGCTTTTAATCATGACGATACAAATTTAAAATTGATTAAGAGATTAATTTTTATTTTCGACGAATTTTTACGGAGAATTCATGTGAAGCTACCGTAGTACGGTTCAGATAGACAGCAAGAAATTGAATATCTTTATTTAAGAAGAAAGGGAAATAATTCCATGTTAGGGATTACCTGACAATTAATTGTAAGCAAAAATGTTCCTTGTGCAATGATGGAGAACTTAGCTAGTAGAGGATTGAACCCTCCACACCTGTGTGGGAACGCGATACTTGAGACTACTCAGTATATCAACTATAAATAAATCACATAAACTTTGTGTATAGTGACTTTATTGTTTAATATCACGTCTACCGGTTTCGAAAGTACCCTTTCATCGTCAGGACAATATTAAAATTAACATAAAATATAAAATTCTGAGGTATATATACATATTTAGGAGTTGGAATGGGAAGGAGAAGGGGTAATTGAGGGGATTATGGGATCACCGAGCGGAAAACTAGAAATATATCAAGAATAGGACTATAAGATAAATTAATTTCATTATTCAAAACACTAGATTTATTATTTAATTAACTGTTAACATTATTGGATGACATGATATAAAAAATTTGATACAAAATTTGGAACATTTGAAGCAGACTTACGTATAATATTTAATATTTGGATAATTTGTATAGCACCGTTTTTTGTGAAAAATCACCTCAAGGACGTATGTGCAAATCGACACGCTAGTTTGATTTTCAAATTCGTTGGATTTTTATTGTAGAAGGTTCTAGAAAGGAAGATCCCAACCAACTTAATATGGATTCCTTTAATTTCCAATACTCATATTTTGAGTAATTTTCACTGAATTGAGGAGCAGATGAAATTCGTCGTTTGAAAAAAACTTCCATTTTAGGCTTATTGTAAAGCGGTAAACAATATGAGTTTCCTAGAATAGACTAAGATGAAAGTTATGGAAATGAGATCTACGAGGCGAATGTGCGGTAAAACCATGCATGACGGTGTTGAAAATGTAGATATAGCACCATCAAGTGAATCAAATACTTGAATGGGGCCATGTGAAGAATCAGAATAACAGAAGAGTACAGGTATGTATTAATGTGAGTGAACTAAGGGGTGTGTGCCAAGACAGAGTTGTGTGGCAGTCCGTCCTCTCTGCTTTCCTCTGCGGTAAAGAAAAACAGCGTGATGGTTAGTTAGTAAGTTAGACTAAGATTTCTGGAAAAATCTTTACGCTTATTATTACGTTATTAAATAATACATTAGATAAAATATTATATATATGTATATATATATATATATATATATATATATATATATATATATATATATATATATATATATATATATATATATATATATATATATATATATATATATATATATATATATATATATTGCAAATCTTGAATATAACTCCGAATCAATGGAAGAAATCTGGGTATGCATAAAACACCATGCAACATCTAGGCAAACTATTCAGCTGTGCGTAACATATCTTGCACCAGATACTTCAATCGAATCGTATACTTAATTTACTGTCAATGTATCGTTATTATTTCCTTTAAAAATATGATGCAAACAGCTATATCTGATGACTTTTTTACAAAAATATAATTTGCATAATAAAATTGATCAACTTAAAAAATATAATACAGTGAAAAATAAAAATAATTTTGTGTCATTTGCCTGCATCACTGTTTTTGATAATTATGTTTTATTTGTTTGGCCACCATGTCATTATTGTTGTATGCATCAGGTGTCAATTACCTAGGCACAACGTTGCGCGTGGTGCAGCGTTTGTGTATTATACTGTTAATTACAATATTATAATGTATGCTGTGAACATATTAATTTTGAAATATTTACAGTCATCTCTCTATTTGATAATACTTTTAACATGTTTATGTAAATATTTTGTTTATGTTTCTAATAAAAAAAAATAATAAAAAAATAAATAAAGACATGATTTTTTTTTTCTCCAGAGTAATTTTTACTATTTTATTTTTGTGCTGGAATAATGTAATAAGTATTCAATGAAATAATGCAACTTTTTATGAACGAAACTCACACCCTATGATGATGTTTGTGGATCCTTGTTTCACCATTATTCAACCCTTGTTTGAGTAAAGATTTCATGAAGTTATATTTATCTGTCTAACGCAGTTTTCAGGTTACCGTTTGAAAGTTATAGTTTTCACATCACTATTTGACTGACGTTGTTTTCAAACTTTGGTTCAAACGACGTAGTTTTCACACCACTATTTAAGCCGCATTGTTTTTACACCTCGCTTAAAGTGAAGTTATTTTCACATCACTATTTGAAGGACGCAGAATGTAAACCACCACGGTTTTAAATACATAATATTTGATGCTTCAATACTGAATTACGGTTTCTCATTAAGACATTGAACTTAATGCATGCCTTACTCTGAATCATATTCAAAATATGTGTTTAATATTTCTTCACTTCTGCGTCACTTATTAAAGTGAGCGTATGTCTAATTGACAAAGCCCAATCGCACGATTGCTGACACCGCGCGTCGCGCGTTGCAGACATGTCACCGGTATGCGCACAACACGCCACGCGCTTCGCTTTGAGCCGATCTAAAACTGACCATATGGTTTTTAGTCGTTTCACAGGGCACATGAAAACCCGTCATTGTTCGTCAGTTTGAATTGATCCGTCATTCATAAGGCATTAATATGTACGTATTTTAATTAGAAATAATAATAATAAAAAAAAATATTCCAGAAGGTATGCTGGAGTAGTGCAATGAAGTACCTTCCGTAATTGATAATACAAATAGTAATATAATGAAAGTGTTAAAATAGTTTGTTACATCAGGCATACGGGTGGTTCTGATGGCAATTTTAAATCATTTTAGAACAGACGACCAGCTCCTTGCTAACGAACCATAATTTTTTTTGACATTTAATTTCATAATCAAGGATGGCTACTATTATGGTAAAGAAGTCTTGAAAAGTAAAATGAAGCCTATTCGGAAAAAAAACGAATCACAACTAACATGTGTGAGATTCGAAACCGTAACCATCTAATTAAAAATTCTCTTCATTTCTCGCTCCGAACTCCGAAAAACAATCAGAAATAAACTCTCACCACAAAATACGACAACTTTTAACTGTGTACTTCTTCAACACAAACCTTTCAAAATCGCCCCCGGCATGTAAAGTATTAACCGCAAAATAAAGCGAACGTGAAGCATAGACGAGGCGTGAATCTCTCTTTCTTCTCACTTCCCTTTTTTCTTAGCGTTTCATCAATGCTTTCTCCACTCATTCTACCGCTCTCTGCCTCGTTTTCCGTGGCGGCGTTGGTGCCAGAGTCGAGCGCGTGCGGCGCTATTGTCGCCGCAAAGCAAGATGGCGGCGATTAAACAGCTGAGACGCAACTGTCATGTCTGTGAAATATTAATACTTTCAGCGCGGAAGTCCTATAACATGGTTATTTTCGTAAACAAAATTGCAAACGTGCAATTTTCTTCTTGTCACAAAACATATATATGGATACAATCGAACCCGTGTACGTTTAATAAAATATGAGTAGCACGCGAATACATATACATGTGATAAACTGACAATCATGTCATTGCTGGAAAGGCAAAAGGGTTTAAGCGACACTTGTTTTTTTTATAGCATTCAGTTTTAATCAGTTTTTCTTTCTGCATCGAATGCTCTGACTCTCATTTGAGTCTGAAGACTTTTGTGTCCCTTCAGCCATCTGAAATATATTTACCATTTGAGAGGAGGCTTGACTCAAGCGACACAAGTTTGGGACTTTTTTTCGCTTCAGGTAACTCAGTGAGAGCATTGAGTTACCTGAGTTAACATTTTTTTTCAAAATCCAATCAGGTACTGAAAACTTTTGAATTTTATTGTAAAACAAAAAAAAATTTAAAGTGCTCTGATGTGAACCTCCCAAAATGACGCTTCAGCCCTTTTGCCTTTCCGACGACGATATCTAATAAAATATCATGCGGACAATATTCCAGCTCTGCTGTCATTAAAATTCTCTACTTTTTTGTCAGAAATTTCTAGCTAAATGATACTATTTATAGCTCCCAACTTTATTTGCATCAGAAGTTTTATAACTTTTAAACATTCATTTGATGGTATAAAAAGATAAAGCGTCGTGTGGCTTATTTTGTACTTTTCAATTGAACAATTAGGAGAAATTGTTCGGGCCGGATGAAAAATAAAGGTAACATTGAAATCTATAATGTTGTACAAATATTTTATTATTTTTCATTCTCCGAAAACATAAGAATGGCTACGCTAAGGAATGATAAAAGAGTTTAAAAAAAAAAAACTTACGAAAACCTTCATTAACCAGAGGCATAACACTAGCGATGGGAAAAGCTTCACAGATTTGTGAATGCTTCACGAATTGATGCTTCTTCAAAATGAACCCTTCACGATGAACCCTTCAATTGAAGTAACATATTAATCACAGCATTCCTCGTCGGGGGGGAGGGGGAGGGGGGGGGGTAAATAATAATATTTTCGGGGCAGCTCTCCAACCACATAAATTGATCTATGTATGTGCATTATTCTATGGCAAAAATTATAGCTTGTAGAAAAACGATGATGAATTGTCTTTTACTGGTTTCTCTTCTATGGTTTACGGGCTGTCAAAATTGTTTGAATCTTAAGAGTGTTCAAGGTTTGAATTGAAATTGTTTCATGACTTAAAAGGGATGATGTACAATGAGTATGCACAAGGAACTTGCAAAAAGCAAATGAAGTACTAGCAAAATTTCCAGTTTCTGTAAGAGCGATATAAACTTCTTTCAGGGCTTGAGATACGATTTGAATATTCTTACTGTACAGTACTCAGTTTGACAGTTTGGTTAGCAATAGGCTGAATATTGCGCAAATGACGATTCATATTAAAGGCATTTCCCCCCTTTATGGATATAACTTCAGAACAAAAGTTGCATTTGGCCTGGTAAACCTCAACTTCCTTAAAATAAACCCATATTTCACTTTGCTTTCTCGTTGAACGGCCAGTCATAATTTTAGGTAGAGATTGAAAGGTATGTTTGTAAGCTGAGATATTTTAAAAGTTCAACAAAATAATTCGTTCACAATTCAAAATCACCAAAAAACACTCGGAAAAACTAGTGTCGTCTTCGTATAGACAAAACAAGCAAAGAAATCATAAGCAAATGTCACGAGTACGTGCGAGGGAACGGATAACTAAAAATATACTTCATTGCTTCATTCATTCTTCGAACTAAAATCGAAGGAAGAAGGGAATGAACAATTGAACTGTGGATGATGCAATATTTCAGTCTTTCGAACGAATGAAAAATTGAAGTTCGAAGTAGATGCCATAGATTGTTCAATCGGAAGTACCAACTTAACCAACTTCAATTGAAGTATTTGTTCAATGAAAAATGAATGAAGTTGGGACTGCTGTCAAAAGAAGTACCTCTTTGAAACAGTTCTTTCAAAACTGTCACAACGCTACATAACACAACCAAGTTCATAAGAAAACTAAAGCAGTGTATTTATAAACTAAAACGTGAAACATTTTTTCAATTTTTGTTTTCTTAGTCTAGTCACCGCGCGGCATTTTTAAGTCGAAAGGGTAAAACAAAGCGTATTAAATCATTTGTGACTATATTGATGAATTCATCCATTTCCAATAATGTTATTATTTAACAATTACTCGATACTTGTTGTAACTTATCTAGCTCATGCGACACACCCCTTGTGCCGTCTGGAAAAAGCTTGAAGGAACAATATATAGGTAATTGTCCCTCCAGAGGACGAATTTAATGAAGAAAGATTTGACTGGTGTGGGAATAAGGATAAAAGACCTAACGTTCTTCTCTCTCAAACTCTTGCGTAATTTATATTTCTTTGAAAGACAATTTAGTGACTTCATAAAATTATTTATATCTCAGGTATAAAGAGAAAGTTGATTCCAATGTGTTTTTGATGTGACGATTAGCGGAAAGAAAGGCAATCTCCTCAAAACTTTTTCAATTTAGCCACTCATTACAGCGGTAAATACGTCCGATCTACATCATAAAAAATAACGACTGCCTTAGAATTTCCAGAACCAAGTTTAAGAAACTCAAAGTTTAAGCTACCGATGGTTGTTCAAATTAGAGTTCCTTTTTTTGCAGTCTGTTAATGGTAACAGCACGTTAGAAAGGTTTTGGAATAATATACAATACGTTCACTAGTACCTGCTCTACGTAGTTCTTCCTTCACGAAGGAGGTCAAAACGAATTACTTACAGCCTTCGTATGCAATCACTTATGAATCCCCAATTTCATAAATAATATTTTTAACGCTATCGTTATTATGAACTGAACATTATGTTTTTACATCTGCTCTGATGAAGGCACGGCTGTGTTTGAAACTGATTGGCGTGTTTTTCTTTAATAGTGACACAAAGCTACAGCGATTTATTGAAACACCATTGTTCATCACAATTTGATTTTTTCAAAATCTGACAAACCTAGAATAGCGTGTACGGAGACCCTCCAAACGTCAAGAAAACTAAATCCCACTGATCGATGAATTGTGACAGTGTCAAATGTGACGAATGTTTGAAACACTCCAGGCTTTATTTATTCAAAATTTTAATAGAATTTCCTTTTAACATCATATTTAACGTTTTTTAATTTTGACTTTGAATTATTCTTTACATATGCATACTAACGCATATTTTTAAAATATTTGTTTTACAAAAAAGAAATACATAACATTATATCGTATTGTATTTGAAATATATAATTTATTTTAATCAACTTATCTAGTTCAACATTCCTTGCCGTAGACTCAGAAACAATGAATTGCTGTTCCTCAATCATCACAATACTAATTATGGGTATAATTCTCCAATGTCCAGAATGTCAAGACTTGTTAACTCAAGCCATGGTCTTGAAATTTTTGGTAGCAGTCTAAATGATTTTTGTCATTCTTTACGATTCTACCAAAACTTTCACTAGACCATGGCTTGAATGTTCTCTCTTATGTTTATTTTGCCTTATTTTTGTCATCGCTTCATTTATTTTAATGTATATGCTATTCCTTCTCTGTTGCTCTTTTTTCTATTTCGTGTTTTTTATGTTATTATTATTATTTTTTGTAATTGGACTTTAGTCCGTTAATTTATAAATAAATAAATTAAGAAACTTTTTTGGAAAAGATATTTGAATGCCTAATTATTAATAACTATTGGATAATTTTAGAATTTTACAAAAAAATATGTAAATGTCTTAGTAATAATAATAATATAAATGTTTACGAAGAAAAGGTTGCTAATTTTTTATTTTTTTTATTTTATTATAAATAACATTATCTATTGGTAAAGTAAGCATAATTTATTTTTTGTGAGTACTTACAGAAGTGAACTTTTCAAATTTGGAACTGACGGATGCATTTATAAATTTATCTATGTATTATTATAATTATATATGTATTTGAAGTGGGTGGATCAATGCGACTAATACATTTCGTTAGCAAGTCAAATTATGTCTCTTGATTTTTCACAGGTAACAACTAGTTAAGTAATAATTACAGGAAAAAACTCCTGTTAAGCAGGTTTGCGTGACTACCTTTTTTGAAAATATAACACTTATTTTTTTAGGACAAGTAAAAGAAATTCAAAATTTTTTTTTTAATTGAGTCTCAAAACAAAATCTTTCATCACATCAATATTTATACATAAATTATTCATGATAGTAATATAGTACCAATCAAATGAGAAAAGCTGATCCGTGATGCGATCTCCTAGTACACTAGTACACACAACATTCCAAACAAGATGTTGAGAATAATAGGTCGTTTCTCTTTGTGCCGGAAGATGCGCCTTGCATATTTGCAGCGACGCAAATAGAGACTATGTCTTTGAACACAAAGGCGCGTTTATAGCTGAAAAGCTAAACGCTTCCGCTTATGTACACTATCTGGCGGAGCTTTTTGTGTGCACAGCAAAATAGGAGCGTGATTTCTCCGCAGCGAGAATTCGCATTCTCTTCAGAAGTCACCCCAGCTTCGGCTGCCTTCGCCCAAAGTGCGGTTTCTTTCAGTTTTTCTAAATTGCGACGCTCTCGTTCTGCGCACTGCCGCAGTTCTCGGCAGTGGGTAGGTACCCGGAGCCGCTACGGCCTTCGTCTCTATGTGTGAGAGTATAATGCTGGTGATTATATGGATGGATGCATTGAATTAACTATTTCTTATTTTGAAACTGTCAATTCGTTGTTTAACTCCAACTGTTTTAATGTTTTAATAATAGGTAACAATTTTTTTCACTTTATAACGCTTATAGAATTTACGAGTATATCACTCTACTTATATGGGTATCATTTTCATCTGTCCAGAATGTTGAGACTTGTTAACTCAAGCTATGGTCTTGAAATTTTTGGTAGCAGTCAAAATGATTTTTGTCATTCTTTACGACCCTACCAAAACTTTAACCTGACCTTGGCTTTGATTTGAATGTTCTTTCTTATATACATGTTGTCCTATTTTTGTTATTGCTTTATTTAATATTACGCATGTGCTGTTTTTTCTCTGTTGCTCTTTTTCCCATTTCGAGTTTTGTATTTTTTTGTAATTGGACCTAAGTCCGTTAGTTTATAAATAAATAAATTTCACAATGCACACAGATGTTCACTATTATATATTACCATTATCTTTCATAGTTCGATATTACATGGAACACGTTACACACCAGAGTCAAAGAAGCATAAGCGCCCTTTAAACGTTAAAAGTGATTGACTATGAGAGGCGGCATAATGTAATTTAGAACGGTAACCTCAACACTAGCTTCCTCTCACCCTCGCCGTACCCGGGTCCGTCGTCTAACCGACACATCCGTTGGCCTTAATTATCTTGAAAGCGTAACGACAGCCCGACTATCCCGACCTATTCATCACGTTTCTAGTACAGCGATGGACAGAGCAGGATCTGAGAGGCGGTGAAGCCTTCCGAAGTAAATTACTTTCGTCCGTTCAGTTTTGCTTTGAGCAAATACATGCACAAATTCTTAGTTTTGGAAAATTGATTCAACCTCTAACCTTTCCGAGCTTTTCGTCAAGCTCTCAGTCTTGCATCGGTGGCTTCAACAATGTCGAAGGTGGTAAGGCTTTCAGTGAAAAATTTCCGACCGATAAAATAAAATATATGGCTTTCAAAAATGTCATCTTTTTAATCCTGTTCTATGGACCGTACTCATTCCTACCTTTATACTTTATATTGATCAATGGTTGATCTTTTTTAATCATTCATTACATCGGCTGCAGCCTTTCCGGCTCGCAGTCCGCCTCAAAGGACGAAATTTTCAATTTCAAATTTATTAGGACTCTAATGGACTGGTAGTATTTTTAAACTAGAAGAGGATGTTTCAATTGGACGTAGTTATGCAGAAAGCGTCCAACCTACAATTTGACCAAATCGAGTTCTACATGTTTTCCTATAGATAAATACAAGATTTATATCTGCTGAAAACATTCAAGCTCTAAATGCAAGGATTTTTGGGAATTAATTGTTTTAATATATAATAATAGCAGATTTTGACCGAAATTGAAGTTTTAAAACATTGTAAAATGTAGGACAGCATTTTTTTTCTTTCTTAAAAACACATTAATAGATTATAAATGACCTATTTATAATAATGCTCAAAAATAAAAGAAAACTTTAAAATGCCGATTACTTATATTAATGACTTTTTATCATCATATTTTCAAACGCCATTTTCTCAGTTTCAATATTTTGGGGTTGGACTCTTTCTACATAAGTACGTCCAATTTTAAGTTATAACAACTTTAAAGTTGTAACACTAAAACAGTGGCAAATTATAATTTATGACAGTTGTAGTTATTTTGAAATAACCATAAATGTCTGATAAGTCGTAATTTTTTTTTCTTAATTTTAGTAGTCGTACAAAATTTCAACCGTATAACGGCACTGTGGTGGAAATGGAGTATAAAACATAGTTTTTATTTTATTTTTTCTTACTCTTATAAATATTCCATTTATTATATTCTGTGACACGATATTTTTATTCTGTAACATTCAACCTCACGATATTTATTTTACCTAGCTTTTAAATCTTAATCACAGAAAGTATGTCAAAAAAACCTTCTAATTGATGTCTCAAGCAGAAAGTTTTGAAAAAATATTGGAAATGTTTATTGATTCCGACTATACATCTCTGATCAAAGCGTACCCTTTACAGTCCAAGTTATCTTTTTGCATTTACACATTAAAGGTTTTTTTTACTGTTAATGGATATATTTCAACAAATCTATATATTTGACCGGTCGGTAGCCTAGTGGACAAACGCGTCGGATTCCTACCATGCGTTCAATTCCTAGTAGCCCGGGAATGTTTGTTTTTTTTTTTAATAAAAAATAAAAAGAAAAAAAATATATATTCAAAATGAGCTAAACCGAAGAACTTTCTGGTAGGCCCCCCAAAACAACCCCCTACACAGAAATAATTCCAAAAAGTTCCTAGATTTCAATTCTAAACCAAGTATTTTTTATACCCCGCCTCCATGTAAATCAATTGTACCAGTTGTACTTTTTCTCAATTTTATATTTTAGATATTTTCCTGTCTTATTATATAATTGTGAAATTGTTAGTGCATATTTTGGCAATGTTAGTGCACATTTTGGCTGATTTTATGCATACTGGCCTATCGGTGATATACTGGCCTCTAGTGATATGTTTCCGATCTTCTACAATGTGTAGTGATGAGGTTAGCCCAACTTTTCTTAGAGATAAAAGTAAAACGAAATTATCACAATTGTTTTTTCTCACAACCACACAGACGTGTAATATTTTTTTTCTCATCCACACAGACGTGTAATATGTTTTTTTCTCACAACCACACAGGCGTGTTTTATGTTTTTTTTTCTCACAACCACACAGACGTGTAATATGTTTTTTTCTCATAACCACACAGAAGTGTAATATGTTTTTTTCTCACAACCACACAGACGTGTAATATGTTTTTTCTTACAACCACACAGACGTATAATTTTTTTTTTTTCACACAATATCCATCGTATAGTATGTAGTGCACTAAAGTATGAAGTCATTGAAAAAAACTTTTCGACAGCGTCTTGTTTTTGTTCCACAACATTTTGCTACGAATAAAAGCCGTCACCTTCCCACAGCGCTAAATATCTCAGTGACCTTTGGATGCACCTGCCAAGTAAGTGGTCCAAGGGAAGATGTGCAGCATAATAATAAATGGATGCTGTGACACGGTTAGTCTCAGTACCACTGGAGTCTGGCGGGTGAGTCAATATGGACACCCAGAACTCGCGCTGAATAATTAAATAACATACTACTACTGCAGTGTCGGTGGTTGCAATGTGTGATATTCAGAAGGACTGAAATTTTTCGGGAATATTTTGTTAAATTGAAAAAAAAATACGAATTCGGTAAACATACAACAATTGCTTGAAAAGTGATCTTATTTTTAATATGGGTTGGATATCTATTTTAAATATTGAAGAAATATTTAAATCTCACTAAACACATATAGACACAAGATTAAATAATGTGAAACAATGTGTTTTTTCGTTTACTCAAAAAACTTACATCTAATTATGTTATTATATACAGTTAGTTAGTGAGGTAGTTATTTCTGTTATCATAAAAAAAATTGTATAAAAAAATAATTAACATAAACAATAATTTAAATTAGTAAAATTTGAAAAGAAAAAACAATATTAGTTTAATAAAATATACAACAAAAAATCGTTAAGCCAAATTGGTTTAATTTTACAACCCAGGCAGTAAAATATCCAAAATAAATACAAATAATTTTTCATAAATGACATAATATAAAGGACTTTTTTTTTTAGAAAAAACTTTTCTTTATTATTAAAATTATTTAAAATAGTCTTTAAATCTCATTATCTTATAAATTATTTTTCAATTCCTTTGCGGTTAGAAGCTTTTTAAAATTTTCAACGGTTGTTTTCCTAATTTAAATCTTTTGTTAAAATAGTTTATGGTGTGAATATTTTTTTTTTACGAAATAATCGTGGAAATTTGGTTGATGACACAAACCAAAAAAATCGTATGTCAAACTATTCGTTTTTTCTAAATACTTATTTTCTCTTCTCTTGTATCAATTCGTAGCGGGATTAAATTTGATTTTGTCCATTCCTTTGTTATATTAGATATATCACAAGACGCACCTATTTGCCAAATCAACAGATGATTGATACTGACCTTCTTTATATAACTCTCACGACAAAGTTAAACGGAAATACAAATGTAATTATTTTAAGAATGGACTCTAAAGGTCATATTTTTACTTGAAATACGTAACGTAGAAGATTAGTAAATGTTTAAAATAACTTTTGCGTTTGACGAAAGATATCACTATTTAATATTAATAATATTTAATAGTGATATCTTAATAATGATATTATTAATAATGTTTTATTTTAATACTCAATATATGGCCTAAATACGTACTGAAAACTGAACATAATAAAATGATTCACAAAGTGTGACTGAAGGGCTAGAAATTTGGTTTGAAGTCTCGGGAGAGGGTAGAAGACTGAAGCTTTGTAGCACTACGTGGTTTCCGTATAAAAGACGTGACACCTCGGTCACGTAGTTCCCAGTCCTTTTTTATTTTTTCATTTTCTCAGCTGGTGATTGTTTGCCGTCTGCAGTAAATATATTATTTATGTTTATCTTGCGAACAAGTCAAAAATTTTGATTCACACAATGCAACATTTTCCTTTTTGTTTACTATTTGCACCAGTCACGTTTGTAATGTATATCCGAGTATTTGTTTGGTTTTGAAAATTTAGAATTCAATGCATTGCCGACGTGATATACAAAATTTCGGACTGAAGTTTTTCAAATTATTTTTATTTGTCCTGTTTTATAACGTTTAGCAGATTTGTATCCATTATAATTCGGTAGGAACTGAATATAGGGACTATGTAAAATTGACAACTTTATTCCGATGAATCGTAGATATAAAACGAAAGTCTATTTATTCATCGTAGAATAAACTTATGAGCTATGGGATCATAGAATAAATTAACCAGAATAAAGAACTGTTTCTTTAATCTGGAACATCAATTATCAGCCCCCTAATTTTTATCATATCATGAACTATAGAGATTTTAAATATTCCACCAATTTTAGCAAATAAGACAAGATGCCAAATTATGTGTTTATTAGACTAAAGAACTGTTTCTTGAATCTGGAATATCAATTATTATCAGACTAAAATGTTTATCATATCATAAAATAAAGAGATTTGAATTATTCCACTGACTTTAGCAAATAAGGCAAATGTGTTCAAATTCTTCATTAAATATTTCAAATTAAAAATTGCGGTGAAATCAGGCAAAGGCTGGTATAGACTTTTTTTTTAATTTCCGTCTTCTTTGTTCTTATTTAGTCTTATGGCTTTCAGCTTTTGAAAAAATCTTATGTAAAATTTGTCTTCGATTCTTTGCTACTCTCACCCCTATAAAGCTGAAGTTATTCTTTGATCTTTAGTTCATCTCATCTTAGAGCAACCTGTCTTCCTTTTTTTTCCAAAGTACGAAACATTGTGTATGAGTATATAAAATATCGGGTGAAAATATTACCACCCTACGCTGTTTACATACATTTTTTTCCGAGTTCTCCGAACGCAAAACATTACTACCTCCAATACACACCTGTCATACAAAGCAAAGTATGAAAACGGTAAAATATCGTAAATCAAACCCTCGCTGTTATGTCCGGGTGCTACCTACGCACTGGACAGACTTTTGCAAGAAGTGTGGTTTATTCCGATTTGAAATTAAACTGATTTCACCAGCTTACAAAAGACCTTTCTACTTCTAGCCCCTAGACAGGCTAATAAAATTAATATCGGTTCTAGAAATTATTTAATCTTAAAAAAAAAAAAAATTGAAAATGTCACTAGAAGTAAGAAAATAAGAGTTTTATTTTGGCACACGGACACACAGCCCACAAAACGCTTCTATCGGTTTACCTGCTCAGCGTATCTACCCTTGTAGTTCCTGGCGGACACGTGTCAACGGGGGAGGACTGCTGTTGTTAACCTTCGTGGTGTTTCACCCTTTGAAATATTACGGTACAGAATGGATAGCGAAAAATCTGGATAGTTTTATATCTGCACTTGAAAGTGTGCGAAATATTTTTTTGGGTGTAGTGATATGCAATACTACAAAAGTGAGAAAGTCAATAAATAATAATATGATTTAATAAAAAACAAATACAATGTAACAACGTGTTACCTATTTCCTCTTTCTTTTCATGTCAGCAAATAATTTACACTTGTATCACTGTAAAATGTACCTTTACATGTAATAAAACCCCACTTGGGAATATACAATTAAATCAATAATAGGTAAATCTAAGAATTTTAGAATGGCGACCTTACGATAAGTTTAACAAACTATCGTTAAAATTTTCCCAACACCTAATTATTTTCTGTAAATAAGCTCCATACCTTTCTGGACCATTGTCTTCTTCTCGTTTATCCTTTTTATGTGAATACTGCGTATATAAGAGTCCCAACTACCGAAACCAGTGGAATTATGGCATCCCAAATTTGTTTTTTCTTTGTTGTAAAGCTGAAGGGTGCGGAGAAGGGTAGAAGACGAGGAAGAAGAACGTAGGGAATATTTAGCTAATTTGGTGGCATCTCACCAGGGCTATACTCTAATATCCACCACTATATTCTTACTCTAATAATCCATCCGTTAAAAAGAAAATTTCTGCCTTTGTCTTGAACCCATAGTTAAATTTTAAAAATTGCAACCTGGTTGCAACTCCAGGACGCTCATCGTCATTAACATCTTCTCGGCCTTCTGTAAAGCGCTTGTATCACTTATAACCACTTTTTTGAGACAAAGTAGACTCGCCGAATACCACAATCAACATTTTAAGTGCGTTGGAGCACTTTATTCCATTTTTAACGCATATTCTTTGATCCATTTTTTTTTCAAAAGTAAAAAATCGAAAAACACACAAAAACGTGACCAACCTTTCCAGTTGTCAAAAAAAAAACTACTAATCCAAAATGGCTGATAATGCTAACATATGAAAAACATATGTGTACCAACATAACAACAACAAAAAAATCGATAATCGAATGTACACAGCCCGCGATAATTCAAAATACACCTTTTCTTTTATTTATGGTTTTAAAGTTTATTTTGTAGAACTCCATTTTAATTTTTAGGTTTTTTACTTTTATTTAAACAATAATTATTATTATTTTAATTTTTAAAAAACAGTTTTTAGTTAAAAGCTCTGCGATGTAATTATTTTTACGCGTGACAGCTGTTTCGCCTTCTGAGGGCATTATCAAACTGTGGAGAAGCCACATACAGACGGACTATTTATATCATGTTTAATGTTATTATTATTTTTATTTTTAACTACCAATGTCCCCATTAGGTTTTTCTGATAAATTGTAATTATTGTTGATGTCATTAACATGGGGAGTTTCCCTACCTAACACACCTTTTCTTTTCAACAGGCCTCGTAAACAGATAAACAATTATTTTATTAAAATTATTTGTTATTTTCCATTTTGATTTTGATTTTGATTAAAAGATTGTTTATTTTAGCTAATTTTAGTAAACAAGTATAAATTGACATGTGTTTATCAACTATTTACCTGAATTTCAAATATATTTACGATGCAGAGGGTATTGAATCAGTATTATCTCCGAAACAGAGAACAGTGTCTGACTTATCTTAGCTATCACAATTAATTCCAGCCCGTAATATTGTTTCCAACCTGAGCTATAGATCTTTCATATCACTTAACTGACCGATTTAAAAAAAAAATAATATGTGTTATGATACATTTAATTCATATAAAATCGTATAAGTATCGCCTTGGTGAAAGACCACAATTTAGAATCGAAACGTTGCTTGAAACGGCTTTAGCCGTGTTTGGTGACCAGATCTGAATATCCAGGAACTTCCCAACCATCCTCCTCCACATCTTATAATCCCCCCCCTAGTACCTTCAATCTCACAACGTACCCCAATTGGACGTAGTTATACAGAAAGCATCAAACCCTAAAAAGAAGAAACCGAGAAAAGGGCGTTTTAAATTACGACGATAAAAAAAGCATCGATATGTGAAATCGGCATTTTATAATTTAATAACAGTGTTTTTTTTTCTTTGTGAGCATTATTTTTAATATGTAATTTATAATCTATCATTGTATTTATTAAAAAAAGTTTTTTTTATGTTATCCTACATTGTATAATGTTTTTAAATTTCAATGTAAGTCAAATATCTGCAATGTGCATTGGAAAAAAAAATAATACCAAAAATCTTTTGCATTTGGTGCTTGGATAGAATGAACAGATATAAATCTCGAATTTATCTTTAGGAAAACATGTAGAACTCGATTTTTGCAAATCGTGGGTTAGACGCTTTCTGCATAACTACGTCCAATTGAGGATGCCATAATCTCACTGGCTCTAGACGGTTAGGAGCAGTTGAGACTCTAGTGCGGTATTCCCTTTAAAAAAAAAAAATTAATGAAATAAAAATTCTGTGTTCTTTTTTCTATATTTTTTCAATTATTCTTTTTTAAAAAAAAAGCATATAAATTCGATTGAAGCAGGGTGGTTATCACTTGTACATTGATAATTATACAACTTCATTAATTAATTCTGCGGGTTTCTTGGTACTGTGCAGTCTGGTGGCCAATATTGTTTCATTGTTTCCCAAATGAGAAAATCCTCACAAGGTTAGAAGTGGGATATTTTTCACACAACGATATGTGCCCGTCACATGCCGGGGAGGAAATTCGGCCGAAAGTTAGTTTGCCGCAATATCAGAGCCAGTAACAAAAATATTACTCATTTAGGTCATCCAGTGCTTTCAGTTAGTATTTCGCTAAAATAAATGTTCATGTATGTATGTTCGCCGTGACTCCGCGAACAAGCATCACGTCAAACTTTTGTTATTTTGACTCCCCTCCGGTGACAGTTTTTTACGAACACAATTTTTTTTTTTGTGTTCGTAGAAAGCAAATACTTTGTAGTTTGTAATAATGAAATAAAATACTAACCTTACAGGGTACAAATTTAACCGATTTAATGGTTCAATTTCGTGGTCTTATACAAAGTTATTATTTCACTTCTACTTTCTCAAAAGTAAAAAATCGAAGAACACACGAAAACGTGATTAACCTTTCCAGTTGTCAAAAACAAACCACTAACCCAAAACGGCTGATAATGCTAACATATGATAAAAATATGTGTACCAACATAACAAAAAAACAATCGACAGTCGAATGTACACAGCCTGCGAAAAGTCAAAATTCACCTTTTCTTTTGAACAGGCCTCGTATAAGTATTTCGGCCATGATTATTTCCATTATTTTAACCCTTTATTTAATATTATTCCGCACTTTGAGGTACATACGAGTATAAACATTATTTGATGACCTGCGTGGTCATGTGGTAAGACGCTCAACTACAAACCCAGAGATTACAGGTTTAAATTCGGCATGCGCAAATATTAAAAAAAAAAAAGTATCTTTGCGGTACGTTCCAGAGTGGTAGATACTCAAAGTACCGCCCTGGTGAAAGACCCTCATTCAGAATCGAAACGTTGCTTTAAATGGCTTAAGCCGTGTTCGGTGACCAGATTTTAATAGTCAGGTACTTTTTTATCTTTCTCTTTTCATCTTTTTCTTCTCTCCACTACTTTTAACCTCACAACATATTCCAGTTGGGGATGCCAAATTCTCACTGGCTCTAGACGGTTGGGATCAGTTGGGACATATATATTGGACAAGGTTAAAAATAGTTACTTTTAAAAACAAAGATATAAATTTGTGGTAAGCCATGTCATATATTTTAATAGTAAACAACATAATAAGTTTAATTTTGTACCCTGATTATGCTAAGGCTAAAAGAATTTATTTTGTAGATAATATATTTTGTTGTATTGAAGGGGAAGGGGTAAAAGGAGGGAATCAAACTTACATAAATCAAACAATATAACAAAATAAAATACAGGGGAAAAAGGAAGGGGAAGGAGAATGTTTTTACTCTACCGGAAAAAAAGGGGATAAGGAAGGAAGGAAGGGAAGGAGGTCAACAAGGGGAAATAATGGAAGGGGAATTGGAAGAATGTAAATTAATGGAAGGAAAAACAGGGGAAAATTAACAATCCTTGGGAAGGAAGGGACTCGAAGGGACCATTGGGGAAGGGGAAGGTACCCTGAAGGAAGGCTAAAAAGGGGAAGGGAAGGGGAAGGGGGTAGGGGGTAGGGGAAGGGGAAGGGGAAGGGGAAGGGGAAGGGGAAGGGGAAGGGAAGGGGGAAGGGGAAGGAAGGAAGGGGAAAGGGAAGGGGAAGGAAGGAAGGGAAGGGGAAGGGAAGGGGAAGGGGAAGGGAAGGAAGGGAAGGGAAGGGAAGGAAGGGGAAGGGGAGGGAAGGGAAGGGAAGGAAGGAAGGAAGGGAAGGAAGGGAAGGAAGGGGAAGGGAAGGGAAGGGAAGGAAGGAAGGGGAAGGGAAGGGGGGGAAGGGAAGGGGGAAGGGGGAAGGGGAAGGGGAAGGGGAAGGGAAGGGGAAGGGGAAGGGGAACAGATACGTTGAGTAAAGTAACTGGTTCTTAAGATTAGATCACTAAAAACGGCCTAAGCCATTTTTTTAACAACGTTCTCCTCAAATTATTTTTAGCAATTTAAAGGTCAAAATAATTTATTTTCTCATTTAAATGGTTCCGACAAAACACCTATATATTTAGTCGAACGCAAAGCTCTACCATATAAGACACTAATAAAAGTTAATTTATCGAAGGAAGCAATCACTTTGTGGCTTGACATTATAATTTAAATAAAAAATGTTTTGGTTTAAAGCCACTTTATTTATATGGATATAACATTCGACCGGTTTCCTGAAGTTTAACCTTCTTCAGTTTATATATGAAACCGGTCGAATGTTATATCCATATAAATAAAAAGGCTTAAAACTAAAACATTTTCTATTTAAATAATAAAAGTCAAAACTAGACGTTAGAAAAAAAAATAAAAACGGTCGTTCAGCTTATCTTCTAATTATTTTAACGATGAGAAACACTTTCGGGGAATGAAATGTACAAATTGGTAATTTGATCAGGTCAAAAAAAAATTCCTTTTAGTATATAAACGGTGATTTTGTAATTTTTTTTTATTAAATAGTTATTTTAAAAAAAATAATTGGTAAAAAATATTTACAAAATGAAAAGTGTTATTCTGGTTTTTGGAAGTAAAATCAGTCGATCAATCAATTATATAAAGATACTAATAATAAGAAATTTTCATTTATATTTATTTGTAATTTCTCTTTAGGGGGAATATTTAATGTCTGTTTATCTTAGAATTCAATCTACAAGCCTTTTAACTCAAATGAACCCTTAACAACGGTTTAGCCTAAAGTATTTCAATTCACGAAAGATAATTGCGAGAGTTTAAAATACATATTTAACCCCTCGATAAAATGGAAAATATTAAAAATTATGTTGGAATTTGACACTCATTGAATAGTACGTATACACACGCATAATAAAATCAAATAAATTATCACACAATACAATTTTTTTATAATATATACATTTTCACTCTTTACGATTTTTTTAATTGCTGCTGAGCGTCGCCAGATTCTCACTTAGCTTTTAGAATAATTTTCCACTATCAAACAAGCACCACTCCTGAGCCTTTATTGTCGCGACACGAGAAACTGCATTTGTTAGAAGGGCGCAGATGCAAATATTCCCATATCGTAGACGTACTACTATGTAGATGTTTCTCTTCATTTTTTATTGTCAAAATGTGTAAAATTGTGTCATAAAGTAACAACAAAATAGTACGCCAAGTAACACTAGTTATATTATACAGATGTCCCCTTTTTGTCGCGTAAAAATGCAAAAGTATTTTCTGTTTGTAAACTTGACGTATGCAAACACAAAAAAATAGTACGCTAAGTAACATTACATCTATAAACGTCCTTAGATGATATTTCATACTTTTTTACAAGGTAGACAGGGGCCGAGATCAGCGGACAAGCGTCTTTACAAAATGTTATACAAAACTTAATCGCAAGTTTAACCATGTTTAAATTTTCATAACTTGTATTATTATTTAAACCTGTTGTATTAAGCCCGTTCAGATTAACTGATACACGAGTTGATGAAGGCACACATTAGCTTACATTTGTTTCACTATACGTGATTGCCAAAGGCCATTTTTAATTATCCTACAAATCTAATATCATGCTTATTTAAAGTTTAGTTGAGAGCATTTGTAGACCGTAAAGTTACGTAAAAAGTTAAAGAACATTATAATGTATGTTGTACATTACAGCACTGTGTTGGATACAAAATAAGTTTTTTTAAGATACAAAATACCCAGAACCCTTTGAAATAACTGCGTAATGTTTTGTAATGTTTCACTTTTATAACATGTCTGAAATATTGTTGGAAAATTATGTAAAATGGCGTAACAATATTTAATAGCAACAAAGACATGCGTTTTAATAAAATGATGGGTTTCACTGCAAACCTTTTGCGCATCTCAAAAGCCATTGTTTGTAGATGTGCCCGAAAACAAACAAAATAAAAATATTTTTAATTTTAATTAACTTATTTAAGCTTTTAATTCTATTGAACTACACGTAGTTCCACTCGCATATTTAAGAAAGGTACCATGGGTTTTGCATTATATGTTCTCGTAATATGTACTTTAATGTACAGGTATTATGCATAGGGTAAATTTTAAGCTTGTTAACGGTCAGTGTAAGAACTGTTCAATTTTTCTAAACGTGAGTGCTATAATTATTTTAACCTTTTTTTTATTTTTTATTGTTAAAAAGAGGATTATAAAACAGTTACAAGTGTAAAATTATGGGTATACGCCACACAATATTATTCACGTATCAACATGTAAAATAAAATGAACCAACAGTTTTACTTGCATAACGAATACGTAACCTCCAATGGTTTAGATAATTAAATTTCTCATTCAACTACCAAACCACCCTAACCCCCCCGTTACTTATACCGGGAGTACCAGCAGGACGTACGAACAGGGTCGGTCTCGTGCAGGCGCTATTGGAGCAGTCCGCTCTAGGCGGTGAATAGCCAAGGCGCTGGTGGTAACTAATTATAGTGTTTTTTTACGCGCCCAGCGCCTTCAAATATATAACAACATACCATGGACGGTAATCGAACCCATAATTTCCCGGCCCGATGGCATGGATTTTCTATCCGCACTTCTCGTTTAATACTTGATAGGAGTCGGTACCTATCTTCTGATCGAACAAAAAATTCTCACGGGGCGTTGAAAAGAAGAAAAATTATGCAGAAAAAAACAGTGCAAATGAGAGAGAAATTGGTACAAATTTAGTTGAATGTAAGAATGATACAACGCCATACGAATTTGTAGTGTCGTCTTACTCTTTCAGCAATTACCCACAAAGTGGTAATTTTTTAAACTAATGATGATTTTGGGGGATTTTTTCCATTAATCGTCTTCAGTCTACCATTCTCAACAGAAGTCCGATGGTTCATTTTATTCAGTCCCATAGAGCTGGAGAAAACGGCATCTCATTTCCGACACGCATTTTGCCCGCAAAGTGGTATTTTCCTTTCAAATGTTACTTTTCGCGGTTTTTTTTCATTCAATCGTCTTGAGTTTATAATTTTTAAGAGAATTCTAAAGTTTTAATTCATTTAGTCCCATAGGCCCTGAGAAAACGGCATCTTTTTTTTAACCCAAGGCTCGCATTTTACTCGCAAAGTGGTATGTATTTTTTTTACAAATGTTAATTTCGGCGGATTTTTACATTCAATCGTCTTAAGTTCATCATTCTTAACCAAATCCTAAAGTTTAAATTCATTCGGTCCCATAGACCCTGAGAAAACTTCATTAGATTCTCGACCCCAAGGCTCGCATTTTGGCCGCAAAGTGGTATTTTTTTTACAAATGTTACTTTTTTCATTCAATCGTCTTTAGTCCATCATTTTCAACAGAATTCCAAAGGTAAAATTCATTCGGTCCAATAGACCGTGAGCAAACGGTATGTGATTTCCGACCCCAAGGCTCGCATTTTTCCCCCAAAGTGGTATTTTTTTTTACAAATGTTACTTTCGGTGGATTTTTTCATTCAATTGCCTTAAATTCATCTTTCTTAAGAAAATTCCATTACTAAAATTTATTCGGTTCTATAGACCTTGAGAAAACCGCATCTAATTTCCGACTCCAATTCATTGAATCTCCTACAGTTCATCGTTCTTAGCACAAACCAGATTTTTAAGTACATTCGGTTCCATTGGAGACTGAGAAAAAGGCGAGAGCTTTTGAAACGATTAACTAATATTATATGATTATACACCGTGTTTCACGTTCAAACAGCAAAATATCAGTTGGTGATAATTTGATAACTTTGTCTGAACAAACAGAAAAAAAAATATTTTAACTTTGATTTTAACATCTACTTCAAATTAAAATAAAACCTTTGTGAAATTCTAGGAAAATATCTTTAAAAAATGGTTTTCAGCATACTTAATAACAAATTCGAAGATGAAAAAAACTTTAAAAAAATAAAATATGTTTTAATTTAGGTTTTGTAAGGGGTGTTAATTTTTTTACCTGCGCCAGGTGGCGCTTGGCTCAGGGCCGGGCCTGCGTACAAGGGGTGGAGGGTGAACTGTGAACAGCGGTGCATATGCAAGTTAAGGAGATTACGCGGATGTGCACTCAGGATAACGGGCCCAGCTTGCAGATCCCGTCGTCTTGATTCTGGATTTTGGATTCTAACCAAGCTGAGATAAAGAACTTCTCAAGTTTCTAGATTTCTCTAGAATGTGTTGGGTGATAATAAGCTCCCCAAGTGCTTTGGTGTAGAAATAGTTTATTTGTAACAACTTCTCTAAGTTAATAGTTATAATAAACGATGAAAGGTGACGAATTTCCATTACAGACGTTTATAATATATACGACAGTTACATTGTAGCTGGTCAAGTTTATATTTAATGAAACGAATAAAAAATTAAGAAAAAAAATAATACTTAGCAGCATGTCGCTGATATATTTAACACGTCAATATCAAACTATAAGTTTCATTTAGTACAGTTGTTGTCATCTGGTAGAGCTAAACTAATAGTTGGACATGTTACTTAATATTATTTTTTTCTTTTCTTTTACAATATTTTTTAACCTGTTATTAATTAAATATTATTAGTTATTTTTGTATCTGCTATTCAATACTCTTTTTTTATTTTATTTAACATATTTTTTTGCACTGATGAGGTTATTGTTTTTTTTTTTTTTTTTTTTAATATTAACATGTATGTAAAAGCCTATAACAGGCGTTAATAAATAATTAAATAAAATAAATAAATAAAAATAAATAAAAACAAGTAAATAAATAAATAAATAAATAATAGATATTTTGATTTTTCGATAAAGCGTTTCCAGAAAATGCATTATTCTAAAATAAGCGATTCTTACAAAAATTTAGACTGGAAAGCGAATTAGTTAAGAAAAAGTTAAGTTTGGTCGAAGTCATTGAGGTAGTAGTTCAACACAAATGTTTTAGCTAAAGTCACAGTAACTGACCGGGTTTTACTTGTACCTAAGCATTAACTGTCAAGCTTATTTAGCCAACGGTCCGGACAGCCTTTCCACACCATAAAGGCAAATGTAGACTGTGTAGAAGTGAAACTATGTCATCAGTTTATCCTCATCAATGTGAAATATAACAACAGTCACTTCTGTTGTTCAGTTGTTCAAAGTCGGTTACCAAGAAGTGCTGAGTATTGACCCTGTCCATGGTCGTATGAAGAGGGAACAAACCTATCCTCAACTTGGTTTTGATTCAAACGACCCAATGTATCAACTTTAATTAGAACACTTCATCGTATGGCCTTATTTCTAATATTAAACACATTGCTATTTACACATATAATGAAGAACGACTTGTTACCAAAATATTTTTGTGACAAAATTATCTACAATGTGGATATTCACAAACATAACTCAAGGATACGCAAATAAAGCAAAATTCCAAATAAATAATACAACCAAAAAAAAATAGCTTACTTTATAAAATAATAGAATGTTATAATGCGCTGCCGAAAACCATCCAAATTATACCAATTAATAAATTTAAAATAGCCTGTAAGAACCACTTAAAATATCAAATAGTATATTATTATTAAGTCAAAAATACTATGAATTATAATTAGATACTTTGAAAAACTTTGATGTATAAATAACTAACATAAAATAAATAAAACCAAACAAAGAACTTTTCGGCTCCTAGGCCCCAGACGGGCCAATAAAATGTGATCATTTTTTCATAGAAGATTGGCCAGAAGTGAAGAAAAAATTACCTTCCTCTGGGCACACGAATACGCTCACAACAAACTTTTATCGGTTCATCCCTTCTGTGTACAAAACGACCCGCATCAAAACGGCTGCGGCACCTTAATTGCGTCATACATCGACGAAATGTTTACATTCCGTCATGGATAATAGAGTCAGGCCAATTTTGCGAGCACTTTGCCCCGGCTCATTAGTATTATCTTGGCTTAGTGAGCCACTCAGATACAAGGAACGGCCCGGCTGACCCGCCGAGCTATTTTGATGCAAATGTTGAGTGTGGTAGCGCGCCAGATCTCATTTGCATTAGATGAACATAGGACACGGTGTTTAAGCTGAGGATTGCACTAACTTGTATGTTTAATAGCCCAATTCAACAACATGGAAACAAAGGCAGCGAAATTGTCAAGCTGTTGTTTGCAAATAATGAATAACAGTGCAATTGAAACAACGACAATGATGCAAACAATTAAAAAAATAAGGTCGAACCGCACCAGAGCGTCTGCGCTTCACTTCTCTTACTAACCTCACATAACATAAAACATTGATTACATAATACATTGATTTCATTTTTACGCGTGACAGTTGTTTTAAATTCCAGCAGGTTGATGATGGTTTGGAAGGCGAAACAGATATCACGCACAAAATGAGCAATAATCAGGCAGAAATTACAAAATCATTTTTGCCGTAAGAATTTTTTAACCACTTTAATAAAAGAATTGTATTTATTAAATTCAACTTAATACATACAACACCCTTAATGTGGTTTTTAACAAAAACGGCAAATTACAAATTATCCAAATAATGTCGCTGGAAAAGCAAAACGATTTAAGCGACACTTTGGCCAAAAATTAGTTAAATATACAGTTTTGGTCAGTTTTTTTTCTGCGTCGAATGCTTTGACTCTCGTTGATTATGAGGACTTTTGTAGCCCTTCAGCCATCTGTTATATACACATGGAAGAAGATTTTACTCAAGAGACATAATTTTGGGACTGTTTTAGATTTTCATCGCTTCAGGTAACTCAGTGAAAGCATTGTGTTACCTGAATTAACTTTTTTTTCAAAATCCAACCAGGTACTGAAGACTTATGAACTTTACTGTAAAACGAAAATAACTTAAAATTTTTTCCCAAAATGGCGCTTCAGCCCTTTCACCTTTCAGGCGACGATATTGTTTTTACTATTATAATATCTTTTAAACTATTCAAAAAAGGAAGAAAATGTTTTTCCTAATATGTCTAGTAAGATGAATTTATTATTAGTAATAAAAAGTTTGCATTCTTTTGACAGTTTTAAAATGAAAACGTGTAAAATAGTATAATGGAATCTTATCATATTGGAAAATAAAGTTGATTTAACGTAGAACCTTCATCAGTTTCACTGAAATATTATTTTAACAAGAAAAAGCTGATTGACAACTTTCCAGTGAGTGTTTTATTTTTACAATTGAACAGAATGATACAACGCGTATCATGCGTCAGAAGCTAATACAATCCACTATTAAATAAAAATGCCTAAAATAAACTTTTATCCTGCTTTGTTTATTTGTTTTCATGGATCAACGCAAGATTTAAAACAAATTACAGTTAGTAAAAAAGGTTAAAATAACAGTATTTAATTACATACTATCAATACAGGTTGGAAAAAAGTCATTTCTTCTACATCTTCAATATCATCTAATATACATATTCGTTCCAAAAGCTATCCATTTGTTGGTGTGGGACGGATTTGAGTGCCTGAGTGTTGGAAACAAAGTATTGAGCCTTAGGCGATGTCTTACAAAAATGCGGCTATTGAAATTCACCAATTACTTTTGATAATTATTAATATTACAAACATCACACTATTTTTTTGCAGGGTCTGGCAGAAAGAATAGAATGCCACATATTTCTGTATTGCACCAGTTTCTTGCATCATTCACATTCATAGATTGTCTCACGTAAACTCTTTTGTTTTTCCGACTCTTAAAAAAAACCTGTCTAAGATGAATGAATATAGACACTTCTTCATTGATTCACTCCCGCGTCATGTACTTTACTAACATCCCCTTCTTCCACCATCCACTCAAATGTCAAAATCATCTAGCATACCATTCTTAACATCGTTTTTAAATCTAGGATCAGCTTTGCTTCCTTCCTAAGAAGGAAGAAAGCAAAGAAATAACTCACTGCTAATACAACACAAGCACCTCAGGAATCACATGTTTACTGAATTTATTCTACATCTCTATCAACAAATCAATAATGGTTTGGGTGTTCTAATTAAATTCAAGAGGTTGCAATTCTGATGAACTAAAATATACCTCTAGGTTTGTGCTACAAGCTCGTATGTCAGTTTTGATGATTTAAGTTAGGTATCAGAAAGTATTTACTCCAAATTGACCTTTTTAAATATATCAATTCTTATGTCAGCCATTCGAGACGAATGAAATTGGATTTAAAGTACACTTAATAATATTTATGAATATGATAGGCATTTAAAAAGACAGACAATCCCCTGTGCTGAACAATCTACATGTTTGCTTTTAGCACTTTTATTAAAAAAAACCCAGATTCTGATATAAAATATAATGTTAAAATAATATCAGTACATACGAGGATATTTTTATCTTTAGGGAAAAATGAGACATATAACGTCTCACTTTACCCTCAACAATAATGATTCTCTAATATCTCTCTTCACCCCTCCCTCATTTAATCTCATTCCTCGATATTATTATCACTGACTCTGGGTAGTGGAAATAGTGAGCATGTATTTTTTTTGTTTTTAATTGATAAAAAAATAAATAATGAAACAATAAAATCACACTTACCTTTTCATATAAAACAATAATTGTCTCAGGAATCCAACAGCGATACTATAATTTGTAGAATTTTTTAATAAACCTCTGTAGAAAGTCAAACAAATTAACCTCTCTGACCTTTTAAATAAAACTGACCGAAATAAATTCTCCATTTAAATACAAAATAATACTTAACAGCTTATAAAATTCAGCTCATCTTACTCCCGAAAAACAAATATCCGAGTTTGTATACTTCCCTCGTAAGAATTTGACCATTTCCATCTCATCAACCCTCGCATCTGAAATGCGAGTTTTCCCTCAAAAGGATTAACATATCTACAAGGCTCTGAGGCATTTGCCCACATGAATTAGGGATGAAATCCATAGAAACCAGAACCTTGCCACAATTTTGATACGCGGGTTGGTACTTAGCAGTGGCGTTCCTTGACTTTTTGTCCGAATTTCGCTATTTTACAAAAAAAAACTAATAAAACAATATCGTTGCTTACTTTTTTTCCTCCATTTTGTACGGGAAACCGAAATAAACGAATGTCTCCCAGATATAAAAGTCTTCTCATTCGTTATACCATAAGACAACTTCAATTTATTCGAACACGTAACATATATTCATAACATTTGAAGTCTAAACATGTGAAAATGTTACGGGTGCAATTTATTAAATTTGGAGCAAAACAACGGTTATCGATATTACTAACATACTCGAGTTGGACTAATCTAGACATATAGTACAACAAACAGATTACCGTGGGAATTCAAATATCTTCCAATGGTGTCCTTTGCTCCGATGAGACCTAAAAGATATAAATGGTACTTCCGCCTTTAGTTAGGTGAGAACTAGCGAAGATCGATAAAACTAGGGAAATTCGATGGAGGCTCTTAACCTATCTTTAATTAAGAAGAATCAGAAAGATAAATCTCCGGAACATACATTTACAAACACTTTAAAAACGCAAAAGATCGCAATTATAAATTCCAGAAAAAAATCTTTGCCTCGGAAATTCGAACAAAACAATCGGAGGAAAGTCACGGCACGCCACTTGTACTTTGTTATGATCTCATGGTATTACGCATGATGTTATGTAGGTAGGGTAGAGTAAATAATTTGTATAATATCGTGGAAATCACAGTTAATCTCTCTCGGATGATTAAGGTCACTTATCAACAAAGGTTAAGTGACGCCACATACATGATTAAAAATACCCGAGAGGTTATAAAAAAGATCATCTTCTCTCTATCCCCAATCTGAAAGGCAGCGATTTTTTTTAAATACTTTTTCCAAGCGTACAGGATTGTTCTCGTTAAGATGATTGAAAACTTATTTTAATTGGCTCATATAAATTCTTTTGAAATTTCGATAATAAAAAATAAAAAAACATGATTTTTAAATTTGTAATAAAGTGTTTATTTGTGTGCTTGGAACAAAAAATATAAGTTTTTTTGTATTTTTTTTGTTTTTTTGTTTGTTTTTTGTTTGTTTCTACAATATTAAAGAATCACCTCCCGGATCTAATGCCCTTTACCCCCTGACACCCTGTTTATAATATTACGTATATGTATACTGTAAAATATATTATGTAAATACCTGTTTATTATTACATATTGCATGATTACAGATGAATCAAACCAACTACAGGCTCATCTAGAAAGTAAGGGTACAAGGGCTCCTTAGGCCGGGGGATTTTTTTCAGTCAGTGTTTTAGGTCTCGCATGTTTGTTGGCCATTTTGTTCAGTCACAGTAAATTCTTCCGATAGAGGGGTCTTCGCGCGCTCCCGCCACATCGCGTTCATGCGAGATTCATTTTTTGACCTTACAAAACAATACCGCTGCAATATTTCTTTAAGGCAAGTTAAATTAGACCCCGTGATTTTTCACTGGTCTACTAGTAATAAATATATTTTATAAGTGCTCTTCGGTATTCAATGCTCTATAGTGTTAAATAAAAATAATGAACCATCTCAACTTTAGAGCCATCAAAAATACCCATTTCAGACGAAGTAGCAAACGATAAAAATGATAGTTTTCTGAAATACTTGACAATTCTATTGTTAAAATCTTGAGCGTCATCATCGTCTTGAGATTACATAGAACATGGAGCACAGAGCGCTGCCATAAAATACATTGTTCGGTCGCTCCATAATTCCAGATCTTAATAGGTTTATAGTTGTGGCGATCAAACCGGGAACAGCCAGTCTTCTCAATAAAGCTATTACAATGCAGCTAGGGAAATTCTAGTGTTTGCTGAAGCATGCCCAAGTGCAAGCGAAGTTGGGCAATTGGTTTAGTTTAAATAATTTTACTGCCAGTAGAAAACTGGAGCAACGATTTTGTTTTGATGAAATGAACTTATTAACTAGCATTGAAGCAGAGATTTTTAAAGGTTTTAAAATTCTATCTGTAAAAATTTACCGCGATCAAAAAATATCGTAATCTTAGCAAATCTGACCGTACACAGCAGCAAAAACTCAATCGCTAAATACCAAAAAGTGAAATGGAGCTAAAATTTCCACTCAATTGCACTATAGAATTTGCAAAGCTATACGCAAAAAAAGCAATGGCTGAATTCAATCATAAATCTATTTTTGTTATCGTCTAATCTTGAAAACATTTCAAATATCAGAAATTTGTTTTTTGAAATATTAAAAGCTCTCGAACTAAAATTTGCCCACCTTTTTCTGTCTGGGTTTTCAAGGTCAATACATTTTTTATAAGTTTTCCATCTTTGGCACGAAGCTTTCAAATATTCACTTTGATATCTAATAATAAAACAAAACATAATGTTTTTGAGTATTTAAATAATATCAATAATCTAAACACACAAATATGAAACAGAAAGGTCAGAAAATAAAAAGACAATGGTCACAACTGAGACTCGAACTCGGATCCTCTACTCTATCTGGAAGTAACGCCTTAACCAAATTGGCAACTGAGACCTTATTAAAAAGTGGCATTTTAATCGATATAATACTCATATTCTTATTGAAAATTTTGAATGATATTTTTAATTTCTTCCGATTTTAGGCAGCCATCATTGTAATGGAATCAAACCTTAACCTTATCTCAAGTTTTATTTGCTGGCTCTTTCTGTTTCATATTTGTGGATGAAATTATTGATATTATCTAAATATTTTTAAAATATAAGCATAAACGCTTTAAAGTTATTTCCAATTTCACCATAGTATTTTTAATTACATTTTTCTCAACTATTTAGGAACAAAAAGGAATGTTAAGTTTTGGCCGAAACCGACCAGTATCATAAATAAACAAAGCTTCTAGTAGCCTTAAAAAGTCCAGCACACAAAATAATAATTGAGCTAATTATACCACTTTCTTACACGTTTATTATGTCGAAATATCCTCGTATTTATTTGTAATTTATTATTACCGTTATCTTATATTCTCTTCTGTTTGTTCGTGTTCTCACCAGCTATTTTATTAAATTGTTTATTTTTCCTTTATCTTATTTATAAAACGTATCTTTCAACAAAGTTTCTTTCATGTTTTGATTGTTTGCACTCACGTGTGAATAATCTGTTGAAACCATGTACACCGAACAAATAAATAAACTTTTTTAACGAACCAATAGAACTTATTCTTCGATCGAAGAAGATAACTCCAATATATTGATCACATCATGTGGGTCGATAGATACAAGATTGAATAACTGATAATCCGAGGAAAGATTGTTGGGAAATCTGGTAGAAGAAGATGCCACTTTCATAGCTTTGAAACATCTAAAACTGATCATAACTTCGAGTCCTGGTCTACGTAAATATACAGTATATTTTTAGCACGTTCCAGAGTGCTTTAATTCACTAAGTATCACCCTGGTGAAAGACCACCATTTAGAAATGAAACGTTGCTTGAAATGGCTTAAGCCGCGTTTGGCTCCCAGGTCTGAATAGCCAGGTACTCGACAACATTCTTCCACCCCATATCCCTTACTGTCCTGCTACCTTCAGACTCACAATATTCCCTAAATGATGATACCAAAGTCTCACTGGCTCCAGACAGTTGGAACCCTTGAGCGGAATTCATAAAAAAGTCGAAAATAAGCTTAGAACTTCCAATAAAAAACACCGTTTTCATAAATTACTCTAAATGTATTTTTTAAACTTATTGTGTCCTTAAAACATATCACCGTTTGCTTATTTTTCTTTTTTAATAAATTAAACTTGGTAGGTAGGTGGTTCTTTTGGTTCTAGGGAAAAATGATTGCTTAATTAATTTTAAAAACTTTATAAAACTTGTTAAAGCACGATCTTAAAAACACAATGTTGAACGGTATTCAATTCTCGCTTGGTCGAACTTTAAATTCTTACTTATTTTATTAAAATAAGGTTATCGAAAAGTTTTCAAACAAAACAATCTTTAAAAAGACTGCACTTATCTCCTGTTACATAAAGACTTTGTAATAGTTTCATTATCAAACATTATGTACACAAGCAAAAGCTTCTAGAAGAATTGTATAAGATCTAAGACGTTCAAGTTATATTTGATGAAGCATTAGCTGTACGCAAGTTAAAGTTTTATTAATAAAATAAAATAATAACACAACTGGCAAGTGAATGCTGCCTAATTATGAATTTTAAAAGCATGTTACAAAAATTAACATAGTTTTGAAACTGAAACTATTTTTATGCACTATAGAATACAACAGGAGTACAATAAGACAGTGGTCTGGTTGGAAGGCTGCCCTTCTTCTACCGGTAGTTCAGTGGAAGGTATTTCGCTCCGAGGAACTTGCGTCATTGATCCTTTCGGCAACGGTGCAATTTTGAGAAATTTTAACACCAACATTTGTACACGGTTGACATTTGCTAAATTAGAACGGTTCGCTTTTACGACACGTTTACATTAGCTCGACTGCGAAACGATTTGAATGCCTCTGCATTTCCTTTCTCCTGTAAATAGCTCTCCCTATCACTGAGGTTCACTTTTTATTTCCCTCAAAAAGACTCTCCAGACAGCATCCCCAAATAAGGCATAGTCCATAAAAAAATAATTTCTTTCCTCCTTTATTGGTTTCCTGCGTGAAGTTAATATTTAAAAACTGCATATTGACACATTTATTTTTATATTCTCATGTGAATCACAAAATATAACACACTTTTTACACGCATTCTGTAATACAACTTTAATAGAAAATAATGACATTAATAAAACAAGAATGTATTCTTAGCAAAGATTTTCGATAGATCAGCATCATCAAATTTGCATGGTATTTTGTTTCTGGATTTTCTTAACTTACTCTATCATGAAAAAGGACATTTAAAACATCACTTTTAAACGAGACATTTCACCGTATTGTTAATTCCAGTATTTATATACTTAATTAAATTAAAACATAGAAACTTGGAATTAAAACTGCGTACTTCCTAACTAGAGAAAAATGCTTAAATAAGCAAAATTCCAAAATGCGATACAAATCAGTCCGAGTTATTGATCATTTCTCTCTGTATTAACATCAAAATATACGATCAAAAGCAGCCAAGTTTCGAATCCTCCGTGGATTTAACTTGTAACTTACAACGTTTGGCATTTAATTTCCACTCCTCCCATAAGCCTCCAACTCTTTCTATTTTCATAGGACAAACGGCGATGGGAATTGAAATTCATCCGGGCGAATTTATACTGTAGAAAGTTTTCCTTTTTGACCATAAAAGCCGAACACTTTGTTCGCAGCTCCCCACCACCCTTTGGTAGGTGGCTTTCTATGGCAGACTGAAAAACATGTTGATAATTTCATGTTTTGTAGGGTTTTATAAGGTTAAGATAAATCCCATGTTTTCAACCTATTTTCAAAGACCTAGAGACAAGGTTATTGTAAAATAATGTTTTCCTTTTTTTTTCTTTGAGTAGGAATTTAAAAATAACAATATAAAATAACGAATAACTTATGGTGAAAAGAAATAAGAGTTGATGGAACACCATACTGTCTTTGATTGATCTTGGTACACAATACTTGCTTCACATTCGTATATCGTACCGTGAGAACGTTTTTTTTAAATTCAAAAATAACTTATTTAATTTGAATTTTTATGACGGACCGGTTTTGCTTAGCCTAAGCATCATCAGAGTACAAAATTAAACTAACATAAAAAATAAAAATTAAATATGTGTATTTATCTCAATGGTATATGATTACCTTTTTTTATCTATAAAGAAATAATTTTTACACAAATAGTACACATAAAACATAAACCAACAAAAAATATTACGTAAAACAAAAGATCTAAAAATATGTAATAATGATAAAATGAATCATTAATTTTTTAGTATAATAATTGTAGAGCGCCGTTTTTGTGATTACGTTGTGTTTAGGTCAAAGGCGTTATTTCGTATATTTTTTCAAGGAAATTTAAACCTTAATGATAACATAACGGTCATGCAATTATGCTTGACGTCTTCTAATAATTTGATCAAATGCTGAAACGGGCTGAGAATCGGTTGGTAACGGTCAAAAAATTATAATGCTGCTACTCATCGATTTGCGACAGTGTAAAATGTGACAGTGGTTCGAACCACTATGCTTAAGTTTGCTCGCAAAAATATGTGAAAAAATTCTTTATCTTAAAACAGTCGATAGGTATGCAAAACCAATGTATGCATTATATAATTCCTTGGCGAAGCTTGGCTTATGATACCATTAAAAATGCAAATTCTGATAACAAATAGTTAGTCAAAGCTCTTAAACTATAGCGTAAAGAACTTTACAAAATACTTTCTGTCGAGAATTTCCAGGACTTTTCATTGGACATCGACATTTCCACTATGAGCAATGTAACTTTAAAATACCTATTATATTTCACTGTAAAAGAATGAGACGACCTTAATGGTTGCTATATCAAAACATACAGAGGGAAAATGAAATATTACTAAATCGTTAGAAATACTATTAAAGCTAGTAAAGATTCACAAACCAAACCAAATATACTCGTAACTATTGAAAAATATCTAAATAAAACTTTTTGTGGAATGGGAAAATCCAGTAAGGAAGTCGCTCTAAAAATGTTCAGTAAATTTATAAATTACAGTAAATAACGAATCCTTCCATTCAAATTCAAATACACCCCCACCCTTGTCAATATTAGGAGTAGCCAATAACTGCGGGGCCTACAAAAAAACCTAGACTCTGCCAATAGACCTCGGCATCGCCGAGTAGCCGAACCTTTCCAGAAAACTGATCCTTCTCACCACCGAACAGATAATCTATAGAAGTGTGATCTATACTATTTGAAAGAAAACTGATGTTGCCAATTTATATAACTTACCTAACGACTCTTAAAATATTAAACGCCAGACAGCATTATTTATTATCTTTGTAAAATATATCACTAGCCTTCCCACTAAAGAAAACATTATCAGTTTTGCTATTGATTACTGTATTGCTATTTCAAGAAGAAAACTGAACGGAAATATTTTACATGGCTGAACGAGGGCTTAATACACTTCGAAATTGGCTTAAAACAAACTTTCCCTGAATGTCAGCAAAGCAAAATATTTAACATTCTCAATGGACTCGAGGAGCCGACCGGGACTAACACCACACCTCAAATTACACGAATGCCTAGGAAATAATATTCAATGTCACTGCCTCATTATAACTAAATCACAAAACATTAAATACCTTGGAGTTGTAATTGATGAAAATCTTAGATGGGACTTCAAAGGTATTACAGAAAAGCTCACAAATCTAATACATTTCTTTAAAATTATAAGAAATATGGTAAATAAAAAAAGATATGAAAAAAAAATACTACGCAATTCATCACTCTCGAATCGAAAATGGAATTATAGGATGGGGATTTGAAACATCTAAGTACATGCATCATCTGAATACAATCCAAAAAGGAATCATAAAGACCGTACTTAAAGTACCCATAAACCTTCGAAAGAATTTTTCTGAAGTTTTGACGTACCTAATGTACTACAAATATATGCCAAAAATTTGGTATTAAAACTATTCAAAAATACGGAATTCCTCACTGAACCACGCATCCATGACACTAGATCGAATCAAAACGACATTAAAAATATACCATATTATAAAATCACATTCGGACAAAGAAAACTACATATATTTTGCAACAAAACTCCACAATATCTTTCCTCCGGATATAAAACTAACATAAAAGTTGAATGAGTACAAATCAAGAATTAAAGTCTGGCTGAAATAAGTCATTGAGATAACCTTAAAAACTGCACTGAAAATGACATTGAAGACGCACAAAATTAAATAACACGAATCTCTAGTCTGCCTCAGCACAAGATTTCCTAGTGAGGAGGACTAAGAAAAAACCAAGAATAATAACAAAGAGTGTTAGAATTATCATAATCAATACACCATTTTTATCTTAATTGTTATTCTGTAAACATTTGTATATTTACATCATATTTTTTATTTGCATATACTCATTTATAATATATACTAATTGCTAATAAAAAAAATAAAAATTCAACGTTCAAAAAAGAATTTCGGTATTTGAAAAAATTGAGGTGATTGAACTCATACGGGTGCATTGCTTGCATACAGCATGTCTCAAACTTGTTATTAGACCTCAAAAAAAAAATTTAAAATAACAGACTGAAAAGCAACACTGATATTCAATTTTGATAAACGTATACACTTGCTGTCTCTTTTTCGCTAAAAACAATAATCGTTTCGTAAAGTACTCACAATTCTAAGAAACTGTTGGTCAACTCTAATTGTGTGACCTAACTTAGGGCGCATAGACACGCCCTCAACAAACTTCTATGGGTTAGATATTTTCAGTGGTTCTTGCTTACTTTCTTTGGGGATGGTAAAAATATTAAAATCTGGAGGGTTAATATTAAAAGGACGACTGGCAGTTATAAGGCCTTTATGTGACGGATCAGGCCCTCAAAGGGAGGCTAATGTGCCTAGGGCGGCCGCAGGAATACCTTCAAATCGAGGGGCTTACTGCTTGCTGCTTGCTGCTTGCTGACTCGCGGCAATCTCTAGTGTCACATTACTTGTTCAAATATTTTTGACATCGTCGAAAAATTCGTAAAACAGTCATCGATTTTTCAATTTATTTATTTTATTTTATTTTATTAGGAACATAAACAAAATATTTACAAAAACATGTTAAAAGTATTATCAAATAGAGAGATAAGTGTAAATATTTCAAAATTAATATGTTCACAGCATACATTATAATATTGTAATTAACAGTATAATACCCAAACGCTGCACTACGCGCAACATTGTGCCTAGCTAAGTGACACCTGATGCATACAACAATAATGACATGGTGGCCAAACTAATAAAACATAATTATCAAAAACAATGTTACAGGCAAATGACACAAAATTATTTTTATTTTTCATTGTATTATATTTTTTAAGTTAATCAATTTTAATATGCAAATTATATTTATGTAAAAAATTTGTATCATATTTTTAAAGGAATTGAATGAATTAGTTTTTACTCTTGCTCGTAAAATAGAGAAGCATAATCGTTTTGGTTTCTAAATTGTTTTCATTTTTTTCTGAATTTTTCCTTTTCCTTAAGTTGATGAATAGGAGAGCTACTAAACATGTTTGAGAAGATTGAATTAATCGTGAGCCAGTCAAAACTAACTATTTAGGGGAAGACTTATCATTTAGCATTAACAGTGTGTCCTTGCTTTTTACGAAAACCGGTGCCGATGTATTATTCTTTCTTACATATATGTGCCCATTTCTGACCCACACATATTTGAAATGAAGGTCTTTAGCTGCATGTCTAGCAGCTGCATGAAGATTTTTGTTTTGCGGTGACAGATGTTCGCATACATAAATAGGAGAGGAATCCGCGAATCCGAGATGTTTGCGATTCAATTTGTTGTCGTTGTTTCTTTTGTTGAAAGCCTTCACAGCAAACAGTAGTTCGTCGCGTATTCGAGGACTCGGTAAGGTAAGAATGATATTTTTTGGTCTAGCATTAGAGGTGTTGTCCGGATGACGTGGTGAACGATGACATGCCACTATTTGATCAGCCGTCAATGGGTAGTTGACTGATGTGCACAAAGTGTTAACAGTCGTCTTAATATCCTCGTTCCGCATTTCAGGGACCATCTGAATTTCCAGATTGCAGTTGCGATTTATTTTTTCCATGTCTCTCATTTTATTATCCATTTGATGAAAGGCTGATTTCAAGCATCCGATTTCATTTTTCAATTTGGTAATCGTTTCGGTATTCTCGTTAACGTTCATCTTCACTACATCATATTCGTCAGAAAAAAATTGCAATGATTCTTCGACATGTTTCAGTGTTTTTAAACTTTCTTTTAGATCTTTCAGTTCTGAAGAGAATTTTTTTTCAATGATATCGAACATTTCTTTTTTTAGATTGATTACCAGTGTATCGACGAGATCATCACATTTTTTGTCAATATATTGAATGAGTTTTGAAAAATCGACGTTTTCTTCCACTGTTGTTGGAGTTGGAGTTGAAATTGTCGGTTTGTTAGTTTTTTTGCAGTCCGAGCATTTCCACTTATTTTTGTTCATTGGAAGTAATCCTTTGTAGTTTGATTCATTGAAACCGACGCAAAAATAATGATATATGAAAGTGCATTGTGTGCATTTAATTTGTTCAGAGGGATTGATATTTTTAGTGCACCGCGTACAATTATTCATAATGATGCTTTTAATAAACTTAAGTTTTGTTGCGGTAATATTTGATTTTGTCTAGATTGTTGATTTTGCTTGTAACTTCGATTTGTTGACCGGCGTGCGACTAGCGGCTGCTACACAGGAGATAAGTAATGTCAAATATTATTCACCGCCACGAAAAAATTCAAATTGAAATGTGATTTGTTTCTTTGCACGCACTGTTACGCAGAAAGTAAAAACATTACTTTGTAGATTGGTGTATGGCGAAGATCACGGTGGTAATTTTATTTAACTGAAACTATTTATTCCGGTATAGAAACTGATTTTATCAGGCACTGAAACGTTGTACGTGTTGACGCTCGCGTTATTATTATTTAAAAATGAAAAAAACAATGCTCATAATGGCTGCAGAAAAACAAAATTAAACACATTTATCTTAAAAAGTGTTATCATATTAAATTATCATTCGCCTAACGTTTTAATGTCTGAAAGAATACATCACAGGTGGGTATTTTATTAGGTAGAAGAGGATTTGAAAACATCATTTTTAAATGTGACAATTTCGATTAATATCAGTTTCACATTTGAAAATTCACTCTCCTACGAACGTATGCATTCACAAAAAGAAATTATTAATGGTTTATTATTATGGTGTTTAACTTCATTTCGTTTATCTTTCGTACAACTGAATTAAAAATTTTAAAATTCTGGAATTTTATTTTCTGAAATCAATAATCAAATTTTAAACACGATGCAAGCAATACACCTATTTAATTAGTTGGACTTAACATTATACATATATTAATAGTAATAATATTGTAATTAATAAAGAATATATGATCCAAAAGGAAATGGATGAATAAGTCGGGGAAGCCCGAGGAAAACATGGCACGATTAAGTGAATCAAATGACCGGTTAGTAGGTGAGAGGACAAACGCATCAGATTCCCGGGTGTCGTGGGTTCAATTTCTCTGCTAGCTAAGACATATTTTATTACACAAGTAACATCTTCAGCTTATTATGATGACAGTAGGAGTTTTTCAAATATTATTGGGTAATTCGAAAGCTGGGAATGTTTGTCTATATTTTTAAATAAAAAAAATAAACAATAATACTTGAATCGGGCCATGTGAAGAGTCAGATAAACAAAAAAGTTTGTATGAGACGATGTATGAATGGGTGCCAAGACAGAGTTTTATGGCGGTCCGTTCTCTCTACCTAGCCCTGCGGGAAAATGGCGTGATGGTTAGTTAGTTAATTAGTAAGTTAAACTTAACATTCTCTGCGATACTAATAACAGCCATTATAGTATAATATAAAACAAAGTAAATAAAATACAGTCATTTATCAAGCAACTGGCCGAGTTTTTGTTATTTCGCAAGTTTTTTTAAGATGTCAAGTAATTTTTCCTGTAACAAATCTGACGCTGACTTCAAGTCAAGTGCTTATACCCCTAATACCACCAATAACATCACTCCATAAGGGTTTAAGGATCATCAAAATATGAATGAAGCCTCCCTGACCTCACACAAACATGCCTTATAAAATGATGTACGTATACGCTATGATATGTACATTGTACAGTCCCAAAATAATTTGGAAATCATATTAAACGTAGTGACAACGCTTTGTTTTATTTATTTAACAAAATTTCCATGTGTTTGACGATTATGTTGCTATCACAATAATTCGCTTGCTAAATGCCGTAGTGTGATCACGTTGCCTGTATTTAAATTCTGTTAACTGGATAATTTCATAATATCGGATACAGTGGAGAGATATATTAATATTAGCAGTTAAACAAACATGCATTAAAACAAAAATACCACAATGCTCTACCCAAAAATATCAAACACACAAATCTGTGCGCGCAAGGAGGAACGGAATGAGTCAATATACGCAAATATTCAATTATAAAAAAATCATAAATTAGTTTTTTGTATGTAATCATGCCATATGTCACATGTCCTTTTTAAAAAAATAATAGCACATCATTTTATTTTCTGACTCATCTAATTTTCCCTTGCTAGATATGTATCTAAAGAACAATTCTGCATACTAAACTCAAAACTTTTTACTTTTTTCTACCTTTCATAAATATACCATAAATGGTTCCATCAGTTTTAATACATTAATAAAACATTTTTTTTTTTATATTTTGTGTAAATATGAATACCACACAAAAGTCCCAGCTGCTCGTAACTGTCCAGAGGCAGTTGGACTATGGCATCCTCAAATGGGGTACTTTGTGAGGTTAAAAGTATTGGGGAGGAGAAGGATATGGGGAAAACAACGGGTGGGAAGGGCCTGGCTATTCAGATCTGGTCATTAGAGACGGCTTTTGTCAGTTTAAGCAATGTTTCGATTCTAAATAGTGATACTTAGAGTATTTACCACTCTGGAGTGTGACGCAAATAAACATTTTTATTCCATTAAAAAATATATTTTAATTAATACATATAAATTACATTTGTATTATTTGGAAATTTACAATCGTTCTCGTATTATTTATCAACTAACTACAGAAAACTAACTAACCGTCACGTCGTTTTTCCACAGGGGTGAGCAGAGAGGATGGACCGCCATACAACTCTGTTATGGCACACACTCCTTGCTTCATTCAAATTCATACATCGTCTTATACAATACATACTCTACTGTTCTTCTGACTCTTCACATGGACAGATTCAAGTATTTGATTGACCTCATCGTGCAATGTCTTCCTCAGGCGTCTCCGACTTCCATTCACTTTTGCATTATATTATATTCTTTTCACACTCCTTTCATTTCCCTTAAATAATTAAATATTAAAAATATATACCATAATATTTGCACACGGCGGGCCTCGAACACATGACCTACGGATTACCTGCACGGGCAACAACCATTATAAATATGTGCTAATTTTAATATGTTAGTTGTAAGTCACTAGTTTTAAGAATTAGGCATAATTTAATATTAAGCCTTAGTTGTAATATTATGTTAATTATGATGTAAAGCGCCCTTGAGGTGACATCTCTGTCATGAAAACGGCGCTATATAAATCAACCAATTATTATTATTATTATTTTTACCTAAGGTAATAAAATTAAGTATATTTGCACTTCACTCCATATTTGAAGATGCTTTCAGTATTGCCTCGGTGAGGGTCAACCAATTCGAAACATTTTAATTTTTTTTAAATAGCAGGTATTTATCGAAAGTCTTTTTCACCTTTCTTATTAACTTCTAAATATTATTTATAGTAGGTATTTTTCCAGGTTAAATGTGAAAGAACTATAATAATTCTTATAACATTGACTTTTGTTGTGTGCAATAAATAATTATATTTTTTTTAAATAAAGTTCAGCCTCGCTTGGGTGAACTGTTTCTTAGAATACTTAGTGGTGAAAATGTTTCAAAATACTTTTTTTTCAAAACGTTGTTTCATAAGAGTTCCCGAATTCAATACATTTTCAATTTCCGCTTATGGCGCCCAAAATGCGAAACGATGGCAGAACTTTCAAGATCACAAGTTGAATTCCGGAGGTTTCCAAATTCTTATTTAATTCTGTAAGCTTTATTGAAGTTCGGTAAAAAGTTCCCTTATTGTTCCGCGAACTGCAAAACCCTTAGGAATTACGTTAAAACTTTGGCTTTGATGGATGGCTCTATGTATTTTCCATATTATGATTGATATTCATAAAAGTGATGCGGAAATTAATAAGGATTTGATAAAATGTTTATGGATTACACTTAGGAAGTATCTTTGATATTATGGATTTTACTTTTGAGTACATCACGACGAAAAAAGCTTTTTTTGTTGTTTTCTTGAAAAAAATTTAACTGCTTTTTCGTGATGTGAATTTGGTTCTATCAGTTTGTTATTTTTTAGTTTAAGTTACCTGTACATCAAAGTTTACAAAGTATCTAATTATAATTAATATTATTTTTGACTTAATAATAATTTTATAACTTTTATACACTACTTGATATTACTAATCTATTTTAAATAGTTCTTATTGGCATTTTTTTTAGCAGCGTATTATAAAATTTCATCCTTTTATATATAAGCTGTATTGTGTATTGTTTTTACTATTTTTTGTTAGTCTAATCAGACTATCAAAACTCTTTGCATTAAGTCTTTGAATATCCACGTTATAAATATTTTTAATACAGAGTATTAGCTTAATGGCTAAACCATCAATGTATAATCAGAGTAATAGATACTCTTGGTATCGCCTTGGTGATTGACCACTATTTAGGATCAAAACTTTGCTTAAATAAGCGTGTTTAGTGACCATATCTGAATAGCTAGGTACTTTCCAACTTTTCTCTGCCCACCTCTTTCCTTTACCCACTCCCTTCAACCACACAACATGCCTACCCCAATTGAGGATGCTATTGTCCCACTGGTTTCAGGGAATTGTGATTCTTGTGTTGTATTCATATTTTAAAAAATGTATTCCTTTATGTATTTACTCACACTCCCACTTTTAAACTTCCGTAATTTAAAATATTTCAAACTGGGATTATGGATTTCATCAAATCTTTGTAGACGTATTTTGTTCATTGTTTAATTCAACCAAACTATCGTAGTGCACGGTTATTTAAGGCTCTAAATACTAGAAAACTTTTATAATTTATTATATATTGATTCATGTTTAAATATCCATTTACCATAAACATGGGAAGATGCAGAACTCCGAATAAAAATTACCTTAATTTTTCACTCAAAGCATTTTTCAGTTAAATTTAATAATTTGTTTTTCATATTGCTCTTTAAATGGAACTAAGAATTCTTCGAAAAGAAGATTTTTAGGTATTTTTGAGGATACCTTTACATAATTTCAATGGGATCTTTTAACAAGCTCTGTAAAAATCGAACTAGTTTGGTAGACTCCTTCCCAACCAATTATAGAATATTGAAAAATAGACTAAACCAAAGTACATATATTAAATGAATAAGTTCACTTGTCTTTGATAAAAAAATCCAATAGTATTCAAATTTTAATAAACTAAATAAAGCTTTACGCTTCATTGAGATATTAATTATTGAAAGAATATTCAAAATATTAAAAGAAAACGAAACACAAAAAAACAAAGAAAATAAAAGGATTAGATTGTAACTGGCACTTCATCTCCGTATCATTAATCTATCTGGGAGTAATGTATTACCAACTCAACCACCTTAACAAAACCATTTACTCGTAGAAATTATTACATTCAAAATGACGGGAAAGAATAAAAAATTAAATGAATTGATTTTTTTATATTTTCGTAAAAAGCATTAACTTTGTGGCTTGCCATATTTATAAATAGAACACATACACTTTGTTTTTAACCACTTTTTTTTTTAAAAGTGGTTAAAAACAAAGTGTATGTGTTCTATTTATGAATTGATTTTTATTTAAATACTCGTATATTCATTTTATTAAATGAAAAAGTCATAAATCTTCCGTAAATAAATAAACGATATGTATATACACGACTCCATCTATGTTTTCGATTATGTTCGGATATAACTTTGCTCACGATTATAGTTAAAAATTAAAATTCAAAAACGAATAATAATATTTTTCTAAAAGCATGAGATTGACTGATGGTGAGTGAATTGGCTAAGGTAGTATAATAAGTAGTATGCTATTTTTTTAAGAGAAAATTTCTAGAACTTGAGTTTGTAAAATGAGTGTGATAATACAAAATACTGTCGACATAATATGGAGAAATATTGAAGGAATTTACTACACCGGAAATAAATATAAAAAAGTTTTGAGGTACTAAGCCATTCCGAAATGCGACGTATGTGCTTATGGTGAGTACTTCGAGACTGTCTAAACCCTTGGCTTAAGAAGTGAGAGGAGTTTACCACCCCTCAATACTTTTAGATTTAAAGACATTACTCTTAATGCCGTGAAAATAATTTTAGTAATTTTATAAAGTTAGGACAACAGAAAACATAACACATAGTCAACGAATAAATCATTTTTGAATTTGTACAATTATTATCTGAAAGTTACGACAAAGCATTCACTTCGTAATTCGCAAGCATTTTAAACCACTCACATACCAAAGCATTGAAATGTCATACCCGTGCATACAAAAACAATTATTATTAACAAGAATTATTAAATTAAAACCTTGAAGGCTCACTTCTGAGTAACGTTAATATGGAGGGAGACAGCAAGCCGTTGCTTTGCGGGGGTAAATTAGTGGACACAGCAATATAATATTATATTTAATGAGAAATGAGGATTTCGAAAATCCCCACACCGCTTTCACTCAGCGATGCGGACTTTTCAAAAAATAATGTAGCAAATGTAAACTAATTTCTTACCAGTTTATTAAGCTCTTGGTCCCGCGCTTTATCAGTTTCGTTTAATGCTTAATTTATAATTGTTGGTATATTCTTTGTTTTTTAAAACATTGTGCGTTTTTTATCCAGAATAATAATTAGTGTGACATATTAATTATTGGTAATTAATAAAATATATACAGAATATTCAAAATCATATTATAATCAATTTTCGTAACTCACATATTACTGTTTTAAATTCTTAAATCTTCAAGTTGGGAATCTAAGTGTCAGAAGCAAGGTCATCTCAGAAAATTATTATCAAAGACACATTAAATAAACCTAATATTTAAAAAAAACTGAATTGTTGATGTGCCTTCTCAACTTGTTGACTATTTTTTGATAGGTTGTCAATACTTGGCATTCAAAAAAATGGATTTACCATTTAGGGAAAGCTTTGAGGCTGAAGGAGGATGAAGAGGAGAAGGATAAAAGGCAAATAAAAATGTGCCTGGCTAGTCAGATCAGGTTACTCAATATAGTTCAAGCCATTTCAAACCACGTTTTTTCTGAATGATGATGATTGATTACCTTTAACTTAATCATTCGAAAGATAATTAAATTACGTCATATCTTTTTGACAACTAAGAGAACATCCATACAAAAAAAAATGTTCACCCTACGACAACTAACGATTTCCATATTATCAAAATAATGTCCCACTGCACCCAACTTGGCTCACAAAACAAATAAGTATTCAAATAAGAGTACCTAGCGACAGTAAAATTCCATCCTTTTCCTGCTAAATTGCATAAAGTGGCATAAATAAATTTATGGAGCCGGTTTCCAGAGTGTTACGAATTGCTTTCAACAAAATGGCCGCGCTCCGACGGGGCATTTGTGAACCCCCATTACATTTATTTCCTGTTTCTATATTTTCCTTTCAGCCCGCGCCCAGACCGGATGTGACGTTTTACGAACCATAAACAGAGACCTTTGTTTACCTAAATGGTGAATCATATCAGTTGCATTGTGTTCAGAAAGCCATTCTGATAAAAAATGAAAAGCCATCAAATTTCGGAGCAGGAGAGTAACTTGATTTATGTCTTAACTTCCTTGTATGTTTTATGTAAATGAGCTTTGTTTACTGTATAAAGCCGTGTAAACAGTAAGACACATAAGTTTTCCACTGTGAGTTCTTCAGTGTTGGTGAAATATTATTAAGTGGTGTTTTATTAAACATTTAGTTAATACAAAACTAAATTCGTCAGAAAGATGCATTTGTTATTGAGTAACAGAGCTGAATTTTTCATTGAAATTGGTTTACTGATTACTTTTTTTAATGAATTATGGATTTCGCTACATTTTAAAGTACATTTTGTCGCTGGTGTGTTGTGCCATTAACCAAATAGTTAAAAAAAACCTATTTTTTTACTATCTTAATATCTCGAAGAGTTATAAAACTTACTGTGGGATAAAGAAAATTGAAAAATACACAAGTTATTATGAAGCATGTTACAACAAATATACAAACACAAAGTAATCAAACAAACACAAATCATAATAAATCAAACAATACATAAGAAATATTGTATAAAAATGGGGTAGTTACGTAGTTAGATGTTTTTACTCTACCGGGAAAAGCAAACTGATTTGAAAATTGAGTATTTTCATTTTTGAATAAGTTCAACAAATATTCTTTTAACGCATTACTTTGATTTTTTTTATGAAATTGACTATTTTTAAAGTTAGCTGGAAGCGATTTATATAATGTGTAGGCAATATATCCCAAAGATTTTATCCCATTATTTTTGGTGTGTAAGTGGAATGTGAATTTTATTGTTATTTCGTGTGTTATGTTGGAGGATGTCTTGATTGTAAGGGGGTTTGATGATAGTGTGCGTTGTTTGCTGAGTAATTTGTAGAATGGTGCTTGTGATTTCATGTTTGGGGAGGATCTTGATTGGAAGGATGCTGGTATCTGAATAAATATCTCTGATATGGGTGTCCCATGGAAAACCAAAGACATTTCTAAGAGCTCGATTTTGGACCACCTGCAGGTCAGAGATTATTACTATGGTAAAGTGGATGCAACAATAAGTTAATTTGATATCAGCATAACTTAAGATTAGCTTTGTGACAATACTAGATAAATGAAGCTCACCATTCCAACCATAAATACCTCTAAGTAAAATTCAAATTTTACTTTGAGGTATCTATGGTAAAGATCACAACTAAAAACACTGTGCGTAAAACTTAACTGCTCTCATCACGAAGCGATATTCCCTCTCGCACAAACATCTAAAGGCGACCTACTCACTTAATACGCGCCATTATTAACGCAAGGAAATTTATTTAGTCCCATAAGTAAAACCGCCCCGGATTAATGTCACAGTCGAGTGTCACAGAGCGAAGTCATTTCACATTTCTAGCAGTGTGATATGTTAATGTCGGGGCAGAACTTCAATGACTGGCTGGCAGCAGTTCCTTCGGTGCGGTTTGTAGGCAGTAAGCGTGGAGGCTAACCGCGCGGTTGAGTCCCGACTCATTGAGTAGATGCGCGAGATTATTGCGGAAAATCTTCAACGAGTTCACCGGTGGTGTGAAGAAAATTTTATACATTTTCAAAGAAACAAATTACTCTGGGGCGTGATAATTGTATAATACTGCCCTAAAAAAGGCAGAGAACTATTAAAAATGGTTAACTATTGGTACGCATATCAATTAAGTGGTTTCAAAGAGAGCGTATTTAACAAATTTAGAAAATTAACAAAAGAACAGTCTCTTTTTTTTTTTTTTTTTTTTTAATTATTTAAAAGAAAAACAAACAATCCCGGGTTACGAATAACCTGACAATATTTGAAAAACTCCTACTGCCATTATAAGAAGCGGAAGATGTTGCTTGTGCAAAGATGGAGGACTTAGCCAGCAGAGGAATTGAACGCACGACGCCCGGGTGGGAATCCGACGCGTTCTCCACTCAGCTACCGACCGGTCAATCATCTTATTTAGTAAACACTCTTTCTTTCACTCACTGCATTTATGACAGTACTTCAACTGGTTTCACTATAACCTTTCCTTCATCAGGACAAATTACAAGTCTCTCCGAAGGTAATAAAACTACCTAAAGATAATATTTAATGTTATTGTAAAGCCGCCTCTGTCAGCAAATTTTTTTAATTAAAATAGTCACAAATATAATCTATGAGACTCAATAAGCGTCTATTCCGGACATTTTTTTATTATTAAATATCTTGCTAACATACATAGCAATCCCGATGAGTTATAAAACCTCACTCTGGGACAAGGGAAATTAAAGGACTACACGAGTTACAACAAAATACAAAGTAACATAAATCAAACAATATAATACAATATAACATAATAAGAAATACAGTATTTAAGAAAATAAAAAAGAATTGGTATTTATATATATATTTAAAAATAAAAAATAAAAACCTTGAAGTGCAGTAAATGAGAATGTTTTAACTCTACCGGGAAAAGAAAACTGTTTTGGAGATTAGGTATTTTCATCTTTAAATGAATTTTAAAAATATTCTTTTAAAGCTTTATTCTGCTATTTTTCATTAACTTGACCGTTTTTATATTTATCTGGAAGCAAGTTATATAATCGTATAAATACCATACATTTATTTAAAATAGTTACAGTTTGAAGATGCCCGTCATAATGTGAAACCGGTCAGGTATAAAGAATAGTGGAATAAAGGAAAAACATTCGTTTTGTTAAATCGTTAAAATGGAGTTTTATCACGAATTTACAGTTTCTAAATTAGAAATCAATATTTTATTTTAATTCCCAACTCATTTATGATTCACCTTATTTACTAATTCTATCTTAATTGTCAAATCAATTAACTAGATAAACTACCACAGTCCACTGTGTATTTTTTTTATCAAATGCATAAGCTTATTCCGTATTCGAGTATATTAAAAACAAATAAGGGCAAATAACTGAGATCTTCGACTCAACCTTACACGAATATATATATTTTTTAAACATTATTTTAATATTATTTCTAATTTTGTAACTATCAATTCATGGTGGAATTCCATTTTATTGATTTAATAAAACAAATTTATAACTTTATTCCACTTTTTTATTTGTTGACTGGACCGGTTTCAGCCCATAACAGCCATCTTCAGACTAGTCTGAAAAAAAAAGTGGAATAAAGTTATAAATATGTTTTATTAAATCATTATTTTAATACATTACATTTTATAAAATTTGTATTTTTTTATTTATTTTCTTTCAACCTTATACGTATGTAACGCTCTTTGAAAACACATTGTTATGAATACATGTAAATAGCAATAATTTGCCTCGAAAAAAAAAACTCATTGTTACTTAATCACGTACTCAGTTGACGTTTTGCCTCTTTCATTTCATATTTATAATAACAATAACATTTACCAAAAATTGTCTGTCTCTTTCTTTCTGTTCCTTTGTTATAATTTAAATCTTATTATTTTGTTTTTTCACTGTTTTATTTTATATTGTGTTCTCCCTTTGTATGTATATATAACCGCGCACTTTACATATTTTGTTAATTTTAATTGTGTACTTTAATTGTTTAATACGTTTAATCTGTAGTCTTATACAAAGTTATTGTTTCATTTTCTTAAATATTTCAAACCACACAGTGATTGCTTTCTACTAAAATATAAATATGTCGTTTTCCATACATATAAAAATGTCCCTGCTTAATAACTTTTTTCTATTGCTTGTAATTATTCCAACCTTTTAAATATTGAAAACAATATTCCACACTAAAGTAAAAAAGTAACACAAAGCCAAATAAAACAAAAGTTTTTCGCTTGTGACCAGGATCCGGTAGACATGAAATAAATTTAATTTATCTAACTTCACGAAACTGAACTGTTTAGTAAGCTAAACAGAATAATTTATCTTTCTATTCATTATACATATCCCAGACAGATTCGTTTGGTCTCGAGGACCCAGCATCCAGCAGCTGCAACAGTAATAATAGCTCCTTCAGACATCCTGCGGTGTAAAAAGCCCTTGTGCATAAATAACAGCGCGACTGCGGAGAATGCAAAAGGCCAAATGAGATGGTCGTAAATATACATTACTTTGCACTATTTTAAGGCTTTTGGTTTTAAGTCGCAATAGAGGGGTGATTTTAAATAACGACGTTTTCCACGTGATCCAGTGGTTAAGATGCTCGACTACGAATCCAGAGGTCGTGGATTCAAATCTCGGAGTGCGCAAATTAATTTTATTTGATTGATATGAGTCACATTTGATTCACATAAAATAACCAACTAACTAACCATCATGCCGGACTGATATACAACTCTGTCTTGGCACAAACTCCTCGCTTCATTCACATTTATACATTGTCTCATACATACTGTTCTGTCATTCTGACTATTCACATGAATTGATTAAAGTATTCGATTCACTTGATCCTGCCATGTCTTTATTGAGGGTGCCCAACTTCTTCTTCCATTCAATTTCGCATAATATATTCATTTCACACTCCTTTCTTCGTTCATTTGCTCTACATGCTCAAACCATCTAAGCGTCCTTTTCTTGATTTTATTCATAAAATAACATAGAGTTTATTTGCGGCACGTTACAGAGTGGTAGATACTCATGTATCGCTCTTGTAAAAGACTACCACCCAGAATCTAAACGTTGCTTGAATTGGCAAAAGTCGTGTATGGTGACCAGATCTGAACAGCCAGGTACTTCCCAACCTTACTCTTCCTTACCCTCCCCATCCCTTTCAGCAATTCAACATTCTAGTCTCAATGGCTCCGAGTAGTAAGGAGCTATTACATTCAGAGTTAATCAAGAGTTTAACTTCATTTGTTAATCCAACAATTATTACATACTTATAGTAGTTTCAGTTTTAGCGTCCCATTATAATGTTTCATAAAAAAAATATTATTTAGAGCTTCATGAAAAACAAACTATTTTAATACGAAGGGTGAAAACTCGTGTAACTCATTACGACCATTCAGTGGCGTAATGACTGCCAGGGCAGTTTGGTCGATCATCTGGAGGCCAATTCTCCGAAGCGCCAAAAAGGGCCAAGACATTCAAACGCATTCAAAATTCGGAAGATGCGTAAAAATGTTATCTGCCATTGCCGATTTACCTTGCGTTTCACCGGTATAAAAATTTGAAAGTAAGAATTTTTTGTTTTACTTTTCAATTTTTTTTTGTTTACCAACCCTTTATATGGCTTACGTAGTAACCTTTAGTCAATAAGACAAACAGGCTTTGTTCTTTAGGGAGTTCTCGCTGTAGGTTTAGTTATCTAAAAGTTAACGACATCATCAGAAGCACTCTTTTCATTGCTTCTAATTCAAGCATTAATCTAATGCCGCTTTAGAAAACCATTCATCTTCCACTATACAGGACGCCTGGTACTTACTGTGAAATGGTGATTAAAAGAAAAAGAAAGCAAATTTCATGAAAAAAAGCAAAATGATGAAGAAATATTAAAACCAGGTTATAAATTAACCCTTTTGATTACTGCCATCATCCCTTCCACCTCAGTCCCTAAATTCTATCATTTTTTTTATTTGGGATGACGTACATACGTGCGAGTCAAATTCGGAATCGACGGAAGTGCTTAGAAAATTATCAAATTGAAAATTGGATCTTTTCAAATATAGACGTGCGCCTACCTAAAATATAGTATATTTTAGCAGACATTATTCTATATTTGAAATAGGAAGATTAAAATAACTCAGTCTAGTCAATTTATATCCCGTGATTTTTCACGGGTAATAACTAGTTTTTTGTGATATTTCTCCTCAAGTGCTCTCTACAAAAGTAAACTTTAAAATAATGATTTTATAACCCCATTCATGTTCTTAAAATTATTTCGACAGTACTACTTACATATTTTAGAAAATTTAACTTACCTTACCTAACCAACAGCTCTTACTAATCAAACGTCTTTCTTTTTTCGCTATTTTTTCAGACATCTTGTTTCCTTTCTTGTGTTCTTTTTAAAATACAAAAAACATTTAAGTATTCTTGACAGACAATATGACGTCAATAAACCAGAAGTTCTTCATCGAACTGAATAAAATGAACCAAATTAGATTAATTATTGTCCGAAAATTTAACACATCAACAACGGTCAGCATCCAAAATACACACTATTTGGCTTACTAATACAAGTAATACTACAAATGATATCTGTCAATTCTACATGAGCAGTTAGAAAAATATACATGGTTTTTAGTAAGTCAAATTTTTTTAATTCAATATTTTAAATCCTAAGTGAAATGCATCCTGTAATTTTACGCAAAACGTTCGAAAATGTATTCGCTAGTTTCCAAACTGCGCCTGTCGCAAAAAAAAATTGAAATTAAAAGATCACAGCGCCCTTGGGGTGATTTTTCACAAAAAACGGTGCTTTACAAATTATCCAAATATTATTATTATCACAGTTCAAAAAAAATATTAATTGACCTTAGACATTTTTTAAACTACCCATTACCCAAAATTTACAAATAAATCATTTGTAGTATGAATGCGAAAAAGTGACGTTAAGCGCAATTTTTGATATCCGCTTCGGTTGGTACATCTCTACTTAATTCCTTAAATTATTTATCATGAACGAATCTGCAGGAAAACCTTCAATAAACCATCATTTAAAATTGTACAGTATTATTTATTTTCAACGATTCGGATGCACATAATTTTTTTTCCAGGTGTAATTTGAAAACAAGCAATATTTAACATCGCTGTGGACTGTGATTCTTTTTGTTTGGTTCTGGTAGTTTTTATAACTAATTACCATCACGCCTTTTTCTGCAGGGGTTGGCAGAGAGGACGGACTGCCACATATCTCTGTCTTGGCACACACTCCTTGCTTCATTCACATTCATATATCGTATCATACAAACTCTTTTGTTATTCTTACTCTTCTGTGCTGAGGTTCAAGGACAATATACTCGTATACAAGATTTATCAACTGGTAAAACAGAAGAAAATATATAAAATAGTCGCACTTTATGGCTTTCTAAACGTATTTAACAGGTACGTTTGTGGCTCTGCTGAATTATTTCATACATCTTTAAGGATGAAAATTACACACAAGAAATCTATCTTCCGAAATAAGTGAACACCAGAAGGAAAATAATATATTATACCAGAAATTGAATAATATTATTCCAGCTTGAATTTTACACTACGAACAAAAAATCTTGTTCTGCTGTAATGAAATAATGTATAAACAGCATAAAATAAATGGACACATAAAACTGTCGTGAAATTCAGCTCCCTTGATATATCTCTTACCTATGCATGTGTAAGAATTATTCGCATAGGGGAACAAGAATACCAGGAAAACAGCGTATGAAGGGGGTGGAGAGAACGGATGAAGAGTATTGTAGCTGATAGGAAGGTTTTCAAAAAAAAAAACCGATGATAGCGTCCACATCCCGTTGCAGCCTTTGCCTCTTCCTCATAAACGATGCATTCAACAGAAAAAACAGGTTACAACAGAACTCCTATTCGCGTGATCAAATTGCTACTCCACTAACTTTGACATGAAGGACCTACTTTATAAAAACATTGAATATTACATATTTGAAGCATATTAATAATCATGGAATCCTATGCGTTAGAAAAGAAGGCTAGATAAACGAGAAATCAGTCCCTCCAGCTATATGGGTGATTGCTATAACTGATAAGCGTTCAGAACAACCTTCAGATCCGTCGTGTTTTAAAATAATTTACATTTCATCGATAATTATTTTATTACACAAACGTCCAGGTTTGCTGCCACAGACTAAACTGTGGAAAGCAATACATACAGTAAATGCGCTAACTCTATTAAAGGAGGACTGAATGCTGTTGGCGCAAATAAAAAAAATGTCTAAAAAAGCTAAGCTAGCAGCTTTCTTATACCAACCCTGATGTACGGCAGTGAAACGTGGAACTAGCAGAGAAAGAATTAAAGTAGACTTAACGCTGTGGAAATTTGATCCCTAAGACGTATATGCGGCAAAACCACGTATGACCGTGTTAAAATGTCGATATCCGGAAAGAGTGCAATGCATATGTAAGCGTAAATAATGAGTAGGATCATGAAAAGGACGCTTACATGGTTTGGGCATGTACAGCGAATGAATGAAGAAAGGAGTGTGAAAATAATAAATGATGCGAATGTGAATGGAAGAATAAGTCAGGGACGCCCGATGAAGAAATGGTACAATCAAGTGAATCAAATACTTGAATCGGCCCATGTGAAGAGTTTAAATAACAGAAGAGTATGTATCAGGCGATGCATAAATGTGAATGAAGTAAGAAGTGTATGCCAAGACAGAGATGTATGGCGGTCCGTCCTCTCTGACCTGCTCCTGCGGGGAAACGGCATGATAATTAGTTAGTTAGTGAGCACCTCAAGAAGCTGTGTGAGAAAAGACTGGGCCTGAAATGGTCTGAGTCCACTACAGTAGCACTGGACAGGCGTCTGGAGGCGCCTTTTCAAAGCCTTTGGTTTCCGACCCGACTTGGATTAAATGAAGAAAATGATGATGTTGAATCATTAATATCAGTTCAGAGCGTTGCAAAGCTCTACGCATTTCCCTGTAATGTTGAATATTTAGTGTAAACCACCAGAGGCCCTGTGTGAGAGGTTTTTTTTAACTTTTCACTTTTAAAGATAAACCTTCCTCACGTCCAAACGCACTGACACATTAAGTACCACTTCATGATTAATGTTTCTCTTACATATTTTTACTCTGCCTTAACTAAAATAGTGGATTTCGTTGAATAATAAAATGTCGCGAGAGGAAAGAATCAATTTGATATAAATTCAGATTGTCTGAATCTTATATTCACATTGAATGGGACATTGTATGTGGTGCAAACCATGAAAGAGTAATAATAATTAATTGTCCAATTGTTATTTAGAATTTGAGTATTATTTAATTATTCATTTTTCTTTATTTTTTCTTAAATATCAGTTCATATTTGACATATCACAATAAATTAAGTCACTTCCAGCAGTTTGTCAACGGATTCTTACAATATCTATTATTATATTTGATACAGGTAAAGTTTAATACAAGCTTACTACAGGTTTTTACTGCGATTTTAATACAGGTTTAAGCATTTTACATTTGTATTTGTATTTTTAAATTACATGATTAATTAATTAATCATAACATAACAAAATATTTAAAGATTTATAAAAAAAATAAAAACAAAAACATGAATAAAAATAAAGTACCCTCCGATGATTAAAAAACGTAGAGTGAATGGATGAACAAGTGGACTTCGAATAATTAGTTATCTCCATATTGATAAATTAATAATACTATTCTGAATTTAAAAAATAATACATTTCAAGTTTTCAAGCTTCCTGCTGATGACTCGCTTTTGAAATCGAAAGAATCTCACCAGAAATCCAAGAATTCAAACATCTGCCATATTAATTATTGTATTTCTTAGAAATTTCATTATCATAATAAATATTCTGGTAAAAAATACCGTAATATTTATCATTATATTGTGCTAGCAAGTTTTTTTTATATTAAAACTTTACATTTTGTGTTTACTTTTACCAACCAGAAACAATTTCGAAATCAAATTATGTTGTCCAGCCTATTATTGAGGCGAGTTTCTTTATAACTGTTTTTGAAAAAAAATATAAAAATTATGCAAAATATAGAAAACTTTTTGAAATCAAAAATAACGAATTTGAAAATGAAAAATAAAGAACCCACCTAAAAATAACTATACATTTGTAGAATAATTATTATTTAGGGCAATCCGTTGCCGGAAAACATTAATGAAATTCATAAGCGGCCGCGTGTAACGCTTGAAAAGGGGAAAAAAAATTGAAATTGCTTTGTCGCGTCAACAGCTTATCTCAATTCAAAAACTCAAGCACAATTTTTCCGATTAAAAAATAAAGTACTACGGAATACTGGCAAACTAAATGTAAATTAGGAAATGTGTGAATTTTTCTTCTTAAGATCTTACCCACATATCAAGTGTGATACTCGCAGTATTATTTGAAATATTGAGAAATTCAAACGATAAAAAAATCACAATATTTATGATTTAAATAATCCGAATAAAAATATTTGATAAACACAAAAATACTTTTCGCGTTGATTTAGTAATCAGCTGCTATCTCAGCTGATGAAAATTGATTTACTTATTTCATATTCATGTTAACACAAATGTCGCAAACTTTTCTTTGAGTTTTAATAACACTATAAAAACTGTTATGTTTCAAAACGTATTTTTTTTAAATGTATGAAAAATATAAGGCTTCACGAACATGTTAAGGAATGTTAAATTTAATCTTGACGTTCTCGGCTACCCTATTATAAATTGCGATAGTTTTAAACTTTCGAAAAGCAATTTGTCGGATGCCTAAAAAAACATTTATTTTGGGGATTTCAAATATTGAATGATTTCACAAACAGTCTAACAGAAACTCAAAGCTTTATTTATGTGCAAGGAAGTGACTCGATTTTGGTCAGTTGAATCATAACATGTTGTAATAGAAGGAATTTAAAATCTGTTTTTTTTCGTAGAAAGATATCTCTTTGTAGTTTGACATATTTAATGAAAGTAAAATAAATTTGTAAAAGACCACAGATTTTATTTTACTTTTTTATGACCGACCGGTTTCGCTTAGCCTAAGCATCATCAGGGTATAAAACCAAACTAACAATTATAGTATATAGTTTAGTTTTGTACCCTGATGATGCTTAGGCTAAACGGAACCGGTCGGTCTTAAAAACTAAAATAATACTGTAGTCTTTTACAAAGTTTTTATTTAATTTTCATTGAAATCTGTTTGTTTATTACTATAAGGTTAAATACTCCCCTGTTCAAAACTTTTATTTGCAAAGGACTCTTTAAATCTTATATAATCCACACTACACCTGCTTGATGTGAATAAGTGTTTCGGGTGTGATTGTGAATTTTGGCCACGATGTTTTGTGATACATTTCAATATAAATTGAATTTTTATCGTACAATGAAATGGCCAGATTAAGTATACTGGTATAGCTTTACTTATGTGAGTTGTGGCCATCAGGATATTATTATTTTTAAATCCTCACACCCGTCAGTCTCACAAAATTATCTAAAGTGGATGCCACTACTCTGAACTGAACAATATGATTTAAGTTTTGCTTTTTTAAATACACTTACATTTTGTTAATATTATATCTTTTCATTTCCCCGCTTCCCTGAGCATTTTTAATCATCACAAAAGTAAATAATATAGCTCTACACGTTTTACTTCCTTTGCGCGAAAAAAGCCTTTACATCAAAACACTGTTCATTAAAACTCTTAAAAATATATACACGCCAACATTAATTGTACGCCTAAGGGCGCGGGCGTCGTCGTTTATTCATCCTCCCTTTTGTGCCTCATTCCTCGTTCCATCAACCCTTTCGCTTAAACGATAATCACGTTTGTACACAGCTGGAATCATTTCTCTCAGATTAATAAAACAAAATCTCTCCCATATATATACGTCCTATTTTATACAGACTGAGTTTCCCTTTGTCATATTCGTTTTAACAGGGCCTCCAGACCTTAGGACTATCCTGAGCTACTTCAGTGGACTCCTGAACTGTTAATTGTAGATCAAGCTTCTCCTCACAGTCTCTAAAACTGCCCAACTATGCACGAGAATCTATTTTATTATTATTGTAAGCATTTGTGTTTAATTTGTTATAATTTGGATCGATTTGATATAACGAGAAGCGCTTTCGTGAATTATAATAAGCTCTTGTGTATTAATGACCTACAACTTACTTTAAGAATAATAATGGTTCATTGTTCGGAAATCTGGACAGCCTTTTAACTTTCAATATTTAAGCTCGTCATCAAAATATCCTGCACAGAAAAGTTTTTTTCAATATTTAACTTTAAATTACTTTTCTATTTTATTAGTACTGACTTTTTCTGTTCACGTTCCTTACTAGACACTTTTTTTTAATTATCCTACCTTTATTCGAGTATAATTTTAATTGGTTTATAGACACGTTCTGTTTAAAATAAAATTTTTGTGTAAATGGTTTAAGTAGCCGTAAATAAACAAATAAATAAAAAAAATGCTTAAATTTCATTGTTATTATTTTTAAAAAATATTTTATAATTAAAAAAAAAATATTGTTCTCATCAAATAGTATAATATTGAGAAATTGTTTATATCGAACTAGATATAAAATATGAACACTTCAATATCTAAGAAACGACATGAGGAGCGATAAATAAAAAAAATGATAACCCATCTGATTAGTTTACTTTATTATTTTTAAAATACAATAGGCAATTTACCTATTCAGAAAAATTGCTTTAAGTACATTCAAAATTTTTTTTTGTAGTTTCTGAAAGTTTTCAGGTTATTACACGGCTAATGAGTTGAATTATGTATACGCGAAATATTTTAATGAGTGTTTTTTAAAATGGAATTGTAGATAAGATGAGTAGTTTTTTTCATGTAAACATCACTAATATTAAGTACTGATTCAATGGTGGTTTGTGATCAATATTGTATAATTTCTAATAGATTTATAGTAAAATTTTAATGAGAGTATGATATTTGTCTATGAATTTTAATATGCGTACCCCAGGGTTTGGAATGACCTATGTTTCGAATATGTTTTCCCGGCGACAGTGCCACAAATACTATCGCAAGGACTCTGATGGGAGTGGATTATCGCACAACATGTAGCCCTTATAATCCTTTGTTTTCGATAGATATTGAGGGGAAATTTTATACATCATATTATCAGTATCGTCTCTTTTCAATATATGATAACTATGTTTTATTGATGTGGGCACATACGAATTATGTGAGTCATAAGTTATTTATTAAATAAACGATGTTCAACTAATTTATGCTTGATTTGAATCCATTATGTGTTAGCGCGTAAATATAATTATTTTCGAAGAATAAGTTATTTTTACTCGTAACCAGTACACATTTAACGTGTATTAATTGGCGTTGCATTACATATATAATAATATTTTCCAACTCGAAAGTGCACTTGGAATATATTAAATTTAAATCGATGAGTTCGATTGATGAAAATCTATTAATTACAAACAAAACATAATTGCTTTAGTCGTTAAGTACGATTAAAGCTTAAAAAGCTTTAAAAATAACAACCAATTAAACGTTGGTATCACTACTATGCACAAAATCATTTTTTATTGAGTACTGGTAGAAACTACCCGGTTTTACCCAAGTTATAAAATACTGTTTTACCTTCTTTCTTTGCAAAAAGCGGAATGTTTTTAGAGAAATACTTATTTTTCTAACAGTAGTAAGAGAGTTTTTATTTGGCACTTTATTTAAATAAAATATTTAGCCCCGAAAGGGTATAACTCCATATTTAATGAAGTGGATAGTGCTGCAAGCTGGAAATGTTTGACTTGATATAGAGATGCCAAAAAATAAATTTTCAACTTCAGAGTTCACTGCTAGGGAGATTTTTGTTAAAACAGTTTCTGCTTTCTAGATAATTTGATTTAAGTTAAATATTGCATTGAATTTGTATTTGCGAACAAATTACATTCATTGGCATTATGAAATTGAAATATTACACAATTATCACTTTTAGGTAGCTTCCGCAAACGCATATTTTGTGTCTTTTTTCCGGGTATTCAAATACTAAACCAATACTCCGTGTGTTCCTTGGCCATACATATTAAAAGGGTGTATTAGTATGGGAAATATAATCAATCTTGCTGTATCGGACGTGTCAGCATCATTTTGTGACTCAGGTTTAATTAATTTGTATTGTGTTTTTTGCCTGTACGGACGACATAGTATCTAGGGGCGTAGAAGGGAAATGACGGCCTGCGCGAACAGACCTCTCCTTTTACGCCGCCGAAGGACGCTATCTCGTTCGTACGGGTCCCTGCGTCGCGGCCGCCCGTCCCGGGCCCCGCTCACTCACCCCTGCCTCACGCCGGTCGCTGAGCCCAGCCATGCTCTGATTGGCTGGGACCAAAAACCCGCCGAAGTGAGGCAGATTTTCCTGTAAACAGTGAGTTTACGTAAAATTGTATGTCGATTACCGTGAATGCAGGGAGAGGCTTCAATAAACCAATTATGCAAGCCTACTCACCTGTATTCACGGAATCCAATGTATTTATAATATACTGACTACCCCTGCCTCACGCCGGTCGCTGAGCCCAGCCATGCTCTGATTGGCTGGGACCAAAAACCCGCCGAAGTGAGGCAGATTTTCCTGTAAACAGTGAGTTTACGTAAAATTGTATGTCGATTACCGTGAATGCAGGGAGAGGCTTCAATAAACCAATTATGCAAGCCTACTCACCTGTATTCACGGAATCCAATGTATTTATAATATACTGACTACTTTCATATGTAAAAAATATATTAAGCTGCAAAGGCCGTCCCGTACACTTGCTGTACATATCTATCCTTCCCTTGAATTTTATGCGTAATACTATCACATTGTTACACGCTGTATTACCAACCATACACACGTACCTCTTCCAGGCTATCGAATCCCCCAATTGGCTAGGAGTGGTACAACCATTAGAGTCGCATCGTCGCTACGAAGCACACGCATTTTTAACGAGCTCCGCTATTATATTCATTTTGTCGATAAATTCATAATGTCGCGTTCATTTTTAAACGAAATTTCAACAAGTGTAGCTTCACTTCAAAGGAGGAACGAAGTGCAGTCAAACATCATTGACGAATTGCGTAAAGAATTGTCTGAACAAAACAAAATTCTGTTGTCACTTGCGGACAAACTTCGCGAGTTTAACAATACTACGGGAGACCGCGACGGAGCTGTCCAAACCAGGTCCAAAGTCCGCAGAGCTCAACAAACGTCGACCCAGGTACTTACAACTACACCTACGAGCACACTCCCGAGCCGATTCCGATTCTACTAGAGCCGGCACTGGCCAGTACGAGCAGCGCTGTTCCCGCACTGGCCCCCGCGCGCCCCGCCCGCACTCCGCTACCGAAGCCGACACCCGCTGGAGCCGGCCCTGCACTCACACAGGAGCAGCCCGCCAACAAATCCTACAGCGCAGCTCTACGGACGAAAAACAAGGTACTCGTTATCGGGACCAACGACACGAGTGCGATAAAGGTAATTCCTAAGCAAAAATACGTAATTGTTTCTCGGTTAGACCCTAGCACGACAACGGAGGATGTGATTGCCCACGTTAACGCCAATACTTCTCTGAGCTGCAGTGCCGAGAAGTTCATGGCGTTTTCGAAAGAATACTCCACCTTCAAAATAGGGGTCAATGAAGAGAAGATCGACGTACTTCTCAAAGAGGAACTCTGGCCCCGAGGAGTGGGTGTACGTCATTACCGTTTTTACAAAAAAAGAACTTCTTTGGACCAAGAAAGTCGTCAAAAGCCCCAAAATACACAATGACTACTTTTGTACCAAAACGTGCGAGGACTCAGATCTAAGATGACATTATTTTCGGAAAACTTTCTTAATCAAAACCACAATGTCATCGTAATTACTGAGACTTGGCTAAACGAGTCTATATTCAACGCGCAGATTATCGACAGTAGATATATCGTTTTCCGAAAAGACAGAAGCACTGCTCAAACCCGAAGCGGCGGTCTACTGTTGGCGTTGCTAAATGAACAAGACATGCGAGCAGAGAGACTTCCCCATTTGGAAACGGGAGATGACAATCTATGGGTTAAAGTTATTGTTCGTGACATATGTGTATTTATCTGTGCTGTTTACATCCCACCTAATTCTAAAACAAATGTTTATACGATATTTTTTGAAATGTTTATTAGTAACTTAAGCTTTTTGCTGACAAGAAAATTTTAGTGATTGGTGATTTCAATATTCATTCATCGCAAAATTCTCGTGCAGTGAACACTGAACTCTTATATGTTATGGAACTATTTCAACTGAAACAACTGAATACAGTGCTAAATTCTTGTAATCGTACTTTAGATCTAGTTTTAAGTAACTTTAATATGATTGTAGAAAAATCAGATTTCTGTCTGGTTCCCGAAGATAATTATCATCCAACACTATTGTCAGAAATCAGCCTTAAACTTGTTAGGCCGTTGAAAAATCTTCATCTCCATTCTGAAAACAATTTCCGCGGTTGGAATTTCGGCAAAGGAGACTTTAAGAAGCTATACAGCCAACTGCGTGACCACAATTGGCAGGCTATCTTGGAGTTTTCCGATGTTGACGAGGCAGTTCAATACTTATACGACACTTTATACGCGTACTTTGATCAATGTTTTCCAAGGAAAAAGGGCCGCGAAACGAAAACTATCCTAGATGGTTTACACGTGATATTATCAAGGACATAAAGATGAAATTCATACATCATCGGCGGTGGAAACGATCAGCTTTGGAAAGTGAACACGAATTGTTCAAATTTTATCGTACAAAAATTAAACGTAACATTTCAATTGCACATAATAACTATATCTTGAACGTAGAAAACAATGTCAAACACGATCCTAAATCCTTCTGGAAATATATTTCCGACAAAAAATGTAACGGAGGTTTTTTAAATCACATTAACTTCAATGATTGCACATACGAAGGAGCCGACATACCGGAAGCTTTCGCAAAGTACTTTAAATCTGTATATAATCAGGAAAAGGTCGATTTTGAATCTTACGTACCAGGGCTGGCTAGATCAACATTTGCGCAAAACATTTCGATTGATAACATCGATACCGCGGATTTCTGTTTAGCAGTTAAAACACTGAAACCAAAAACATCGTTTGGTCCTGACTTAATTCCACCCTTTGTTATCAAGGGATGTTCCGAACCATTGTCCAAACCACTGTTGCATATATATAATACCACGATTAAAAAAATGGAACTTTTCCCAAACTATGGAAGCTGTCAAAAGTTACACCTTTACACAAAGATGGCGACAAGTGTCACGCTAATAACTACAGGCCTGTAGCAATACTTTCCGCACCTGCAAAATTACTGGAAATAATTTTGCATAAATATTTATACGCCAAAGTCGAACCGTTTTTGATCGAACAGCAACACGGATTTAGACGTGGCCGATCAACCACTACAAATTTGATGATATTTACAGATTACGTATCTAGAGCACTAGATAATAACGAGCAAGTTGACACATCATACCACGATTTTGCGAAAGCTTTCGATAAGGTTGATCACCTAGTTCTCCTAAGTAGACTTGAGGAAATTGGATTATCTGTAAATTTAATGAAACTTTTTTGTGGCTATTTGAACGGAAGAGAACAATTCGTATCTTATGGTTCATACAACTCCGACGCGTATCCTACAAACTCTGGTGTGCCACAAGGATCCAATTTGGGACCCTTATTATTTTTAATCTTTATAAATAACATTAGAAATAATATTAAATACGCTCGTTTTTTACTTTTTGCTGATGACATAAAATTATTTATTCGAATAAGGTCATTGAAGACTGTAGGCATCTTCAGGAAGATATTAATACAATTATTGACTGGAGTATTGCTAATAAACTCAGTTTTAACTTCAGAAAATGTTCCGTCATGTGCTTCACGAGGTCACACAAGACCGTATATTTCAATTACAAAATGAAAGATACGTCTCTGAAGCATACGGCTACTTGTAAGGACTTGGGAACAGTATTTGACGCTCGTTTAACGTTTCATAATCACATCGAAAAGATCTGCAAATCAGCCACAAAAATGTTGGGTTTTGTCCTTCACAATTCAAGGGAGTTGACAAATCTTGCAGTTATAAGGCTGCTTTACTTTAGCTTAGTGCGTAGCATTCTCGAGAGTGGATCTCAGGTATGGGGGCCAGAGGACACCGCCTATGTACTAATGGTCGAGAAAATTCAAAAGAAATTTTTACGGTTTCTCTACATGAGAGAGTTTGGTTTTTACCCATGGCTGTTTCCAACAGCGTTTATCTCGGGAATGCTGGGTATCTGCAGCCTTAGCTCGAGGAGGGATATAGCATTACTGCTTTTGCTCATAAACTCCTGAACGGTGTATTATTAATACCTGACATCCTGGCAGAAATTGGATTTTATGTCCCTGATAATTTCACGCGTGGCCGCCAACACAGGCTTCTGTTTCTTCCCAGGTGCAGAACTAACTTACCAATGGTGATGCCCCTGGGAAGACTAACTAGGTTAATCAACTGCCTCGCAGGAAATTTGGATATTTTTCACACGAGCTACAACAAGTTTAAGCAAGAACTAGCTATTAAGTTCTAACTATATTATGTACTTCTTGAAAACTATTTTTTTTGTTTTTAAACTTCTTTTTACTTTAATCTTTGTGTAATTATAATTACCATTTTTTGTGTTTTTTGCAATGTTTTGGTGTAAAACTGTTTTTTGCAAATATAAAATAAATAAAATAAATAAATAAAACCCGGAGTCTTCCCCGCGTTTATTTAGTCGAAGGGGTGGAAATCTTCAGGGGTCGTGTTTGTTCTTGTTTAAGTAGAAAATATCGAGGGGTGGCCAGCGGGAGCCAATCCGTCTTGACAAAGCGAATAGTATTTTGATCACTGTCAAAGCTGTTGCAGGGGAAACAAATACGACCAGCTGATGGGCCAGCACTTGTGGAGTTTGTTTTATTTGCTCACATTAGTGCATAAATAATATCACACCAAGAGCGCTTAAGGGCCAGCACTCAAAAATGACACTCAACGTTACTTTCTAGAATTCTAATACCAGCAATCCTACAAATGATGTATGTGTCTGAAAGTTTTCTATATGTAGTTAGAAAAATGTCTGAAGTTTCCAGTGAGTACAACTTTACAACTGTAATCCTTAAAATTCTATGAAAAAAATACTAAAATGTCAGTAAAAAGTGCAGTTTTTAAACCACAAGAGGTATTTTTAAACGTCATACCTAAAATTCTAGTGTGCTTTTAATAAAGAATTTTAAAGATTACTATTAAATAATTGTATTTACTAGAAACCTTAGACGTTTCCCTAACTACCCACAAAGAATTAACAGATAAATCATTTTTAGTATTACTTGTACTAGAAAGTCAAAAGTATCTATTTATGGGTGCTCTTAATATTTCTAAATAAACACATACACTTTGTTTATAACCACTTTATTATTTAATATTACGTCTACCCGTTTCGAAAGTACCCTTCCATCATCATGACAATATTAAAATTACAATAATTTGAGTACTGTACTTTCGAAACCGGTAAACGTAATATTAAATAATAAAATGGTTATTTACAAAGTTTGTGTATTTCATTTATAAATATGGCAAGCCACAAAGTAAATGCTTTTTACGAATACTAAATATTTCTATTTTTCGTTAATTTTCATTTTCTAACGTGAATTAATTTAGTAATAAAGTCATATTTTATTGCAAGTTTAACATTGGTAAGTACTTAACAAATTGTCAAAATATGGTGTGAAAATATACTTTGTAAGAAAAAAGGTTTTGAAAATGCCAGTAGGTACTCCGAATATGGCATCTTGAAGATACCCTTTTGCTATAAAATTACCCTCGCAAGAGAAGATATCCAGTTTCAAAGCTGTTGAGTGAGATTCATGTGCATAAACACATGATCTATCGTAGTGAGCCAGTACATTCCAGCAATCATCTTCACTTCGGTAGAGCCCCTTCATATCCTATTTGATTTGGGTGACTATTGATGTATCGAATCTAGATACTATTATGATGGGTTGAAAGAGGGCTTAAGTTTGTCGATAACAACTTTTGACGATATCAAATCAACCTTTTTTCTCAAAGATAAAATAAAATTAAAATTAAAAACAACACCGATGGTCAAATTATTTGCCAGTCGAAAAATACTCGTGAAATTTAAATAATGTATTATGTTATCGGTGAAACAGTGGCCGCTGGTTTGAATTGGTGTATTGATATTGTTTTAATTTTACAAAAAGAGATTTACGTATTTATTGGTGATGATGTTTAAATAGTAGGCATGAATATACTTACATATAGTAATAACAAGTTTACCAATTAAAATACCTCGGGGTCGAATTCTCAAAGCAATGACCAGCAAGACGGAGAAGTTAACGTGTGTTGGTTCTTCTTTACAGCTCAGTGATAATAAAAATGAATCCAAACATCGAGACTAGCGATGGGAAAAACCTTAACGTTTTGTGAATGCTTCACGAACTACAAGTTCCTCACGGTGAACGCTTCAATTGAACTCAAAGTTGTATCGCTCAATTCTCACACCACAGTAGGTACTGTAGCGTGTAGTGAAGGAACCAGAAGCTCGAATGACTGCTACATCGTTCGTTACTACGTTTTTTCAATCGGTTTGCAGTTCATACAATTCTCTACGAACTTCGCATTATAAAAAAGTGCGGCGATTTATCAGAAGTGTAAATTTGAAGTACTTGAATTGAAGCATTCGTACAGTGATAAGTGTTTGAAGTGTGGACTGCCGCAAAATGAAGTAGTTCTTTGTAGTAGTTCGTACAGAGCGGTTACATCGCTAATCTGCGAATAAAGTTAAAGTTCTTGATTCTTCTTACACAATGGTATTAACAAAACTAATCACAAAAACACCACACTTAATTTAGTCTTCTAATTTACGATACACGACATTTATTTTATATTTTTAGAAGATCAAACATCAAACTAACGAAGTAGCAAAACGAACGAGCAACCACGTTTGAAATTTAATTATTTCAAACACGGTGTTGTTGAATGCGAAATTCGAAACGGCAAAATGGTTCGGTAGGTATGGACTTGGGTGAAAAACATGAAGGTAAGAACCTAACAAATTATCACTTTGAAATCCAACATATCCATCACACGGAAAATACTGATTCATTCAAAATACATTAAAAACAGAGTTAGTATAAAATTTAGTATTTACTTCTGATCTGCTGTAATTTATTTATTTTATAGCTCAGATTTGTATTTTAGTGGGATAGATGTGAAATTTTTGTTTTTATATTTGAACCACAATTAGTATTGAGGAGAGAGTAAACGTATTATTTAAAGCATTAATTCAACAAAATAAAGTAGTTAACTTAAAAAATATATTCGTAACACATAATTTTAATAACGGTAACAAAGCCAGGCAATCTACTAACGAGGTGAAAATTTAAAAGTGATGGAAAATTCCTCTTGTCAGTTAAAATAATTCATTTCTCTGTTGTAGGCTAAAAAACTCATAATTATTTTTTCCTAACGATATAAAGGGCTTAGCAATTAAATTTTATCGGAATTTATGGATTATTGTTGATCCCTTCATTATATTGATCAAATCGTTTATAATTCGATTTAAATACCAGGGAAATTCGAATGAAAACGATCAAAAACAAGCTTTTTAGATATTTTTACACAACATAATTTGCAAAACGGATATTCACAGACCTAATACAAGGACGTGCAAAGAAATCAGACTACCAAAGAAGAATATATCCAATATGCAAAATAATTCATTTTACTAACTAACCATCACGCCGTTTCCCCGCAGGGGTAGGCATAGAGGATGGACCACCATACAACTCTGTCTTGGCACACACTCCTTGCTTCATTTACATTCATACATCGTCTCGTAGATACTCTTCTGTTATTCTGACTCTTCACATAACCCGATTCAAGTATTTGATTTACTTGATCGTGCCATGTCTTTTTCGGGCTTCCTCCACTTCTTCTTCCATTCACTTTCGCATCATATATTCTTTCTTTTACTTCATATTCTTCATTTTACGAAGGGATAAAATAAATGTCGGAAATCATCAAAACTACACCGATGAATAAATTTGAAATAGTTTGTAAGAACCGCATAAAATCCACTAGTACGTAATATTCAGTAATATATCATATTAATTTATTTTGTAAACTTATGTACAAACAACTAAAATAAAATAAAATAAGTTCAGAATTTTTTTATCAATTAAATATTATGATAAAAATAAACTAGTAGGTACTTGCTCGGTTCCGATGGAGATTTAAAAAAAAATATTGTTTATATCTATGTGATTTTTTTTTAATAGAACACCATCTCTTCTTTTTAGTTTTATGGATATTTGGAAGCTTCATACCTTTTAATCGAAAAAAGGGTTGTGAGCTGAAAACAGTTGGAACAACCTGATCTTTTTAGATAGAAAAGCTGTCCAATATTATGTCACTAGAGCTCACCGATCAAGTATTCTAGTAGGACATACAAACCAATTTTCTAATTTATAGGTAAGATATAGTTTCCATACACACCGTTCACATTTGTCGTTCTACATAATAATTAACAACCTATTAATAATTTTACCAAAAATCACTTTGTAAAAGACCACGAATATTATTTTAATTTTTATGACCGACCGGTTTCTATTTAATTAATTGATGATGCTTGGGCTAAGCGAAACTGGTTGATCTAAAAAAATAAAATAATTTTCGTGGTTTTTCATTTCTTTAAATGTCATTCAAGAAAGTGATTAATTATACGAAAATATAATTTTATTTCAGTTGTCTTCAATAATTTTCAAATGTAACATTTTGGCAATTAAACACGTCGCAGAGTTTGTATTACTAGTTTAGTACTTTTGGATACTCGTATCACTAATGGTGCTCATTTAAAGTTTTACAACTTTGATGTTTGAACTTCCTAAAGCAACTAACGGGTCCTATGCTTTCTTCTTCTGCCTTGGATCACCTTGATCAACTTGAAACACATTCGTACAAACGTTATACTTGGAAAACTAACCTTCTCATACGATAAATGGATGTGATTCTGTCCAAATACTTGTTCAAAAGCAAGGAACCTTGCAAATTTTAACTTGACAGTGAAAAACCTCGATTCGTCTGAGTTGAAGAAGGCCAGTATAATGGTTCTTGATCAATATGTAAATGATTATTAACATATTAAAATTGATGATTATAGTCGTAGAGTTTTTGTCAACATCATTCTTACAAAAGACCACCATTCAGAATCAAAACATTGCTTAAAATGTCTTATCCGCTTCATGCTTTTGAACGAGTCACGCTCGCGCGCTAAATGCGTTACAATTTCTGCTAATCCGAGTTACGCTCGTCTATTTCGACTTGCAGCGTTTTATTTTTAGCTAACACGAGTGACGGTCGTCAATATTAGCGATGTATTTTACGCAGTTTGAATTTGCCTGCAGTTGAGATCGGTCGTGTTTTTGAGCTGCTTATTTCGTTTACTATATTGTGTTCATATTTTCGTGTATGTATGAATGCATCGTTTTATTAAAAAAAAAAATATTATCATACCGTATCAATTTGATTTTATAAATTTTTTTTTCAAAGAAGATATAAACTTTGAATAAACCTGATGTTTTTTAAACACTTTTCATAAAAAAACCCCTAGCATTAAGCGGTTAAGCCATATTTAGTGACCAAATCTGGATAACCGGGAACATCTCACAAACCATACTGATAGTATCTACCATTCTAGAACACTGTGACAATTCACCTAAATTTTGATTATTTGAGAAACAACATTTATTGAAGTATTTGCTTGAGGCTCTGAACCCGTGACATCAGAGTCTGGTGTCAAATAGATTATCGCTCTACCACGAAGATCATGTTCGTGCCTGAATTTAAATCCATAACAATTTTTGGATGATAAGGTGAATGATTACTTAGTTATTGTTTTTTAATTATTGAGAAACACTAACTTCATCGCGATATTCTTAACTCTTGTTGAAAGCTTCAATTTCGTTACAAAATGTATAACTTAATTAAGCGCACTAGATTGCGATTAACACAAAATCCTGCACCACGTTTCGCTTTAAGAGGTCTAAGGAATTCCATTCGTGGAAAACGATTCCATCGTTGATGGCCCCTCAAATGGCCAATAGTGTGAGCGGATGCATATATAATATAATAGCATCACTATGTTACAATGTTAAAATGTTAAAATGTTAAAATGTTACAATGTACAATGTTACAATGTTACAATGTTACAATGTTAAAATGTTAAAATGTTACAATGTACAATGTTACAATGTTACAATGTTACAATGTTACAATGTTACAATGTTACAATGTTACAATGTTACAACGTTACAATGTTACAATGTTACGACTTGTAACGGAGTTTTGTAACAACTCATGGAAATGTTACAATATAGTCAACGGATGTGGTTTTTTTGGCTCTGTGTTACATGAGTGTAAGTTATGATAATTCAGCGTGCGTGCGGTGAAATTCTCGCTTTGATGAACGTTTGAGAAAATAATAAATTTGTTCGACGATGACCAGGTAATCTGATTTTTTTATATACTACCTAGAACGATACTGAGATATACATTCAATTCAATAAATTATAGAGATTTTTTTAATGTAATTGCCGCACAAAAGTCCAGACTACCCGAAGTCAGTGGGATTATAGCATCCCAAATTGGGTTATTTTGTGAGGCTGAAAAAATGCCGCATAACTCGGAATGTGCATATATTCTTCGCTTCATTCACATCCAACAATCTCTTATTATTTAGCATACTTGATAGTGCAAGGTGTTTTGGGACGTCATCGACTTCTTCTTCCATTCACTTACGCTTAACACAATCATATGACACTCTTGACCTCTGCTCTACATATCCTTAGAATAAAACTTTCTCTTTCTAAATGGAGTTAATATATGTTTTCTTCCTTTAAAAAAATTATAAAAGTTAGTAAGATAAGGTACAAGTTAATTTTAAATAAGTTTATCAAAGTTTCATGTTTCTCATAAAATTAAGGTAAAAACACAAAAAATTCTTCTACCCTTATCTTTTAATATATTTATAGCATTTACTCGGCTACATTTGGGTCGTCTGTGACTTACCTTCGCCTTGTGAAAAGGAATGGAATAAACTTGAAAGGCTGAAAATATTATTTTAAATTCAGACCTGAAATATGCCCTACTTGCTAACTCGCCATAAAGACTGAACACCACTGAAATAGACTTGACTAAGAAGAGCCCCATGCGAAATTCACTTTGTAGAGATATCAAGTATACCCGACGTAACGGTTAAATTAAACCTCTGGAGTCCCAAAGCAAGTCTGTCAACAATACAAGAAATAACTGTTTCCTTGACACGCTCCTAGGTATTATTTTTAAAACACCACGTGTGGAACCATCTGTCGAATTTTTCTGACTTGTCACCGCCCATATGACCAACTGTAACAGTCACTAAAATACCTAAGCAATGAAGGTTTTACTCTCAGAGCAAGAATATATACGAAGAGAGAGCTAAATATTCTAACCCAACCTATACAAATTTACGATAAATCACTTTCTCCAGGTTTTTACGTCGTGGGAGAGAAAGAGGCAAGACAAATTGTCACATAATATCATACCATTTTTAGGTTTTTAAGCATGTTTTCCGTCTTCGGCATTCCTAGCGACTCCGCCCATTACGTTATGTAAATGGTTTTTGAAGTTATATCCTATATTTTGTTGATTACAATACTGTGAAAAGGTGGTTATACCAACAAAAAAAAACATCTTGAAATGTGCTGTGAATGGATGTATTAATATTCTAGCCCTAGCTCTAGCCTTAACCCTAGCCTCTCCCGAGTCAGGAAAAAAATCAACACAAGCTATGTCTCGTGACATATAATTGCTCTGAGGTTTTACTCAAGGTATTTCTTTCCTCAGTCATGGTCAAGTCAAATGCATATTTGCGTGGAAACAATTCTACCTAAGCCCTAGTATTTTTTTACTTTGCGATGTACAATCTAGGCATTTTTTTACCAATGTTGCGACAAGAAAAAATCTCGTTCGCAAGTTGGCAACTTGTAACATTATCATATTCATATCTCCGGAGATCCGATTACACACAGAAAAGTATGAAATATTTCAAAGTCACCGGAGAAACTTATTTTTTCATTATATTCATAATTTCGCTTTCAAACTGTCAAGCGAATTTAAGAAACAGAACGATCTTATTTTAATTTAAAATGGGTACCTACTTACAACGGTTTTAACGTAGTTCAAAACATTTGTCGTTATCTTTACTATTTTTTTTAAAGAAAGACAAACATTCCCAGGTTACGAATATAAGCCGAAATGTTGGATATTCAATGATGGAGCTGGCGAGGATTGACCCGGAACGCCTCAGTGGGAACTCAACGCCATTCGAATTCTAACCTGTAAATATATTTAATCATATCACACAACATGTAAGAATCAAACGTAAATTAGAAGAAGGTAGAAGGTACCTATTTTAAATTGGCCCCAGCTGTATTGTTTCTATTGTACGAAGCACAAGTGAGTTACAGAGCACTCAAATATATGAAAAAAAATAAAAGGAAGTTGATTTTAAAAAAATATGTGCATGTAGATCAAAAAACACCGATTCTAAATATATATATATTTTCATATTATTATTCTTCGAATTAATAAATGCTTCTTGAAAACTGGTTAAAACGCCTTAAAATATAAACGCTTCATGATTAGTCGAACGAACTCCTACGTCAAATGTACTGTTTACGTACGGTGTGATGCCGCCTTCATGGCGTTACACAATTTTCTACGTAAAACTGCATTTCTTGGAACGATGATAAATTGCAGTATATACAAAAAATCCAACAATCAAATTTCGTATAAAATTTTGATGTTTAAAAAATTATTTTAAAATTCCGTTAATTAAGTAAGACGGTTAAAATTAATCAAAAAAAATGAACTGGAATTCTTTGATGAATATTTTTTTAAAAATCCAAACAAATTGCTCTTCTGACGGTACGGATGATCACAACCTCTGAGATTTTTTTGTTTGTTTTTGTTTTATACGAATACCGCACAAGAGTCTCAACTGCTCCCAATCGTCTAGAGCCAGTGAGACTATGGCATCCCCAAATAGGGTATGTTGTGAGACTGAAGGTAGTGAGGAGGGGAAGGAGATTGGTAAGAGGAAGGTTAGGAAGTACCTGGCTATTCAGATCTGGTCACTAAACACGGCTAAAGCCATTTCAAACAACGTTTCGATTCTGAATGGTGGTCTTTCACCAGGGCGATACTTGGAGTTTCTACCACTCTGGAACATGCGGCAAATATACCTTTAATTATTTTATTTAAATTAAATGTGTTACGACACATATTAATTAAATAAAAGTTATTGGCGCACGCCGGGTTTGAACCCGCGACCGCTGGATTAGTAGTCGAGCGTCTTACCACTCGACCATGGAGGCTGTCAAGATACTGCCATTTTAGCGGCGCTTAAAAATTTCAAACTTTGAGAATTAATTCGACTGAAAACGAACTTTAAAAAATAAATAAAAAACACTGGTAAATAAGTTTGAAGGTGGATATTGATTAAAAATATATAAAAAATGAACTCAAATTCCTAATAAATTACTCTGTTTTCTAGATATTTTGAAAATTTTATGAGTTTCCCACAAAATCATAAATTCTGTTTTGAATATGCTAATTAATTTTAAATAAAAGTAACTACGCGCCTCGCGTGTTATTGTAAAACTTTTGCTACGAAACATTACATCGACAATCGAAGTCAGTATTTTTAGTAATTATGCGAAATCAATTGGAAGTTAAAAACTTTTTTTTTTTTAATATCGTAAAATAGATATCAAATATAATGACAGTACAGTAGGAAATATAAAACTAAAATATTTTTACTTTAGTTTTTTTTTTTTAATTGATACGTTTTTTAAATATTGTCAAAGTGTCTGTAAACATATCTATACCTCTACATTGTTCAGTAGAATCAGACCTCTTGGCATGGTATACTGAGCCAAAACATCTGTCCAATCATGAGGTAACTAAGTATGGTTTGTTTTCTATTGCGGAAGTGATTTTTAACCAATCAAATAAATAATGTTAAAGGCTATTGCCATGAGACCAGCATTACGCCTGGTTTCAAGGCTCTGAAAGTTTGTCTCCTCGAGTAGTTCCATGTGATGCATAAACTTAGGATATGTTATGTGCGAACGTAATAATTTTGTATCGTTGGGAAAACCAAAAACCTTTAATATGAATCCGGTTTCAATTCACCGTTAATTACTTTAAATTTATTTTTTCTGTGCCTACCAATACATTTTTTAATTTTTAGGTTTTTTACTTTTATTTAAACAATAATTATTATTATTTTAATTTTTAAAAACAGTTTTTAGTTAAAAGCTCTGCGACATGATATAAATAGTCCGTCTGTATGTGGCTTCTCCACAGTTTGATAAGAAGGCGAAACAGCTGTCACGCGTAAAAATAATTACATCGCAGAGCTTTTAACTGAAAACTGTTTTTTTTAAATTAAAATAATAATAATTATTGTTTAAATAAAAGTAAAAAACCTAAAAATTAAAATGGAGTTCTACAAAATAAACTTTAAAACCATAAATACATTTTTTAATCTAATGCGTTATCCATTTTTTTAATTCAAAATAAAATAATCATCTGTATGAAATGTCACGTTTTATCTTATTGTGCGTATTTTGTCCTTTTACAAATTCTTCGTTGTTTTGTTTTGATGTTTTCGTATATTTGAAGAACCAAGTTATATTTTTTATAAAATTGTAAAGAACTTACGCACAAAATACCTCTAGATAAACATAAATATTGACATCCCTGCGTTCAAAGGTTTTGAAACATCAAATATTTTGCTTCCTGAATTTCATCCGCAAGATCTCATATTATTTACAATATATCTTAAATAAAATTAAAGCAAAATTGCATTAATATTAATTACAAGATTTGCTTATAATACATGCACACGATCAAAAGAATTAAAAAATAAAATCAAATGATTTATCAAGAATAATATGCGATAAAATGTAATGTAGAGAAAAGTTCAATTTTTTCAACTACCTGAAACCAGTGAGATGATGGCATTACCAACAATGTGAGAAAGAGAAAAAGATGGATAAGATAATGGTTAGGGAAAACGTGTTACCCTTCTCATCAGACCAAGTCACTTAATTTAAGCACACCTCATCCCATTTCAAGCAACGTTCTAATTCTGATTTCTTCGCCAGGACAATTATGTGTGTAATATTCACATTTGGGAGAAATGTCATTTTTTTATGTTAACGGTCAGCACCCTAGAATGACGCTTAACGTCACTTTGTGGCATTTTAATACAAGCAATACTACAAATTAATTATTTGCAAATTTTTATTTAGTTAGAAAAATGTGTTAGGTTTCCAGTGAACACATTTTTTTCATAAAAACATACTGAAATATCAGTAAAAGGTGCAGTTTTAAAACCAGCATAAGCATTTTTAACATTTTATTTAACATTCCAGTATGCATTTTATGAAGAATTTCAAAGATTACTGTTGAAGAATTTTATTCACTGGAAACCTTATATGATATTTTTCTTACTACCCACATAGAAATTACAAATAAAGAATTTGTAGTTTTACTCATACTAGAAAACCAAAAATTCTGTATTTTTGGGAGCTGGCCCTTAAGTTTAGGTATGTAAATGTATCACTTTTACTATTTTTTACCCGTAAAGAATCGCGGGATGTAAAAAACATCATTTTCTTTAACCTTAAGAGGTCAGTAGGGATTTAAAAAGGTCATTTTTTAGATTGGATAATTTCAATCAACACTACTTCCGATTTTTAAAAGTTTGCTCGTAAGTACTCATAAAGGAAATTACATACAGTTTACAATTCACATTTAGAAGGTTTATGGCAAAGTTATGTTTATACAAATTATTGGACGGGTGTATTTCTTAAACAGATCAACATGGAACGACTTGAGTTTCAATATAACCGCCTTTTGCACGATTTTCGGGTTCCTACCACAGGCAATTTAATAGCAACAGTATATTACGTAGCAGCGTTTCTTCCATATTTACGGAGGGTTGAGGGGCTGGCTTTGGAACACTTATAAAAAAAGGTTGGCAGGAATAAAAGACTGGATATAAACACCTCGGAGAATGTCCTCACCAGGGAATCCCGTCTTCCGAATTACAACCTCAAAAATTACCGGAGTGAGATATCTACAACATCCACCTCTTATTTTTTTTATAATTTGAGTACAATGCTTAAGTGAAATTAATATTGCTTTATGAGTAGTGAAATGTATCGGATTGCACGACCTTTTAGACATCCAGAAATAAACTTTAATGTATTTAATGAGAATAATATAACAACTTTGTATAAGACGACAGTTTTTTTTTGTGATCTACCGGTTTCAGTTAGCCTAAGCATCATCGAGGTACAAAATTAAACTGATGATGCTTAGGCTAAGCGAAACCGGTCGGTCATAAAACAATAAATAAAATCTGTGGTCTAATACAGAGATTTTATTTTATTTACATTAAATATGTCAAACTACTAAGTGATTGCTTTCTAATAAAACATATTTATGTATTATTTTTGTGAGGAAGATTTTGTTAATTAAAGTAAAGTAAAATTAGACGAAAAAACATGAAATCGCAGTGTGTAAGTCATTTTTATAAACATAATGTGTAATCATATCAGTATTAGCGCTTTTTTACAAGTTTCTTCAGCTATATTTTTCAAACTTTTTTTTTGGTCTGAACCTTTACTTAGACCGCAACATCTATAAATGTTAAAGTAATTGTTGTTACTATATATACGTTTATTTCACTAAGCCTCTTTAAATATAAATAAAATGGTAACGTATTTCTATGAATGGAATCTTTAGTAATGGTCACACAAAGATAGAAAATAATGACGTTTGTAAAGCACTCGTAGGGCAATTTTTACTAAAACAGCGATTTACAAATTTAATGGTGTTGAGATGTATCTTAAGATCACCAATGATAATTTAAAACAAATTAACAAAAGCTTATTTCAACCAAGGAAATATACATATTTTTTTAACACAACCTTTTTTATAAATAAGGCAGTGTTTTCTGGATTAACAGTTAAGCCATGGTTTCAACCTAGTAAGCTGGCAAACAGCAGACCGACGCAAACGCCCGTTGGGACGCGTGAAGGCAGTGTCGGGTCGACGTATTTACCCGAGACAAGCCTAGGAGCCGTCGCGACGCCTCGCACAGTGTTTACACGTGACACGAGGTGGAGCATTTTCTTGAAGGCAGCGACACGTCCCACAAGATGGTGGACTGTGAAGTTGTGGAATCGTCTCGGTTATTTTTAGGGAAACACGTTTTATTGCATTTTTAAACAAATAATGTAGTATACCGTCTTTGTTGTATAACGTGATTGTAGTATTTTGTCAAAAGGCTAAGAACCCTCTAAAAAGGGCTATATTTTTTTCTTATGGGCAACTTACTGCGCATTTTTGGAACTATTTATTATCTTAACACTATAAAAGTGCTTTAAAGTAGACTATCTTCAGTGCGTCGTTAGTTTTAATTTTACAACTTTAGATGTCCCTAATTGAAAGCTTTTATTTTGGGGTAGAATGGAAGTTATTTTAAGTGAACACCGCAAAAGAGCGTCAAGTATGACCAAATATGAATATACCGGTACGTTTCAACCTTCCTCTTCCCCATCTTTATCCCCTCCCAATTATTTTCAGCCTCAAAACATACCCCGATCGGGGATTACATAGTTCCACTGGATTCAGGCGGTTAAGAGCAGTTGGGACTCTTGTAAAAAATGTATTTATTTCGACCGGTTAGTAACTAGTAGGACATACAAGTCAGATTCTCACCTGGGCGTCGCGGGTTCAATTCCTCTGCTAGTTAATTCCTACATCATTGCACAAGCTACATCTTCTAGTTATTATCATGACAGTAGGAGGTTTTCAAATATTTAAGTTATTCGAAACACGGGAATATTTGTGTTTCTTTGAAAAAAAAATTATGAAAATTAAATAGAAAATTTAATATAATACTTCATATAATGCGTCTTTTTCTCAGTGTTCCTTTGTTATAATTTAAATGTTATCCTTTTGTTTTCTTTCTGTTCCCTTTTTAAATTTTATATTGTTTTCTCCCTCTGTTTGTACGAGTATATATAACTACACACTATGTATTTTCGTTTAGTATAATTGTGTACCCTGGTGATTCTTAGGATTCCCAGGCTAAACGAAACTGGTCAGTCATAAAAAAATAAAATAAAACCTGTGGTCTTTTACAAAGTTATTATTTAATTTTCAGTGAACATGTCAAACCACAAAGTGATTGCTTTCTACGAAAATATATATGTGTATGACTAAAAAAACAAATTTGAAAATGTATAATATCTTCAACATAAAACCTTTATACTAAAACTGTAGATCAATAATTAAACATTTGGCACATACTTAAAATGTGATTTTTTTTCGGAATGGATAAGTGTATGATTGCAATTATGTTTTTCAAAACATTTATTTTTAATATCCAGTATTTCAGATTTTTATGTTGTGTCAAAAAAATTATAATAAGCCATAAGAATCGACGTAAAATACCACACCTAATTCTCTTACCCAGAGACACTATTGACCGTTCCGAACCCTCCCTTTCCCTTCCTCTATCGCGCAGTGTTTACCATGTCGTCTTCCAGCACACTACAGCACGGCCGCCGCGCTCTGTTTACCCCCGGATTAAACCAATGCTTTTTAGTTTACCGTCCAGTGTGCGGTCGGACAATAAGCCAACAATGGAGATAAGATTATACTTGAAAATGTGTGCACGGATTTGTTCAAGTAATGTTAGGATACGGCAGAAAATAAATAATAATCCTTCCGAGACAAATGCCTTTTGGTTAGCGGTTGTTATGAAAAATATCGTATTTTTGATTTCCGTTAGGATCCAAATATGTACATGGCCTGTTCAAAAGATAAGGTGAATTTTGATTTTTTTGCGGGCCGTGTACATTCGATTATCGATTTTTTGTTGTTGTTATGTTGGTACACATATGTTTATCATATGTAAGCATTATCAGCCATTTTTGATTAGTGGTTTGTTTTTGACAACTGGAATGGTTAGTCACGTTTTTGTGTGTTCTACGATTTTTTACTTTTGAAAAAAATGGGGATCAAAGAATATGTATTGAATTTTGCGTTAAAAATGGAATAAAGTGCTCCAACGCTCTTTTGTTGACTGTGGCATTCAGCGAGTCTACTTTGTCTCAAAAAAGTGTTTATAAGTGGTTCAAGCGCTTTACAGAAGGCCGGGAAGATGTTAACGACGATGAGCGTCTTGGAGTTGTGGAAAAACAAATCATGGATTTTATTCTTTGATCCATTTATTTCAAAAGTAAAAAATCGAAGAACACGTGTGACTAATCTTTCCAGTTGTCAAAAACAAACCACTAATCCAAAATGGCTGATAATGCCAACATATGAGAAACATACGTGTACTAACATAACAACAACAAAAAATCGATAATCGAATGTACACAGCCCGCAAAAATTCAAAATACACCTTTTCTTTTGAACAGGGCTCGTATTATGCGAGTTTTCAATAGTATTAATAAATATATTCTTGTAATTCATAATGGCCTCTATCAATCTTAACGCTGCCAGGGTGGACTCCCTCTTGATGGCGTTTTGCAGAAATGAAACCTAATATCCTCCATTCATATTTTGCACATGTATTATTTTAATTTATTTTTCATTTATTTTTCTTATGAATTTATGTTTATTTTTCTTTATTATTAGTATTGTGTGTATTACAATTTTTATTTTATTATTATTATTATTACTATGTATTATTATCAATTATGAAAGGTATTACATTGCACTACTCTTGCATACCTTCTTGAATAAAACTTTATTATAATTTATTATTTTAATATTCGAGTGTATAACTAACCAAATCGTGGCTGAAAAGGCAAAAGGGCTTATGCGACACTTTAGTCAAAAATGGGTTCAATATGCAGTTTTGATCAGTTTTTTTTTTCTGCATTGTTTGATTTTAAAGACTTTTATAGCCCTTCAGCCATCTAAAATATATTTTTCATTTGGGAGGAGGCTTTACTTACGCAACATAACTTTAGAACTCTTTTTAGCTTTTTGTCGATTCAGGTAAATCAGTGAGAGATTTTAGTTTCTAATTTTCTTTTATTTTTAAATTCAACCAGGTACTGAAGACTGAATTTTATTGCAAAACAAAAAACACTTTGTTTGTGATTTGGTGTACACTTCTCAAAATGGCGCTTCAGCCCTTTTGCCTTTCCAGCGACGATATGTGATTTCAGTATTATTGTGAAAATAAAATACAAGGATAAGCGTTTTTTTTTTAAATGTGAATGACGCAGAAATATCCCAACTCCTCGGAATCAGTGTGACTACGACATCCTCAAATGGGGCATGTTAAAAACCTAAGCAAAATAGAATTGGAAAGAGATGGGGAAGAGCAAGGTTGGCGAGTACATATTAAAATATATGTTGTATAGGTATATTTTTAAATGGATGTGTGATTTATTTTAAAAATATATATGTGACATGTTGTGATATTCATAATTATTAATTTAGTTGTAAACATATGTTTTTTAAGAGCTGTTATATTTACAGCTGGTGTTGCGTAATCTAACGGAGATGTAAAAAAATAAAGAAGCTACGCAATGGTGAGGTAAGATTGAGGAAGATTCGCTTAGGTGGTGGGAACGCGTAGAACGAAAAAAGGAGTATAAGGAGAATATATGACCTGAAAGTAAATGCTAGAAGAAGTTTGGGACGCCTTAGGAAGTTACCTTAGCACGATTAGGTGAATCAAATACTTTTATTTTTTTATATTAGTTACTTTGTACATTCAAGTTTACAAGTAGCTAATTATTTCATTTTCCTTTTGACTTTATAATATTTTAACTTTTATACTACTTATTATTTTGATTTATATGCATATTTTAAATAGTTTTTACTGGTTATTTTGAATTTATTGATAGGCATAATTTTGATGGTTTCCGGCAGCGCATTATAAGATTTCATCCGTTTATATAGTAGGCTATTTTGTGTGTTGGCTTTATTCTTTTCTGGTTGTCTAATTTCTTTGCATGCCCTTGTAATATATTTGTGAATATCAGCATTGTAGATAATTTTATCAGAAAAATATTTTGGTAAACAGTTGTCCTTCGTTTTATGTATAAACATCAATGTCTTTAATGTTAGCATCTGTTTTACTGTTGGCCAATTCAGTTCCTCTGAAATTTTAGTTACTTTTGAGTATGTATTTCGCCTAAGTATAATTCTCATTGCTCTATTTTGGAGAATTTGAAACCTGTTTTGTTCTCTGTCATTACACAAAAAAAGAATTATCTACTTAAGTCGAGCCATGCCAAGAAACAGAATAATACAAAAAAGTAAATGACGATGCATTCAAGTGTTGTGTGGCGATCCAACCTATCTGTCTACCTTTGCGGAGAAGCAGCGTGAAGGTAAGTCAGGTAACGTATTACCATTTTGGGTACGGTAGATTTAATAAAATTTAAAAAAAACTTCACATGGATAAAAAATGAGACACGTGTGTTTGCAGATGACACGAGGCGTAAAAAGTTTAAATTGGTAGGAAAACTTCCGGTATTTGGAAAAAAAGAGATATATGGCTACACAAATTCCGGAAAAATATAAATCCTATTTAAAAAAATGTGTGTTAAAACAGCTCTGAAATAAGGTACTCAACTATGTATAAGTTTGATTCCTCTGTATTGTGTATATTTATAATAAATCATGTAATGTTGATTTCTCTTGTTCCAGAGTGAGTTTTTTTATATATTAAAATAAAACTTTATTTAGAAGAAACGGTGACTTTTACAAATTTTAACATTTAGTTTTTTTATTTTTTTTTTATTTACTTAACTTCATGTTTATGTACAATATTTTATATACATTGTCCTCCACGATAGGAGTTCTGTTCATCACCTGTGATGTGGAGGACATTTTTCGAATAACATGATAAAACAATTGAAATTAAAATTAAAAATAAAAGAAAAAATAGAAGAAAATACAAAAAAGATATTTAAAAGAAGAGAAAATATAATATAAACAAAATAGAGCCACTTTACAACAAACAAAAAAAATTATACAAATAAATTAAATTATTAAGTAGCACTATTATTATAAATTAGGAGGGTTTCGCTCTGAACTCTGTTCTAAAGTTTCGTATCCGTCTTAGTTAGTTTGAAAGTTTTAAGATCTGATTTATTTATATATTTTAACAAAACTCTATCTTCCAACTGTGCCTAAAGAAATAGAAAACACCAGTGTATGTAAAAAAACATGTATAAATTTCCACTCATCCCGCCAAACAGAAAATGTGACATAGGAGGATGTATTTAGCACGAAAAAAATACAAATCTGGTTTTCGAAACTTATTCCCGAGACACAAACGCTGTCTAAAACTCAAAAAAAAAAAAAATTTCATTTGCAACAAATGGAGAACCCAAGCAAACATTAGTTTTTTTTAATATGCCCATTTTTACGTTTTTTTGGAAAAATATTTGGGTTGGAAAACTTTTGGAGCTGGGTCTACGCTTTGACGCATTTTTAAAGACAATCAACAGCTAATAATTTTATTTTTATTTATTTGGGAAACCATACAATTTATATACATATTGATATATTGAGTAATTACATTGTTGGATTAACCAGTGAAGTTTCCGCTATTAACGATAAAAGCTTTTACAATTAATAATTTTTTTATTTATTTCGTCGGATATATTTCTTCTATCTTCTAGGGATGATAAGTTATGGAATGCTAATGAGTCTTTTTGTTGTTCGAATGTTCGGTTAGACATAAAATTTAAGTATTTCAAAGCCTTTTTTTTATTTTCTCAAGTCTTTCGATGTGAATATTGTATTGTGGATTTCGAATCACTGATCCAAATTCTAATATCGAGCGAACAAGTGAGACATATAGTATTTTAATATCATGTAGTGATCTAAATGGTTTAGTTACTCTTACGATGAATCCTAGAAGTTTGTAGGCCCTATCACAGATGGAATTTATGTGTGAGCGGAAAGTCATTCCTGAGTCTATTATTATTCCTAAATCCCTTACTTCACTACATCTTTTCAGCTCTACACCATTGATTTTGTATGGATATATTAGATTGTTAATGCTTTTGGTGAAAGATATTGTGCTACATTTTTCCAAGTTAAGGAACAGTTGATTTTTTGCACAATAAGTTCCAAGCCTGTTAATATCTTCTTGCATTTCTAGGCTGTCAATAATATTTGTAATTTTTCTGTAAATTTTAGTGTCATCTGCAAAAATGAGAAATTTTGAGTAATAATAACCCCATAGCAACAGAAATTTTTCAAGGAAGCCAAAAAAAATTCAAATTGATTTACTTGAAAATGAATGCTCAAATCAAAAAGTTATACAGCAAAATCGACTTCAAATGTGACTCACCAGTTTGTACCACAAGTTTACAAACACCGTGTATAGATACGACAAGTTGATTGACAACCTTTGAGGCAGTACTCTCAGTGTCGCCCTGTTGAGTGACCACCGATTTTCTTTTTACGTGAGTTTTAAATTTATTTTTACTAGGTTTTAACAGATGTTATTACATAAGTGAGAACAATACAGTTATAAAAACGCAGTTAGTGTACAATTGTAAAAAATAAATATTACAAATACAACCGATACATTAAATATAAAATAACAAAAACTTAATCAATGATAAATAATACAAATAAAAGCAAGATACTCAAAGAGAGACAAAAGTGATGCATAATATAATTGTTGCATATCAATCATTGTTACATATAATATTTTAAAATAATAGCAGGACATTTTTTCTTAAGCTGCTTAAATTATCGACAAAAATGTCTACATTAGTACATTCTATCTTATTATACGAGTATAGTCGATACATTAGAGACAGAGGGCTAAAGTAAGCAACATTATATGTGATTCCAACACAAAAGTCCAAGCTGCCCAAGCCAACTATGGCAAACCCAATTGGGGTAAGTTGTGAGGCTGAAAGTAGTGGGGAAGGAAAGGAAATGTGAAAAGGTAAGGTTGGGAAAAACCTGGCTATTCGGATCTAGTAAAGCAACGTTTCGATTCTGAATGGTTTTTTTCTTTACCAACGCGATACTTAGAATTTCTACTGCTCATTCAAAATGTTGCATCCTTTAACATATTTTTTTTCTTCAGCTTCATAATGCTGCTCAAATTTAGGAGGTCATAGTCCCAAATGCTCTCGGCAGTTGGGACTTCTGTGAAGTATACATGAAAAACCCTCAACTTTCATTCGAAATGATTATGGTTTCCTTTAGTTATATATTCGTGAACAATAACCTTTGGCGGTTTATATTGCTCTCCGGCATACGTTGTGATATTTTGAATGAACTTTAGAAATATCGTAGCCTTACAAAGGAACCGACGTATTTTTGTGTGAGCTTAGAATACAAAGACGGCTTATTCCATATTTGAATCGAAAAACATTTTACGGCTAAGGATAATTCGCAATGTCCGTATTATAGACAACATTCCAGAACCTTCACGGAGTCCGATGCGGGGGATTTACCCTTTGTTGAGTTAGGTTGTATTTTAAATCTAAGGGCTGTTCTTTGTAACGAAGGAAGAACCCTAGAAGATCTGCTGAATCGGGACTGAAGGATTAATTTATCCTGTCTCCAAACTCTAGGCGGCAATTTACACGCATGTTTTAGGATTTCGATTATTGCAACTGGCTCCAAATCTCACTAATGTCAATATTAGCATCTTTAGATTTTTCTACATTTCGTTCGAAGGTGCTTTGTAAGGCTTTCGTGAAAATGACGGTGATTATTTTTGACGATCTTAAAAAAAAAGTCTCAGGTTTTTTGAAGACGTAATTTTTTTTCGTGTTAAGTTTGTCAATAAAAAATTAAGCGCGGTCTTACATTTACGTTTGAATTACTAAGGTTGCGCGTATCAATCGTAATAAGTCATTTTAACAAAACATTTAGATGAAAAGGATATCGTCGCCGGAAAGGTAAAAGGGCTGAAGCACCATTTTGAGAGGTGTGCATCAGAGCACTATAATTTTTTTTGTTTGTTTTACAATTGAGGGGCTTAGAAGCAAAGGCAGCAATCTCCTTCATTTCAAATTATTTTTTGGAAAGTTGATTTGGCGTTTAATGCACTTTTCTTTTGTGAATATTTTGAAAAATTTAGAGATAATTGTTTCAAATTGTTCCTAGTTTAATGTGCACTATCAGTTTTGTACACTTTATTCTCCATTTCCTTATAATAATCATTCAAAAGTTGATAATACTACAGAACCGTTTTTGGAGATTGCTGCCTTTGCTTCTAAGCCTCTCAATTAAATTCATGAGTCTTTAGTACCTGGTTGGATTTTGAAAAAAAAAGTTAACTCGGGTAATCCAATGCTGTCATTGAGTTTCCTAAAGCGACATAAAGCTAAAAAAGCCCCAAACTTGTATCGCTGAGTCAAGCCTTCTCCCGAATGTTAAATATATTTTAGATGGCTGAGTGTCACGAAAGTTTTCAGAATCAAACGAGAGTCAGAGCGTTCCATACAGAAAAAAAACTGTGTATTTGACTCATTTTTGACCAAAGTGTAGCTTGAGCTCTTTTTGCCTTTCCGGCGACGATATGTTTCGATGAAGAAAAAATCTCCGCACACAAAAAGGTGATCATAATCTTTTTGAGACTCGACGAAGAAAAAAACTTTTTTTTCTTCATTAGATATTCCCGGTGTGGGCGCGAAACGCTGTGCACAATGGTTTGTCAAATTTGCAGTTAAGAGGAAAGCAGTGGCGTGGCGCTTTTCTCGTCAGACGCCCACGGGTCTGTCTTGACTTGTCTTAAAGTAAATTTTCGACTTCTTTTAGTCATTGAGCGGGCGGACCCGATGTCTGAACGCATTTTTTTGTATTTATCGAAAGAGATCTCACAACTGGGCACAGAATACCGGCACGCTTTTATTCAAACAGTACATTAACCTCCAAGATAGAGCGGTAAGCTCTTTGACTCCGGACCCAGAGGTCACGAGTAAAAATGTCATAGTAGAAAAAACATTTTATTTTATGAAAATATCAGAAAAGTATTTATAACTAAATTATATATATATATTAGTGTAAAGTATCATTTATCATTTTTGGGGGGGATATTTATTTTACTAATTATTAATTATTTGGAGAATATTTTCCGGTGGTTAAAGATAGGTATTTAGATTCGATTAAAAGCTTTAAATGGCTTTATCTTTGTTCGATGACCAGTTCTGAACAGTAAAACTTTTTTTTCCTTTTTCGAGAATGATTGGGGGGAGGGTCACACTAATATTTTGTTTGGTCTTAGTTAAACCTTCTTGGAAGAATTATTTTATATCCGACAGGCATGACTCGTTTTCAAATGCTGCGTAGCAAATATTATTTTTTTAGAGTGACACGACGTGTAGATTTTAATGATTTCTAATTTAAATAATGCCCAAGTCTATATCGCCTATCGAATATTGATTATTGCTTGTATTATTTTGAAGCACACAAATTATATTACAAATAAGTAATTATTATAAGAAAGCACGTGTTTTTTATCGGAATATGACATTGCTTTTCCTAAAGAATTTACTTATTCGTAAATATAATAATTTAACAAACGAAAATATTTTGTAATATAAATACATAAATTTGTTTTAAACCACTTTTTTAAATATAATGATCGACTTGTTTCAGAAATACCCTTCCATCATAAAAACAATGTTAAAACTAACATAAGATACAAAATATTTACATAAGATAGGCATAAATATTTAGGTGTTGGAGTGAGAGACGAACAAGTCGAACGGGTAATTGGGGAGTTTACGGGAAGAACTATTCAGCTTACTGAAAATATGTCTAGATTCGGCCTATAAGATAAATTTGCGTGGATATTCAATATCCTAAAATTATTATTTAGGGATTTTATAATTTATAGTGATTCTGAATTATTTGATTCTAACCCCTGTATCCTCATTAAAAATAACGATGGAAATGAGATGATTGGCAATATTGGGACCTATTTTCAAATTGAATGCCAGGAGGCTCTTGAAAATGAAGACAAAAATAAAAAAAAAAAATATTTTCCTGTTATTAAGGTTTTTTCTGAAACGTGTCATTTTAAGTGTCGTGAAGGCCACTCTTTTTTTTGTAAGTACCGACATCAATAGCTCTTCATGAATTAATTTTGTTTTCTGTTAAGAGTAGTTATGTTTCCATTGTGCTTAAGCTGGTACCATTGTTGTGAAATAGTGGCAGTACAATAACCCGGATGTTTTTCTTCACTCTTGAACGATTCAAAGAGCACAGGTTTCCCAAAAAAAAACGACCACAATACAAACATGAAGCCAATTTAAGCTCATATGTACACAGATATCTCTGAGGCGCATGTGTTTTAAAGCCATGTGTGGTCGTATTACAAATGTGAAGATCCCGAACAATTTTAAGGCGCAATAAGTAAGATTAATAAAAGGACGCTTAGATGGTTAGGATACGTAAAGCGTACGAACGAACAACAGAACACCAGGAGAATTACAAACGCGAAATTTAATGGGGAATTAAGCCGGGGACGCCCGAGAAAGGCATGGCACGACAGAGTGAATCAAATACTTGAGTGAGGTCATGCCAAGAGTCAAAATAAAACAAGAGTATTCATGAGATAATGTATGAATGTGAATGCATCAAGGAGTGGGTGCCAAGACAGAGTTCTGTTTTTTGTTATGTTTATAAACATTAAACATCAACGAAACCTATTCGGAATCTAGGCAAAAAAATCTATTAAGAAACTAGAGAGAAAATAGGTTCGTATCACAAATCTCTTAAAATGGGATTTATACCGATTCGAAAACAAACTGATGCTGTCAATTGGCTTAAAATCTTTTGAGTCAGAGGCTCCAGACAGACTTATAAAATGTATTGTCTCTTCAGGAAAGAATTTCTTTTTTCCAAAATGTTAAAATAAATTAATAAATACATTTCATAAAAGCATCGATAATTTGAGCTAACTTCAGGCACATTGACACGTCCACAACATACTTCTGCTGGCCTATCTTTTCAGTGGATTGAAAGAAGCTTGAGAAGATAACAATATGTGTGTACTAAATAAAAATGTACAAAAGGACACATCAAAAAAACATCAGTTGTTTGTCTTATTTTTTTTTTAAACTCTAGGATTTGAACCTGTGACCTCTTTCTTATAAATAATATACACCCTCTTCACTTTTGCCTGCTGCTGTATGTGTTGAGCACTTCAGGAATTTGGATTGATAATATGAATATTATTCCGAAGAAGTTATTGGACTTCAAAACAATCAGAGACCTGGAATTAAATTGAAATCGCAGGTATTTTCCATTCACAAAAGTTTGCTGCTTACATACCATTGGGCAGAGAACAGAGCTAATTCTAAAAATTTGTGAATATTTTATGTGAAATGCTTTATTGTACACAATTTCAAAAAAATCGAGGAGTGTTATTTAAAAATCAAACATTTCTGTATTGAAAACAATAAAGGTATTATTTAATACAATTCGCGGCGTTAAACGTTTCATTGTTTTATCAGCCCCTTGACATAACTGAATTCTCTTCATTTATTTTTCTAGAAACGATGATAACAATGGCCATAAATACTTCCATTTGAAGGAATAATTTTCACGAAAATGTATTGATTAATATTTTTTTTTTAAGTAAAGCAATATCCTAAAGGCGAAGATTTACACAGTAGTTAATATTGTTGCTTTTGAGAATTGTTTATTACAATAAATTAGCAAATTCATTTCAAATTCGGACAAACGATTTTTCTAAAAAGTTCATGCTGAATTTTATTGGATTATTTCAAAACGATCCAGTAATCAAAAAATAACCGTAGTGAACCATTATTTTTTATAACATCAGTAAGTTATAATTTTACTGCGTAATGTGGTACAACACGTCTCATAATTATTTTAATTCATCTAGTGACTAAGTCTTGACTGCTAGGTACTTCCCAAAATTCTCCATCTTTATCCCCTCCCTAACTTCGTTGAGTCCATCAACATTCTACGATGGCTCCGGGCAGTTGGATTTCTTGCACGGTTTTTGAACCTAACTTTACCTGAATATTTAAATTAGGTAACTTAACTTTTTTTTAAATCAACAAAACACAATTCTCAAAAAAACAGCAACCATACGATTCATGATTCTTAGAATGCTAATATAAATATTGTTTTTCCGATCTTTTTTTTTTTTTAATCAAGACAAACCTTCCCCGGTTATGAATAATTTTTCCGTATATTAATTCCTCCTACTACCATTATAATTAGCGCAAAATATTGTTTGTGGAATGATGGAGGAATTAACCAGCGTTGGATTCCCACGTGGTGCTTTGTGGTAGGAACCCGATGATTTGGACCGCTCGACCAACTTGTTTTTTATTCACGACATCAGTTCTTTCTTTGTAAATCGTCGTTTTCTCAGCACTATATTTCGAGCTTCTCCCAGGAGCCGGGGAAACGCGGGAGGAGACGAATTAAAACTTCCAAGTTCTCGGCGGAAGTTGTTACTCGCGGAATAGTATTTTACACCAGGGGGATTTCAGATGTTGCACTTTCCCAACAATTCGGAACTTAGTATTTCGAATTCATTTTCATTTCAGAATAAAAGAGTTTTTGATTTCGGACGCTTTTGTAATCTCTCTGGAAAAAGTATTTAATGTCATGATGAAAGTTTGCGACTGTGAAGTACTGTAAAGGAATACAGTTTTGATTTGAATGGATGTACTCTATTTCACGAATTCAATACAAAGAGCTATTTAAAAAAATTACAACAAAAAAATAAGATTCTCTCAAAAAGTCCTGAAATATATATAAATTCTGTCTATGCGGTAATAAATCTCACATAATTTTTTTGCCCATTACAGCATAAACAGATTTAAACTACATGCTGAGAGGAGACTCCACGACCGAATGCAGTATGGTGAGAGGCTACAAGAATTGTTACTTCTTGTGGTAAACTTCGCCTCTACAAGTTTTTTTTTTTAAACTTTTTCGTTGTTTTTTTTACGTTCTACAATTTAGTTCATATGATTTTTTCACAAACCGTTGATTGTTGTTGAAGCATCGAACGAGAAAGTAAAAAGAAGAGATTAAAATTCTGTTTTCTCCTTTCTCGTAATACTCGTAACTGCATGACAGGTATTAAAATTTTTTACAAGTTTGAAAATAAACATTTTTTCGATTTGTTTCGAGTTATCGCAAAAAAAAATCCCTTTCTTCAAGATTGCGGAGAAAGCTACCAGGAAACGTTGGTCGAAAACTTCAAGTAAAGCTTTTCTAAGCCTTTTCTACACAATATATAAAAATGAGCCAGTTCGGTTTATTTCCATTTTCAAGATAATCAACCAGTCATCTCCAAATCAGTCTAATACAAAGCCTTGCACCTAACAAGCAAAGCGGAGTCCGTAATATTTACAAAATCATAATAAACAATAATAACTGACCGTTGTGACAATTATTAAGAAATAAAATATTTTTTAACACTGGCCTTAAATGCGAACTATTATGAATTTTATAAAATAATAAACAAAGTGAATGAAACTTAACTATTTAGAAGTCAACACTACTTTTCCGATTCCCTGAGCAAAAATAGGTTTATGTTTGTATGTTTGGGTCAAATTAGGTTAGGTAAAGTAAGGCAGGCTCGACGCCCCTTGCCGAAACCTATTTTTTTTAAATACATTCTTTTTTGCGTCTAATAAAATAACTTATTATGTAATTATAGTTCGTATCTTTGCAATCGTCTATGAGTGTTATTCACAAAAAGCCACAATTTTGGGTTCGGAGTTCCATTTTCTCGGGCTTCAATGGAACTTCACAAAACAAAAAAAAACTAACTTTAAACTTTCGGTTGGAGGTAAGAATGATGAACTGTAAAATATTCAACAAAAAAACCTAGCACAAGTAAAACATGTAAGAAAATCATCAAATTTATTGACAAAATGCGAGCCTTAGGGTCGAAAGTAAAATTCTGTTTTCTCAGGCTCTATGAATCCGAATGAAGTTAACCTTTGAATTTCTGTTAATAATGATAGAGGAAAGACGATTAAATGAAAAAAATCTTAAATAAGTAACATTCGTTAAAAAAATACCACTTTATGGACAAAATGTGAGCCTTGGGGTCGGAAATTAAAAATCGTTTTTTTCAGGTTCAATGGGACCGAATTAAGTGAACCTATGAATTTCTGTTGAGATTGATAGAAATAAGCCTTAGATGAAAAAATCATCAAAAGTAACATTTGTAAAAAAAATGCCACTTTATGGACAAAATGCGAGCTTTGGGTTTGGAAATTAGAAACTGTTTTCTCAGGCTCTATGGAACCGAATGAATTGAACCTTTGAATTTCTGTTAAAAATTATACACTAAAGACGATTGAATGAAAAAAACATCAAAAAGTAACATTTGTTAAAAAAAATACTACTTTGTGGACAAAATGCTAGCCTTGGGGTCGGAAATTAGAAGCCGTTTTCTCAGGCTCTATGGGACCGAATGAAGTGAACCATGAATTTCTGTTAAGAAATATATATTTAAGACGATTGAATAAAAAAATCCTCAAAAGTAACATTTGTTAAAAAAATTACCACTTTGTGGGTAAAATGCGACCCTCGGGGTCGGATATTAAATGCCGTTTTCTCAACCCTCGCTAACGCTAGGATCACAAAGTAAAAAATTGGCGTTTTTCGAATAAAAGTGCATGTGTTTTTTTATTGAAACTTGCATATTATGATAATTGCATCTGAAACACGAGATAAGCTTAAAAAATATTTATTATTGTTGAAAAAAAAAATAACCAAACAAAACCAAAACATCGACATGCAACTAGCAAGATGTTTCTTTTACATTGTTTTTATATCCTAACTTAATATTCAGTTAGCGAAAGCAATATGTACGCTGATTTAAATACGTTTTAAATTAGTGTGCATTCACAAAGTGAAAAAAATTCTTTAAAGTGACTGGTATTGCTGAAAGAATGCAACACCATTATTAAATCGTACAGCGTCTTTTTATTTATATGTGCTTAATTTGCGTCAATTCCTCTCTGATTGCACTGCTTGTTTCTGCATAATTTTGACTTTCTTTAATACCCAGTGTGATTTTTTCTTTGAAATAGAAGATGCCAACTCGTATGAAGTACTAAACGAGAGGCGCCGATCTAAAATCCGCGCCGTCGGGATGGGAAATTCCGAGTTCGAATTACTTCCATGAATAGTTTTTTTGTTTTATTTTATATAATAGAAGAGCGCTGGGTGCATAAAAAAGCACTGTAATAAGGTACAATCAGAGCCTTAGCGGACTGCTTCAATTGCGCCTGCACAAGACCGGCCCTGGGGTTAGGTCAAGTATGGTACTTTGGGTTAAATTTAGTTTTTTTACGTAACGTACGTACGTAAGTAGCAATATTTTCGTTTTCCGCACCTTTTTGAGGTTAGGCAAAATCATGGACACGTTTTTCAGTTTCATCCATAACGCAGCAGCTAAGAAATGGATACAGTTTTCTGCAACCAAACCACTCTCAGAGATTGCTCAGCTGTGCTGTTCGCCTGCTTCCACGTACATTTCCTGTTTTATAAGCTGAATTATTTCATGCATTTTTAATCGCAATCATATGTTGTGATTAGTTGGTGCTGCAGCTTCCGCCATTTGATAGTGTTGAAATTCGACCGGAAAGGACCGACAGACAAAAGCCTTCCATGTGGCTGTTTTGTTCAAGCAAACATTTCATATTATATTTGAGACGGTAATTTCACGTTGCACCAAATTATGTTGTCATATATATTATTTAAATAGATTTTTTTTCTACGCCCGATGGAATTTTTACATAAAGAAGGTTTACAATCAACAGTGAAAAAATGAAAATTATATGCACAAACAAAATAAAGAATAGTATTTGATTACTTAAAAAGGGAATTATTAAAGACATAATTATGATAATAGCCCACTTATATCTACAGCTGATATTCCTTGCAGTTAAATACATCAGCCACCTCTGCGTGTGTATTACCAACATACAATCTAAGTACAAGCGAGTATCTGAAAGACTCAGTCCTGATGTTATTGTTACAGCTAAATAAAATTTTGGATCGAGTAGTTATATTGGTATGTGAAATGAAATGGACAATTAACATGTCTAACTAACCATCACATCGTTTTCCCGCAGGGGTAAGCAGACAGGACGAACCGCCATACAACCGTCTTGGCATACAGTCTTTGCTTCGTTCACATTCATACATCGTCTCACACTTTTTCGTTATTCTGACTCGGTACATGGCCCGACTCTTTCTTTGATTTTTATTTTTGATCGACTTTGATTCACTTGATCGTGCCATGTCTTCTTCCATTCACTTTCGAGTCATATATTCTTTTCATACTCCTTACTTCATTTATTCGATCTACATGTCTAAACCATCTAAGCCTCCCTTTCTTGATTCTATTCATTACGCTTACATCAGCCTTGCATTCTTTCCGGATATCCACATTTTTAACATTGTCATACAAGGTTTTACGCACATACGCCTCAGTGGTCTCATTTTTACAGCATTCAGTCTACTTTTATCCTTCCTCTGCAAGTGGCATGCTTCACTGTCATACATCAGGGTTGGTGTAAGCACCCCATTGTGGACTACTGGCTTCGCTTCTTTCGATATATTTTTTTATTTTATTTGGTCCTCCATTAATGAAGTTTCCTGCATTCACTCTTTCAATATTCAATCTATTCCCAATTATATGATATACTTAGACACGTTGTGCGTAGACAATTTTAAACCTGGGTAGGAGTTATCTAAAATGAAGGCAAATGAGAGAATCTCAGGTCGTAATGAAAGCGTAATTTTAAATATTCTTTATTATTTTCATCTATTTACACAAGGCATAAATTAAATACGTCTGAAAAATACAATAGAGAAATAATGTACGATTATGTAATTAGTACTACATAATTATGCCGAAGTTACAGTTGTTATTACAATTCAATTATATGTCTTGTGTTGTGTTATTTTCACAAAATTTTCCATGAATGATTTTTAAGGTGAAATATCGTACAATGTTTTTTTTTTTCTCACATTACATTATTGAGTATTCAACCGTCAAATATATTAACGCAGAAACTTAAACTCCGCGCTTCTGTTCAAATTAATAAATTATGTGACTGAGTATCAGTCTGCTTCAAAATAAAGTTATAAAATAATTTAATTCTCTGCCGATAAATTTCTCCACGCGTGCCTGGTAACCTGCTTGTTATTCCAGGAATATGTCGAGAGAAGTGTTGTGATTTTATTGCCTTAGTGACTTATAAATGTCTCTGTGACTTTGCGAACATTTAAAACAAGCCTGAAATCAACGATTCGTTAAATTGTATTTCACGTCGATTTCACTCGGTAAAACGTAAATTATTTATTTTTGTTACCTTTTCTAAGTGACGAATAATTCGAGAATAAATAAAATATTAGCTGATTAAGTTGAAAATGTTGTTTGTATAATGATGAAGGACTTAGCGTGCAGAGGAACTAGCCTACGACATCTGAACGTGAACTGGTTAGATGGCCAAGCGGTTCAAAGCGCTGATTCTTACCCTAGTAATTGCGGGTTCAAATCTCTTTCTTGCTATATCTTGTGATGGTATAAGAAGCATTAAAAAAGAAAAACAATCAAATATGTAATAATACATCTAACTGAATTGCCTCCCCGTAGTGAAGCCGCTAAAAGACGAATTAAAAAAGTGAATATTTTGTTTTACTAAAACCCTTCGACAAATAGTTCAACAAATATTTATCAATTAATATTAACGATAACTAACCTTTCATGTAAATATATGTATATATATATTAATGTGTTTGATAACACTGTACTACTAACATCTTAATACCAAAAAAAATGATGATGAAATAAATTAACATTGACTACATGGGAAACAGCTGTCTGGCGTTTTAAGATACTCGTACATAGCGTTGTGACCGCTTTGAGAGAACTACTTCTTTTGTCAACAGTTCCTACTTCATTCATTATTCATTGAACAAATACTTCAATTGAAGTAGGTAGTTCATTTTAGCCTTCACTCATTTCATTGAACAAATACTTCAATTGAAGTCAGTAGTTCATTTTAGCCTTCATTCATTTAATTGAAAAAATACTTCAATTGAAGTCGGTAGTTCATTTTAGCGTCCATTCATTTCAAAGAAGTACTTCAATTTGCAACCGTACAGTTGCGAAGGTGAACTTTATTTTAATCTCTACCGACTAGTACGTGTTTTTTTGGCGAAGAACCGGTTCCAAAAAGAACTGAACAAATAACCGGATAATTTCAAATCTCTTTTTTTTGCGAGTTCGACTTGAATTGAATTGAAGTGTTCACTTTGAAGGGTTCATTTTAAATAACTAACAATTCGTGAAGCATTCACAAAGCATTGAAGTTTTTCCCAACGCTACTCGTACACAACAAAAAATAGTATTTTTTTAAAGAAAGGCAAACATTTCCGGGAACTTGTTGGTATTTAAAAAATTCCTACTGCCATCATAATAAGCGAAAGATGTTGCTTGTGCAATGACGGAGGACTTAGCCAGCAGAATAATTGAACCCACGACGCCCGGGTGGGAATTCGACGCGTTTGTCTACTCAGCTACCGACCGGTCTTATTAAATTGAATCTATATGAAATTCCCAGCATATTATGATAATACAGTCCGTCATTCACTTCGCCTTTTATTTCCAACGTTATGTGATTCTTTAAATCATACCCTTTAACTTTCAGCTACGTTTAATTGGATACTAGTAGCGTTGGGAAAAAAATCAAGGTTTCATGAGTGCTTCACGAATTGTTAGTTCTTTAAAATTAACCCTTCGAAGTGAACACTTCAATTGAAGTCGAACTCGCAAAACTGAGATTTGAATTTATCCGCTTATTTGTTCAGTTCTCTTTGGAACCGGTTTCTTGCCGAAAAAGCACGTACTAGTCGGTAGAGATTAATGATGTGAAGTTAATGGTATGAATGAAGGCTAAAATGAACTACCAACTTCAATTGAAATATTTGTTCAATGAAATGAAGTTATTGAAATGAATGAACGCTAAAATGAACTACCGACTTCAATTGAAGTATTTGTTCAATGAACAATGAATGAAGTAGGAACTGTTGCCAAAAGAAGTAGTTCTTTGAAGTAGTTCTTTCAAAGTGGTCACAACGCTAGATACTAGGTCTTCTCGCCTCAGATTTCGGTTGGAAAATTTAATTGGTTGTAAACTGTTATGAAAACTACCCCAATGCGCGGTGTTTGGAGCTAAAATTCACTTTAGGATCGTTTTGCGAAACTGATACGCTTCCGCACAGCTAACGACTTCCGGGTATTGTCTTACAAACCTATAGGCTAGCGGTTCTCAAACTGAGGTTGGCATGCCACTGGTGGCAAGTATAGCTTTTTAAGGGGTACCCAAGCAAGCAGAAACGGCAACACTCACAGTATGTTGCATATTTTACTTCCCGCTCATTTGTGTAAAACATTTCTTTAGCCCTGACCAATAACCCTAAACGAGTCTTTGATAGAACCACCTAACCAAAAATTCCTAAAAATCTGATCTGTACCGATTTGAAAAAAACTGATACGGTTTATAAAACCTTTCGACTTTCATGTCTCAGACAGGCTACATCAAGACCTAAGATCTTTTAATAACATACTCAAATATGATACGCCCTGAGGGAAATAATTTCGCTCAGTGCCTCTTGTATGGAGTTAGTAAAAAAAATAAGAATTTCGATATTTGAAAATGTATGATCGATGAAGGTATATCAAACGTGCTCAAAATATACCTCTATTGGTTTATCTCTTCAGTGGATAGGACTTTTTTTTCGGAAACTCATTTAGTATGCAATTATGTACTAAAAAACAGATCTGTTTTTTTGTAAGATATTATCAATTTTAAAAAATCACATAAATTGAAAAGCTGAGTTTTAAATGAGTTATGTGAATTTCGACCAAATGAAAAAAATTAATATTCACCAAAGTCTAGAAAAGCATTGCTGTTTTTATTTCCATTTACAAAACCCTTTTTCAAACTCAGAATGTTTGGAATGGTGACAGTAATAACTAATTAAGTACCTACAACTGAAGGCGTAGGAAAAAATAAACTTTTTTTAAAAGAATTAAATATCATTCTTTTTCAAAAAAGCTTTTAATTTTACTGCTTTACCTCTCTCGCACAAAGGTCTTAACTGTAATGTAAAATTACTGTAATCGTTTAGTGGTACGCGACTGATTTATAATACTAAGATTAATTATAAATCCGATATTATTAATATGTTTCGTTTTTTCCAAGGTATGAAAATTTTCGGAAATTTTGAAAACTGTCCTACTTAACAAAAAAATGGAAATTGCTAAACTTAAGAAAAAAAAAATCAGCTACAAAAATATCAGTAAATGCATATTGTTTGTCTGAGCACGATAGCCCGCTCAAATACACGAGCCGCCACTGATAAGTGGTATACGAAAAAAAGTTTTGAGAAACACTTCCATAGGCTATATGTTACAGAGGTGGCAAGCGGCACTGGTTTCAAGATGACTGCTTTGGTTGGGAATCTAATTAAATATGTAATTAGATTCGCCACATGAGACCCCTAACAGTCACGCCGACACAATTATATGGGCGCCAACTAAATCTGACGTAATGTTAGATAATTAGGTGATATATTATGTTTACTCAAATACGTAGGCTTTTTGTTTTGCTCGTGAAATGAGTTCACATGATTAGTGTAAATCTTCAATATTCTCTCAGTTTCTTTAAAAAAATTGATCTTGTTATGGAGCGACATTCGTTGTCATAAAAAATATTATTTCGCCTAATATACCTAACATTAAAAAGAGCAATGAGATATAAAATTTTGAAATATTATTTTTGGAATATTGAGTTTTTATATTTTCAAATTTAGTACATTAGACACGAAAAAACACTATTTTTCAGAAATAAGCCATTAATGTAACAAAAATTATTATTATTGGATACGTGCGTCGAGGGTAATCTACAATACAGGTGTGAAAACAGTATGGCTCTGTCAATAATAATTTCTAACTACGCAGATCTCAATTCTAAGAAACTTAACAAACCCTGGTGAAATACTACCGTTCAGAATTGAAATGTTGCATAAAATGGCTTAATTCAGGTTTGGTGACCAGATCTGAATACACAGGTACTTCCCAGTCTTTATCTTTCCCGTCTCCTTTCCCTCCCCACTACAGTAAGCTCCACATAGCCCGATTGGCCATATCCCCACTGGCCCCAGACGGTCGGAAGCCGTTAGAACTCTTGTGCGGTATTCACAATAAAAAACAAAAGTGTTTACTTATTATATACATAATACAGTTGATTCACTTAAATATAAAAAATAAAAAGTGCCCTCGAGGTGATTTTCCCACGAAAACGGCGTTATAAAAGTTATCCATTTATCAATATTTATATTATAATAAAATAGAGAATTTAAAAAAAAGATAATAGATGAAGAGAGAAAGTAAATAATGTTAAGGAAGGGGAAAATATATAAGAAAGATTTTAAGATTATTGAAATATAGGGGTATGCCAAAAAATATTCTTGATAGAGCTTAAGGATTACACGGTTGGCAGGTAATGCACTAAAGTTATCTGTATGCATTATACTCGTATCAAATTATCAGATAACATTTTTGAACATATTTTCTTGTACGTTCTGATACAATAATTATTATTGGCGATTCGTTTAGACGCTGTGATATTGAAGTTTTATTATGGACCTAGTAAAAGTGTATTTATTTTATGGCTGTGTTAAAAGTCATTTATATTATTTGTTTGCTTTCGCTTTCATATGCATTTATTAGCACCCGCCATTGCAAAAAATACAAATGTCAACCTTAAGTTAGTTTGAAAATTGCGAAAGAATTTACGGAAATTTATTTACATAAAGCATATGTTGACTCGCATATCCAATGTAAAAGTATAATTCTCCGTATGTTGAAACATTCAGAATCTCCATTTCCAGAGGCGCAGCGACTACCTTCGAACCTGGGCAGCCACCTTTGATTCAAATGCACAGCACAGAAAATCTTTTAAAAGATAAGCAAACACTTTGTGACTATTACTTGTTTGCTTTATTTGAACGTATTTACACTTTACTCTATAATTAACATATTCGCCTACATCAAAAAATATTATTGAATGTCTGGACACCTTTTGTAAAAAAACTAGATTCACTATTTTTTTATAAACTTCAATCACATGTAAATGTCTACACACTGACAAGTAAATGGCCAACGATTTCACTCAAACATGTTATTTAATGGTTGTCTTTTACGTATTTCCTTATTTCCTCATACCTGCTTACATGGGCGCCAAAATGGATATTCAGACAAAGGATTTTACATTTTTTTTAATATTTATTTTTTTATTTAATAGGAATCGACATGTATTTAAATACAAGATTCTTACCTATGCTAGAAGTATTTTTGAAGAAGCTTATTTTTAACATCGTTTTCATAAACGACAAAAATATTAAAAAGCTCGACAAATTAAAGATGCGGATGGCCTTTCGTTTAATACACAGCTTTCCCGAAGCGGAATGCAAACAACCCGTACAGTGATGATTGGTTATTTTTCCGACTAGCCTTGCCCCTTACAAAAATGCGTTTCTGTGCATCAACCATCAGGACTCTACCCCAGTAAAGTTGTGATTATTTGATGAATTAAAATGCTACGATATTCAGGTGTTGGTTTTTCGTTTAAAAGGAGGCCAGTGTTTTCCTAGTGCAAGTTTTTTTGTACGCCACTATTATACCTACTAAATTACTCCCCTTCTTCTTTACTTACTTTTCTATTTTCCCCTCAAGATCAAAAGATTTGCTCTATGCAGGACTTTCCGAATTCTCGGGGGAAATTTTCAGGAACACACTCGATTCAAGAAAAGGAAAAAGAATTAATTCTGACAAGTGCCAGATACTGTGCTGGTTTAACAGATCCACAGACAAAAAGAGCTTTTGAATGTTTTAAACTTCTTTACCTCCGTTATTGCTGTTAGATTTTAAACCCATAAATAAATTTGTTTGTTAGTTTTCATCGGGGTTTTTTTTTCAAAATCTTATATCTGCTTAAACAAGATTATTAAATTATTCCAAATTAAGTATTACTTTCGTTGTAACCTGACAGCTATTTAAGCATTCCAATCCATTATCAAACTGTTTTTGATCAATCCACTATATTAAACAAAACAAAAAACATAGTTTCGAAGTCCGAAACGGCTATGACGGGGCGAGAAATACTCTAAGCAAGACAGAAAAAAACATAATTTAATTACCGTAATGAGCAGTTTAACTGGTGTTTTGTTCCCAGATTATGGAATTATTTAAGACTGGGGACTGTTTTCATCTGCCTGCGTATATTAGCTATGTATTGCAGTATTCCTTACGTAACGTTACGAGTTAAAATAACAAAGGTTATTTCTGTTATATCAAACCATTTTATTACACGTTCTTTTCTAAAATATGTATTTAAAAACACAGATATTTTGCCACATAAATGGTTAGCTTTGTTAAAAATTGACTTTCTAACGAAATAACAATTACTAAATATTGACTATAAATATTTTTTTAATTATATACGCCCTCATGGGCTTTTACATAACATATAATATAAAACATAAAATAATAGTGACATAAAAAATAACAATGATTAGCACCCATAAACACGATTAAGTTGATAGAAATATTATAATGCAAATTAACACTAGTATTTTTGAAAGAGGTATGCTATTATAGCCTTCTTGTAACTAGATTCAGTGCAGTTGAATATATCTACTATTTCAGCGATAGAATTACTCACTGCATGCAATTTAGGTACAAGCGAGTATTTAAATGACTCAGTCCTGATATTATTGTTACATTTAAAAATAATTTTGGATCGAGTCGATCTGTTAGGTACATAGAAGGTAATTAAGCTAAGTAAATCAGGGCTGTCTATAACACCATTAACAATTTTAAAAATAAAAGTCAAGTCGGAAACAAGAATATAATAATACAACAGTGTTGTTAAAAAAATTCATGCACGTAATATTTTTAAATATCTAAAACCCCAAAAATTTCAGCCTATTTTATTTTGATGAAATAAAAAGAAAATAATTTGAAAAATATAGGTAACTTATTATTTTCACGATTGGTTAACCAATCCAATCGAGCATATTGCTAACAAACATTTTTGTCATATTCAATTGGCCAGGAAATGTGATGAAATATTGCTCCTCGATTTTGATAAAATATTGCCTTCGAATGTGATGAATTATTGCTCAGAAAATAAGAGTAATGTGCACTTAAGAAAGCCATGTATGAGTATATAACGATCAATACTTTTTCATTGTGACTTGGAACTTTTGAACGTTTATTTATATTATTCCTTTCGTTTATCTGATTTCCATATTTGTAAAAGGTCATAATTTATCATTCGGACTTATTATCCCATTCATTCACCGCAGAGTTAGGCAGATATGGTAGACCGCCTTACAACTCTGTCTCGGCACATACTCCTGGCTTTATTTACATTCATATTTCGGCGGATTATTCGGATAATGAACTGATTTTATAGCTATCGTATGCAGAATTGATATATTTTAGTAACCTCTGACAAGAAAAGGTTATCAGGAAAAAAGCAGGTGTCTTAATCAAATCCTAAAACAGACCACACCAATTTTCTTCGTTGAAAATGAGGATTGCAGTCCAAAGTGCAGTTCTAACAAAACCCCGATAAGTGAGGTATGAAACTGGAAGAGAAAAAAAAAAAAAGAAGACTGATATTCAGTAAAAATTATATCCCTGATGCGTAAAAGGTAAGCTTGGATGGTTTACCTGGGATGTGGAAGTCGGGTTATCCTAAGAGTCACAATAGCATAAAAAATATATATCGTCGCCGAAAAGGCAAAAAGACTGAAGCGCCATTTTGGGAAGTTTACACCAGAGCACTGTTAAGTTTTTTTTTGTTTTACAATAAAATTCATAAGTCTTCAGTACCTGGTTGTATTTTGAAAAAAAAAGTTAACTCGGGTAACTCAATGCTCTCATTGGATTACCTGAAGCGACAAAAGCTAAAAAAAAGTCCAAAACTTGTGTCGCTTGAGTCAAGCCTTCTCTAAAATGAATTATTTTTGGATGCATGAAGGCCCAAAAAAGTCTTAAAAATTTCTGATAAAAAAACTGTATATTTAACTAGTTTTTGACCAGAGTGTCGCTTAAGCCCGTTTGCCTAATATTGAACTGCTGGATAAATTCAAATGATTATTAAGAATACGAATATTAATTTTAATGGGTTTATTTATTTGTAGTACTTCTAAATCAATAAAAAAATAAAAAAAAGATTTTTAAAAGCGTTTTTTTTTTGAATTGTGACGCGATATACTCGTATATCCGCTCTGCCAGCCCTGCGTTAGTAAAATCACCGTGATACCGTTTGTATACAACAATATTTGTCATACTATCTCGTTCAGTCAAATTGATTTACAATATTGACATATTTTCATACGGTGAAAATTAATCATTGGAATTCGCGAGAATAATTATTATTGTTCCCGATTCAAAAAATTTTGATTGAACCCCTTTATCTTTATAAATTCTTCGTTTAAATTAGCCTCTGAAATAATGCTGAAAGCCTGGGAACCCTTTCAGCTATCGGGCGTCCAATAATTTAATAGATTGATAGAAATATTTTTAAACACAAAATCCATTATTTTCAATTTTACGCGCGCTGTCTTTGCTTTACTGGAATCCTAAAAAGGGAACGTGGCGAGCAAGCACTTTGGAATATAATGTGGACACCGCTTGACCAAGCTTTTTTCATATTTAGAAAACATATTAATTAAATTTTAAATAAAAGTAACTTAGTTTTAACACCACTTTATTGGATACATATATACTTAAACCAACCGGTTTCGGCTCTACCTGAACCTTCTTCAGGACTGACTAAATACGTATTGAATCAAAACAAAATTATAAACCGGTTGGTTTATGTATATATGTATCCAATAAAGTGGTGTTAAAACTAAGTTACTTTTATTTAAAATTTAATTATGTCTTTCCACAAAGTGAGTGCTTCATGTCAAAGTTTAAACATATTAATGTTATTTACTCACAGCAATAATATACTAGGAAGAATAGCTTTGCGGAACAGTGTAGTCAGTATTGTTGCTTTTTTCCTGACACTGGGAGTGGCTAGGGTTTTCACGGACACACTTTTTTTACATCCATTCGTAGCACATGTCAACATAATGTTTTGTTTATTTATATAACCCCTTTTTCACAGTATTGTTATCAACAAAAATATAGGATATAACCTCAAAAACCGTTGAGTTATGTGGCATAACAAAACGTAGTGGGCGGAGTCACCGGAGACGGAAAACATGCTTCTATACGTAAAAGTGGTGCGATATTATGTGATGTCTTTTCTATTTCTCTCTCACGGTTCACGACGTAAAAACCCGAAGTAATAATGATTTATTCTTACACTCCAAGGTTATTTATATGTTTTCTACTATTTATATGTAAATTTATTGTCATGCGACTAAGGCCATCTCGATAGGGTAAGAAAAGCGGTTAGAATGTCAAACAATTCTTCATCAGCACATACTTCTTGCACCATTTATAATAATAATAATCTTACGGCCTCCGTGGTCGAGTAGTTAAGACGCTCGACTGTAAGATCACGTGTCCAAATCCCGGCGTGTGCAAATAAAGGTTTCCTAAATAAAAGGTATGTGTTGTTGTAAATTTAATTCATATAATACTAACTAACTAACCATCATGCCGTTTCTCCGCAGGGGTAGGCAGAGAGGACGGACCGCCATACAACTCTGTCTTGGCACACACTCATTTACATTCATTCATCGTCTCATACATACTCTTCTGTTATTCTGACTCTTCACATGACCCGATTCAAGTATTTGATTTACTTTATCGTGCCATGTCTTTCTCAGGCGTCCTTGACTTCTTCTTCCATTCACTTTGGCATCATATATTCTTTTCACACTTCTTTCTTCGTTCATTCGCTCTACATGCCCAAACCATCTAAGCGTCCCTTTCTTGATCCCATCCATTACGCTCATATCGGCCTTGCATTCTTTCCGGATATCCACATTTGTAATACGGTCATACATGGTTTTTCCGCACATCCGTCTCAAAGATCTCATTTCCACAGCATTCAGTCTACTTTCATCCTTCCTCTGCCAGTTCCATGCCTCACTGCCATACATCAGGGTTGGTATAAGCACTATGTATAAATAGCAGTACGTTAGTATCGTCCCAGTAAAAGACCACCATTCAGTATCGAAACGTTGCTTGAAATGGCTTAAGTCGTGTTTATATGATATGAATATGAATATGAATAGCGAAATACTTGTCAACCTCACTCTTCCCCATTTCGTTTCCTTTCCCACTGGCTCCAGACGGTCGGAAGCAGTTGGGACTTTTTAGTAGTATTCATTATAAATAATAAAAAATTAAAATGGTCGTGCATAGCTTTTACTAACGTCCGCCTTGGGGTTCTAATTATTACTGTATTCAGTCAACCTTTGTCCTTCTTCTTTATATCCCATGAATCAATGTCATACTTCATAGATGGTATCAAAACACCATTATGGTCTACTAACCTTGCTTCATTTATTTATATATAGTTTTTTTGTTTAATTTTTAGATATCCATTTTAATTTTTTAATTTAATTAAATTTAATATTACTATTATTTAGTTCTGCTAGTTTTTGTTTGAGTGACAGCTGTTTCGGAGTTTAAGGCCATTATCAAACTGTGGTTAGGCCACATGGAAATGACTTATTTATAAGATTTGGGTTCTTTGTTAAATTACTTATTACCGTTAAAACCAAATTTATTTTAATAAATTGATTCCTTTAAAAATCTACTATTTATTTTATTTTATTTAAGTACATATAACAGGTATGATGCCAAAACAGACATACATTAGTGGTTATTTAATTAAAATATTTAACAACAGTAATTAAGCTTAAGTTCATGAAAAATTGAAAAGTAAATTAATAAGAAACAAAAGCAAATGAATAATATTACACAAGGTAGAACATTAATAAATGGATTATTGGCACCTGTACTGAAGAGATGCCTATTAGTTGTTTGGTACTTAATATATTGAGAACGGAACCATCGACCATCAACACCCTCTCCAATATTTCTTATTATGTGCACAATAAAATGATCATTATATTCAAAATTCGAACTTAAAACGTTCTAATTCTGTAATTTTACCGCTTGAACTCAGAGATGGAAAAGCGTTTGCGATCTCCATAGAAACATCTCAACTCTTTCGCTGCGATACTGGCTTATAAACGTGCACAGCGAAACCGATTTCCATCCCTTTTCAGCTAATGCAATTCAACGGAAGAATCCTGTTTTTTGTCTCCCTCTCTCCGCTCAAAGCTTCTGTGAGACTTCAGAACGGGCTTAGGTAAAGCTCTTTCCCCCATTGAAAATTATTTTTTGTTTAATATTCGATTTAATTTTATAAATTAATCCGTATTGCGCTTCAAAATCAATTAGCAGAGGAAAATGGAGAAAGGCTTCATTGTAATTCTGATTTTTTAATACGTTATGAGCCTTCAAACCGTTTATTTCGAAAGAAGATATATTTTAATCGTTTATTTTAATTTTAATATTTCTGAACCGTTCCTATCTCCTTTTATATTGCTTTATACTACTTTTTAAGGTTCACCGCAATGTGCTATAAAAAACTAATAGCTACGAGTAATGTTTAACTAGTGAGTAATATAATTTCTCTTGCTGCTTAAATTCGAGGTGAATTAATGCTCTGCAGAAAATTCTATCTCCAAAAAGCATGATATGATTGGTTAAAAAAAAAAACAAATTTGTAAAAATTCTAAAATATGTATGTGACGAAAAACAGTTAACAGACTGACATGACTTTATATGTTACCCGTGAGCTTCTGACTTACCTGTACACACATATAAATTAGCATTACAGCAAAAATACAACAAGTGCATACGTACAGAACTTTGCAACCAATTCCCAACGAGGATTTTAAAATGTCTCAATAATGAAGGTAAAAAAAGTATTTCTTCCTTTCACTCAATTAACTGTATCATTAAGACACGTGAACATATTTTCACGTGAGTGTAAGTTATAACTAGTACTGTGATTGCTTGTTAAGTCATTATTTTTAATTTTAACATTTTTCATTAATAATTCGTGTTTTTATTGTACTTAATAAAAAAAAACTAATACTTTTTACCAGTTGACTTGCTTATTACTACTTTTAGATTCTCAAGGCAATAATAACGAAGGTAGATTAATTTATAATATCATTTCTGTATTTATTTTGTTGTATTTTCTTTGAAAGAGACGCTTAGATGGTTTGAATATGTAGAGCGAATGAACGAAGAAGGAGTGTGAAAAGAATATATGATGCGAAAGTGAATGGAAGAAGAAGTCGGGGACGCCCGAGGAAGACATGGCACGATCAAGTGAATCAAATACTTGAATCAGGTCATGTGAAGAGTCAGAATAACAAAAGAGTATGTGTGATACGATGTATGAATGCAAATCAAGAAGTGTGTGCCAAGACAGAGTTGTATGGCAGTCTGTCCTCTCTACCTGCTCCTGCGGGGAAACGGCATGATGGTTAGTTAATTAGTATTTTCTTTTCCGTTTAAATTCACATTACTATTGACTTATTTTTAAATGTATTTAACCTTGCTCGGCAGCATTGGTACAATTGTAACTGTTGCGTTTTGATAAATGTTGATAACTAGTCATAAATATTTGAAATTCAATGATCTTTTCTAAAAAATTGGTTAAGATTTTTTGTGCCAGCTCTTAGAAAAAAATCTAAACCTGTTGCAAAGAGAGGAAGTTGAATTATTTTTACACCCATAAGAGGCAACATAGGTACAGTAATTTTACCTTTATTCTATTTTTATGGAAATGATGCAAGATTTTTTTTTATTATTTAAAAAATTCAAACTTTTTTTCCTGATTTGATTTTTTTGTTTAAATCACCTTTGAATTTTTTAAACACTCTCTTAAAACTAACTTGTCATTTCCTAAATTTGAAGAGTGGCCTTAAGTTAAAACCTCCGTATAATCATGCGATATAAATAAGCCAGATATACGAGTACATAATTCATACTTATTATTAAGTTTTAAAACAAAGTGTGAATAAATTTTAGTATTAGTACCTATACTTAGAGATAAATCTAAAACACGTGTTAGGAATGTTCTCATGAGGAAAACGTATTTAAATCCTCATTGCAAAGGCCACGACCACTGAACAAATAATCCCTAGATGTGGGATTTATACAGATTTTAAAGAAAACTGATGGCGCTAATTAACATGACACTTTTTCACTCTTAGGCCCCATACAGACCAACGAAATTGATTTTCTGTTCAATAAATAATTTAGGTATTCAAATGCGTTTGATCAATTTCACCAGAAGTAAGAAAAATACTTGTTTACTTCGAACACAAAGACACGCCTACAACACACTTCTATTGGATTACCTCTGCAGTGGCCAAAGCCTTTAGTTTGACACACAAGTTCAAGACGATACATAAATGTATTCATTAAATTGTATGTACTCGTTACACATTATCTAAATAAAGTATTTTTTGTATTTACATTTATGTTCTCTTAAAATATAAAGCTATAAATGTGATGTTAATTTATTTTGTTCGCAATTCTGAAAATTTCAGATTTAATTTGATATACAATTACCTAGAAGCAAATAAAACCATTTTCTTAAAACAAAACACTTGTAGATTCTTTGAAAAATTCTACATGGTATTTATTTTTACTTTGTATTCTTCGAATATGAATTTAGTAGTTACCACCCGGCTTTGCCCGAATTTAAAGATGTTTTCAATGAAATCTTTTTCCTTGTTAAACAATTGAAAATATGAAACTATGACTACTACAGTTACATGAATATATTTAAATACTTCATGGACAAAAATAGCTTTGCAAAAAAATACGTTGGATAGGTAGCTGGTTCAAAATAAATTATTTAAATTAATAGAGTGACTGTGTTAATTTCAAATTTAATTTCATGCATTTTTGTTTGAATGTACCATTTCTAAAATCTTTTCAAAAAATTCCATCACCCGAAACGAACCACTGAAACTTTAAGCTTTTATATAATTAATCGAAAGTTCAAACTGTTTTTCTAAACCAGTGCACTTATGATATTCTTACCTAAGGCAACAGAATTTTTATCAACCTTTTAAATTTTCTCATCATCCTCGTAAAGAACACCAGAAATTGTGTTATAAACAACTCTCATTTGGGCACAATGAATTTTAGGAAATGTATCCTTTGTAAACCTTTGACACGGCTCAAAACAAAATAGACCTTTTAACGTCCTCATGCTGTTATGCTACGTTTCAAAAATGATACGAGGAACGAAGTAATACGCAGTAATTAACTTCATTACTTTTGATTCAGTACTTTAAACAAAAAAATATTCTTAAAACAATATTTTATTTATTAGCGTATGAAATACGTCAAACTTATATATGGAGTGGGGTTATTACGAATCAAAATTATATAAACCGTATTTTAGGGTGGTACCGCAAAACTTCAGGGAGTGATTATTCACAATACTATAAGTACATAATAAATCCAGTTTTCATTTCAAACAGAGTTATTCTATTTTCCAAAAAAAAAATTTTTTGTTTGAAAGTTGTCAAATTCTGATATTGTGGTCGTAGCTTTACAATAGATCATCGCTAAACGTCATTGCTAACATATGGTGGGAGTATCCAACCATTCACATAAGTAAGTATCTATGTACATAGCCTACCAGTCGTTAGATTACAGTCTGTCAAACAGATTTCACGTCTAGCGGGCCAATAGCGGCAGATTACCGCTTGTAGTGGGCGGTATTTTTATTTTACTGTAAAAAATCGATTCCTAGGGACCGTGCGCAAATACGAAATATTTCACACCTATTTTATTTGTAATATTAACATTTTTCTTTGATTTTCATGAACCTCCAGTTTAGAGTTTAGTTTCACCTATAGTACAAAGGTATTGTATTTTTTAAACATTGAGCAAAAAATTACCGTCTTAAAGTCGATTGAACAAACGCGTCGGGTTTCCACCCTAGCATCGTGGATTCAATGCTCTCCTAGACGATTGAGCAACGTCTCCAAAACCACTGCATGCTGGAAGAATTTTAGTCATTATCACAATATTAACCATCGTCTTAGTGGTGACAGCACTTGGAGCTGAAGGGTGCCGTGAGGAATTTAGGGGCCTCGTGGGCGAAGTGCCAAGAATATACCTCTTTCAATTACGTACATACAGTTAGTATCCGAAGAATTAATTTAGCTTATTCGTTGTCCTCCAAATCCCAAAACATCCTCAGCTGATTTCCGATGGTATCTACTGCCAACGTTCCAGCGGACTAGCAGAAATTAAGGAGGGATTTGTTATTTTTTTTATATAGCCCTTATGTTAAGTTACAATATTGCTATCACGACGATTTCAACCCTTGGTCATAGATTATTGACATTGAAGAAGAAAAATTATACTGGTTAAGTTTAGAAACCTTTAAACTAATGGTTTTACTACTATCGCGAAAGGCATTTAAAAAGAAAAAAAATACATCTCACTGCCCCAAGTGTTAATCTATGGCTAATGAATCGTTCTTGGCTAAGTAAAATCTACTGTAATCCACTCTTGTTCAGTGAGTTTTTCTCTTAATTAAATTTGTCTCAATAATTCGTCCTCAACTAAAACAAATGTGTTTGTTTACTGTTCTTTGTTGGTGTTTCCTAAAGCGTGAAGGAGTCGCAGAGTCAAATAATGTCGGCGATGGTGTCGGAACTAAGTTAAGGTTAGTTGGCCACCCCGTGGACCTTGAATAGGGGTGTGAATAAAACCATCGATTTTTTTAAATTTTGAAACCGTTATTTTGATTAGGTTTATGGTATTAATTGGAGTTTTTGAAGGTTATCATCGCAACGTCTAACTTTTCTGCTACTGCCGGTCACAGTTGTAACAAAATTCTTCACAAATACTCTGAGCGCTAAAATATCAAGTCTTAAAACAATTCATCAAAATCAGACTACGACAGTCTCATTGATGGTGATTCACATCGAAATGTTTACCATCAACATGTCTTAGCCAGAAAGGCAAAAGGGCACTTTAAAGTTTTTTGTTTGTTTCACAATAAAATTCATAAGTCTTCAGTGCCTTGTTGGATTTTTGAAAAAAAAGTTGACTCAAATAACTCAATACTCTCACTGAGTTACTTGAAGCGACAAAAACCTCAAATAATCCCACGCAAATGTCCCTCGAGTCAAGCCTTCTCCCAAATAAAAAATATGTTTTAGAAGGCTGAAGGGCCACAAAAGTCTTCAGAATCAAACGAGAGTACGAGCATTCCATGCAAAAAAAACTGATCAGAACTGCATATTTAACTCATTTGACTAAAGTGTCACATAAGGCTTTTTGCCTTTACAGCGATGATATGACGTTGTGCTATTTTTAGAATTAGTTGATTTAAAAAAACTATACAGAATACAGATAGTCCGACCAGATAAAAGGCAAGGCAAGTATAGTAATAAGTCATAAAAACCTGCCACCCTCTCCAGTAGACTTCAACATTAGAAGTATGCAGTCCAATAACTTAGATCTTAATTTATGCGAGAGTGGACCCAAAAGAAACCGGAGATTATTTATTTTATTTTTACAAATTCATACTTTGGTCACCTTGAAAGTCATTTTCGTTTGATGCAATACACTTATCGAGATTTTTTTTTTTTTTTCTTTTCTCAAAACAGTGTTTTCCCGATTTTTGTTTCAACTCAATTCTTTCACATCGGCAAAATGTTTTCCAAAACAAATTTGTAACTTTATTCCACTTTTATTATTTTGACTGGACCGGTTTCAGCCTATGACGGCCATCTTCAGACTAGTACAAATGTTTGTTAACCTACGGCTTATATACTATTTTTGGGGATGTTAGGGGTAGTAAACAATGATTTTACTTTAATTATATTCATCAGTATTGTTGCATGATTTTAATAGTTACAGGGTAAAAGTTACTTTTAATTTATTGGTATTACTATTTTATATATCTATCTGGAATATTTATTTATTTTATTTGATTTTTAAGATGGGTTATATTTGCATTTCTATAAATATGAATTGACAATGTATTTATATAATGAAAGGTTGGTGAATACTGATTGTTAATGAGTTTACTTTAGGTTTTCCCATCTCAATTGTGATGTCCAGATGTACAACATAATTTTCTAATTATTGGGTTACTCCCAGCATTATGGTATATTAGTTTTATGATTCTATTCATTATGCACTGTTAGAGTAGATTACTTCTATTATTATAATTTCTCGGTATCAAGGAATTTTTGAGTGCTATGCACTTTGGTAATGACTTACATTTATTGTTATTACCTATTGATTGTTTGGGATTTTTTAAGTGCATTTACATTATGATATGTTTTTAGTTAGGAATATACATTATTACATTGGATCGGATGATAAAATTATAATGGGTATAACAGCGGAGACTTTACAAATGATTCTAGTTGTTTATTCATGACAAAGATGGCCGTCATAGGCTGAAACCGGTCCAGTCAAAATAATAAAAGTGGAATAAAGTTACAAATTTGTTTTATTAAATCATTAAAATGGAATTCCACCACGAATTAACAGTTTCAAAATTAGAAATAATAAAATGTTTTCCTTTGAAGATTTTGAAGCGTGGTAGTAGTCCTGTTTTTGGCCAAAAACTACAGAACAGTCAGCGCGGTGCAAGTAGTTACATTGTAATAGTGAAAGAAAAACTCATCTGTTAGCCACAACTCGAAGTGTTTCTTTCGCATTGAAGCAACAATCTTTAATCTTTAAACTTCGTTAACAAGAAATTCTCGGCATGCCAATCAATTTTCATCAAAATATAAGTTCATCAATGAATGGTCTGACGGCGGCATCCGATGAACTTTTGCTACATTTTATTTAAATTAAACTGGTCAAAAAACCTTCAGAAGAGGGTTGAATGTTTATAAACATTTCACCTCTTTCAAAACTCCAAGTTCAATACTCCGATGTTGTTGATATATTTAGTAGGTCAATATTACACTATGAGTTTACCTTGACTGCAAGAATGCAAGGCTGATGTGAACGTAATGAACAGGATCAAGAAAGGAACGCTTAGATGGTTTGGGCATGTAGAGCGAATGAACGAAGAAAGGAGTGTGAAAAGAATATATGATGCGAAAGTGAATGGAAGAAGAAGTCAAGGACGCCCGAGAAAGACGTGGCACGATCAAGTAAATCAAATACTTGAATCGGGTCATGTGAAGAGTCAGAATAACAGAAGAGTATGTATGAGACGATGTATGAATGTGAATGAAGCAAGGAGTGTGTGCCAAGACAGAGTTATATGGCGGTCCGTCTTCTTTACCTACCTCTGCGGGGGAAAAACAGCGAACCGTTGATAAACTTGGGTTTTACTTAAAACAGCTTTTTCGTATGCTGCCTGTATTATGACACTCATTTTAACTCCAACGGGAAATAAAATTACTCTGCTGCGCGAAAATCAAAATTCTTGTGGAAATCACTCGTCAAAAAATCGGTTCAAATTTGAAAAGAGTCTCACAAAAAGAATACTCAACTTAAAATGGCCTCCTGCAACAACATACACCAGCATGCTGATGCAGAAAGGTTCGTATAACTCTCACTTAGTGTATACTAGAGAAGGAAGCTGGCCCCAAGAAGAGAACTCCTGTTACTGTGGGACTAAATAGGTATTACACACAAACAAAAGGCCACGGTATAAGTACAAAACGGACGGTCTAACTCGAGCCATAATCGGTGGGTAATATCAATGGATCTTTTTATTACCATGAAAATGAAAATGAAGTCCTCACCCTTTAGATGGAGTCGACAAATGCCCGCATCTTTAATTTCGCAACGGAATTGATGAGGTTAACAAAGTGATGCCTAAGGCTCTAGAACGGCTCAGAGATCACCATTCATATTTGTCTTAAATTAATTGATTTTATTTATTTTTTCGATAAATTAATTTATTTGTTTGTTTTTTTTTTATCTAACTACAGATTGTTGACATTGATTATTCATTCATTTTAAAAACATTACAAAATAAAATTTCAATGCATTTTTAAAGATAAGATAAGATGCACAGTTTAAAGTAAAAAAAGAGATTAGTAGAAGAAAGTAAAATGACGGCCTCCTTAGTCGAGTAGTAAGACGCTCGGCTACGAATCTAGAGGTCGCAGGTTCAAACCCTACGTGCGCAAATAAATTGTATTTAAATAATATGTATTATTAGTTCATATAAAAATAATGCATAGTATATTTGCGACACGTTTCAGGGTGATAGATACTCGTATCGCCCTGGTGAAAGACCACCATTCAAAATCGAAACGTTACTTGAAATGGCTTAAGCCATGTTTGACGACCAGACCTAAATAGCCAGGTACTTCCCAACCTTTATTTTTCCCCTCTCCTTTCCCTTTCCACTATATTAAGCCTCACATATCCCGATTGGATATGCCATAGCCCCACCGGCTCCAGTTAAGACTCTTGTGCGGTATTCACAATAAAAATGTATTTTTTAAAGCTATCAGTAGAGAGTACTAACAATAAAGTAACGGAAGAGATAAAATAGACAGTGTAAAAAAGTGGTAGAACTAAGTTCATTATTGCTATGCAGTAACAAATCATTAAAATGAATATTAATATTACTAAAACGGTATTGTTGCAAGCCCTATCGGAGCCCGGACAGAAGGAATCGGCAACCTTGGACATCCTCCCTCACTATATTTGCCAGAGCATCGTGCGTAGAATATCTATGGGATATTAGCCCAAACTAAGCGACAACTTGATATTGTCCTATCCAAAGTCACGTCCAGTAAACAAACCCCAAATTTAGGCCTGTTTTACAATAGGCTGGCGTTATTACTTGTTTAGTTTGGTTAAACATATTATTACTCTTGAAAACTTTACAGTGATTAAATGTGGTTATGATTACTTTTGTCTACTCTAAAGATCGTGTATTCATATCCTCTCAAAGTTCAACTCGTAATAAAAAAAACATTTTGCTGATAAAAGACTCAAGCTACAAGAATAACTTTACACTAAAATATTAAATAGAAAAAAGAGTTGAGAACCTCATTTCGGCGCTATACAAATTATCCAAAAATTAAAGGCTAGCTCTAAAACCTATACGTACTGTATTCATAAAAAACTAGTTTTAAAAAAAAATCATGGACAGCTTTTTTTCGACAATCTATTACACAAGTTTGAACCTTGTCAAAGCTCGAGACATCTGTAAATATCTTTACAAAAATACAAGCTTTGATTGTTTCATATAATTCGTTATATAATAGAATATTTATTTGATATGGTATTTTAAAATATCTAAGCAAATTCTTTTCTATTGAATGCCTTTGAGATGTCATTTTTAAGCAACGTCATTAAAAAAAGAGTCCAGTTATTAATTTTTATTACTATTTTAAGAATGGTTCTTCTTATTCGATCTTTGAATAATATGTAATTAAATTAATATATAATTGATAACAGGGGTCTAAGTCACAATCACTTAACAGGCGTTTCTGTGACCACCAACCGTCATTTGAACAGTTTTCGTTAACTAGAATCATTGAAAATTTCAATTAATTGTCACGGTAATGCGCATTAATGGGATGAAACTTGGGCCACGTAAACAAAGAATCGAAATATAAAGATTGTTAGGTTACATGAATTAAATAGCTTAATATCATAACACTCATGTTAACGTAATAAGCGATTCATTACTCTTCACAAATACTTAAAAAATGGGAAAATTTAAGGACGATAATTGATGGACGATATAAATTTAATTTACAAAGCCAATAATTATGAAAATTTACTTTTTTAAATTTCATATTTATATTTATTTTTTAATTTTTGTTATTCTTAGTGACAGCTATTTCGACGGTCGTGGCTATTATCAAGCTGTGGCTAGGCCAGATGGGAACGACTTATTGCAACCTCGCAATGTCCACCACCAGGGAAAATGTGATACCTGCACTGATGATCAACATATTATGCCAGGCTTTTACTCAAGAATACTCGTTCTTGTGTTCAACAGGTCAGTTGTGGAATGATGTTTTCAAAAAAACTCTCCACACAGCATCCCCAAAGATCCTCCTGTGTAGAGTTAATATAAACGACTCAAAAATCCAAACACCTTAATGGATAATGCATCTACATCTATAGCGGCCGTTTATTTATAATGAGGATTTCTGCGAAACTTAACGGAAACGACCGGTCGGTAGCTGAGTGGAGAACGCCTCGGATTCCGTGAGAGTGAGAGTGAGTTTTTAGAACTCATCGGGATTGCTATGTATGTTAACAAGATATTTAATAATAAAAAAATGTCCGGAATAGACGCTTATTGAGTCTCATGGTTAAAATCTGTGACTATTTTAATTTATTTTTTTGCTGACAGAGGCGGCTTTACAACAACATTAAAAATTATCTTTAGGTAGTTTAATTACCTTCGGAGAGACTTTTAATTTGTCCTGATGAAGGAAAGGTTATAGTGAAACCAGTTGACGTATCGTCATAAATGCAGTGAGTGAAATAAAGAGTGTTTCCTAAATAAGATGATTGACCGGTCGGTAGTTGAGTGGAGAACGCGTCGGATTCCCACCCGGGCGTCGTGCGTTCGATTCCTCTGCTGGCTAAGTCCTCCATCATTGCACATGCAACATCTTCCGCTTTTTATGATGGCAGTAGGAGTTTTTCAAATATTGTCAGGTTATTCGTAACCCGGGAATGTTTGTCTTACTTTTTAAATAAATAAAAAAAAAACAACAACAGAAGACCGACAGAAAAAGCGTTTCCGAAACCCGGACAGAACTCTGCAAGGGTTGAAGCGCTAATGATGATGATAAATGTGTTAATATCATCAAGAAAATTCTGTACTAAACACTTGATATAATATATTTTTCAAAGCTAAAAATATATAACCGAGTGGTTTGTGTAAGGTGATTACTGAAACTTTAAAAGTTACCACGTTCATTAGTAGCTTCTGTTGGTAATAATGCCGACGAACAGAACGTAGCGACCAGACTGAAAGCTTTGGCCATTATACGCGGAAAGTTGGTTAAAATTCGTTGTGCAGTTGTTGCGTATTAATGAGGGGCTTGCTTGGAATGGATGCACGAGAAGATACATCTACAAGATCAAAATATTACTTAAATATTTTGATTTCATATTAACTATACATAAATTTCTTTCTTAAAAAAACGTACATTTTTTTTACAGTCATTCGGAAATTCAATTTTACTGGATTTTTCTCGAAAGATGCTGTTTGCAAGCAATGCATCTTGTGTAAGTCATGTGTTCGCGTCAACTTTGGCTACGATGCCTATTATACGATTATTAGTATCTTCCTATAAAACAAAAATCCTGTTTGTACGTCGCACTACTCACGAACGGTGAACTCTGACGTCATTAAATTTAGTTTTTATTTTTATTAGAATCTAATGAAGTAGTTATCTTATTTACAATGTCTACTTAAGTATTCCAGGTACAAAGTTTTAGACTACGGACGACATCTGTTGATGAGATCAGAAACATCACGTCTAATTTTAATTAAAAGTTAGTATTAGTCGTATTGAATTTTAAACTGTTTTGTGCTGGACCTTCTTAATACTTTTCATTTAATTTTATTCAAATGGCATAAAAAAACTATTTTCATTGATTTCTCAAAGTGCTGGAAAATAATTACTTATTCACCTATTAACAAAACTAAAATCCTTCAGAACTATCAATATTATTTAGTAACATGATTTACCAAGACAAAACAATAGTTCCTATTTCAAATATACGAACAATGTCTGTTAAAATATATTAAAAGTAGGCATAGATTTAAAAAGATTATTTTTAAGCTTTGATAATTTTAATAAGGTCAATTTGAAAACTTCACACTCGAACGGTCCTATGTACTTACAAAGGAAATTATTTATAGTAATTGGTTTAGTGTAGGTACTGGGATGGGTGTGTTTCCAAGTGCAAGTTTAATAACTAACTTACAAGCTAGTTAACTAATTCAGGTCCTTGACTGGCTAGAAGATCTTAAGGATCGTCGTCAAGGGACGGGGCAAAGAATTTAATTTATTATTTATTTTCGTCTCAAAACAGCTGGTAAGCCATGTCTGTAAAGCTAATCAACCTCACCATTCATCACCATAAAACGTAGAATGGAAGCCTTCTTCTTATAACACTTTCTCCCATCGAAGGTCGGCTATCATCAAATCAACGGGACAGCAGAACTTTATTAATACAAGTCAAGCAGGTTTCTGCTACTTTGACTTGAAATCAACTGGAAATGTTCATACTTGAATCGGCAAATTTAATTTAATGAATTTTCGTGACAAGCACAAAGTCATCAACCAAAAGAGAAAAAAATGATGTGCAATACAGACAAGCTGTTTGTATTTCCAATGTCAATTTCTTAAACGTTGAGCTTTGGCGTTATTAAATTCGTCAAGTTAATTTCTATGTGAAATTTCAAGGAGAGCGAAACATTTTTTTAACTCGCTGCATCAATTTAACTAACTCACCATCGCACCGCTTCCCCTCAGGGATAGGCAAATAAGACAAACCACCATACAACTCTATCTTGGTTAACACTCTTGCTTTATTCACATTCATACATCGTGTCATACATACTATTCTGTTATTCTGACTCTTCACGTGACCCAATTCAAGTATTTGATTCACTTGATCATGCCACCTCTTCCTCTGGCGTCCCCGACTTCTTCTTCCATTCACTTTTGCATCATTCATAATTTTCACACTCCTTTCTTCGTTCATTCGCTCTACATGCCCAAACCATCCAAGCTTCCCTTTATTGATTCTATTAAGTACGCTTACATCAGCCTTGCATTTTTTCAGGATTTCCACATTTTTAACACGGTCATTCATGGTTTTACCGCACAAACGTCAATTTTAGTAAAATTAATTTATTCTTCAACAAATACGGAACGACTTCAAATTACTGGCACGATTGTTCGATTAAAAAAATGACTGCTGCATGCAGAGGCGGCTCGTGAATTTTTAGTGTGCTAGAGTGCTAAGATTGAAAACTACGGCGTTGTTGTAGCCGAAAATGATTATTTATTTTTTGTATATAGATTTTCAGGATTTTTCAGTTTTGGTGGTGCACTGCACGGATTGTAAAAAATTCTCATATAAAAAAATTTAAATTTTGAAAAAAATAAAAATTCTTTTCGGCTACAACAACATCAATAATTACGATTTTTTCAATGTTGAAACTCTAAAAAGTCACAAGCCGCTACTGACTGCAAGTCAGGCGATACCAGATTACAAATGAAATTTAAAACTAAGCTAATATAAAAAAATATATTAAAAAAATGACCCTAAGGTAAAATGTTTGAAAACAAAGTGACTGGTACAAACCGCAGTCTGCGTTTGATTGTCCCAATTAAACCCAACCTTAAATAGGAAACGACACTACAGGAAAAAATAAACAAAATGAGTATAGATATCGCAACGAATGTCGAAAATCGGTTCGAATTACTTGCACACAGCATGTTTTAAACTTGTTTTACTAATTTAGAAAAAAAAAATCGAGAGATATTTTCAAAAATATAAAAGAAAAATCTTTCCAACCGAAACCAACATTCAGAATATTCAAAATCTTTCATCGTAAACACTTTTTTCTCTTATTAAAAAAGCTGATTCTCAGTGCCTTATTTCAAGGACTAAGCTGTGGAAAAAGCACCAACACACACAATCCTAAGCATGTATTGTTTGGGTCAACTCTAGTTATGTGACCTAACATAAAAGCACAGAAAAAGCTCAATTCCATCTCACTTTATCTTTACGAAGCCCAAGAAACGTATTTCGCATCACAACTCCGTTAAACTGCTATTTACCAGCTCATCAAAATATATCTTCGGCGACTATTTCATCACGGTTTCCGTGACGCAGTGGCATTAGGCCAAGCTGGCGTGGATAAACCGTTATTCAAATTTCAGTTACGGACATAACACTGCAAATTGGGAACTGTTTGGCCGGCGTCGAAGGGTTTTTGAATAAATATGATGCGGAGCGGCGTGTGACGCTAATTAAAAAATCATTTTCGGTACGCGACACTAAGGGGTTAGTGGTTATGTTTGAGATAGAAAAAACATTTAAGTATTTTCGTAGAAAGCAATCGCTTTGTGGTTTGACATATTTAAAGAAAAGAAAAAACAACTTTGTATAAGACCACGGGTATTGTTTATTTTTTTATGACCGCCCGATTTAAACTAAACTAAACAAAAAATACAAAGTGTGCGGTTATATACAGAGGAAGAACAAAATTAAAATAAAATAACAGAACAATGAGAAAACAATAGAAAAATATTTAAATTATAACAAAGGAACATAGAGAGAGAGACAGATAATATAAATTGTAATAGACAAAACGTTAACTGAAAAGGTGATTAATGAATAATGATAAATGTTACGAATTTACGGGAAATATACCCAATATTGAACTACTGGACAAATTTACTTGATTATATTATTAAAGAAAAATAACTTTGAATAAGACCACGGGCATTATTTAAATTCTTATGATCGAAATAAAGAAGCCTATTAAAGTTAATAGTCATATTCTTAATAATGTTATTAATAATATGACCATTAATTTTAATGGCTTTCTTTATTTCGGTCATAAAAATAAAAATAATATATTAATAATATAATTATGAATATGACTATTAATTTTAATTTTAATGGCTTTTTTTTCGGTTACCAAAATTAAAATAATTTCCGTGGTCTTATAAAAAGTTTTCTTTTTCTTTTCTTTAAGCATTTCAGTATTAACAAATACCAAAAAGTTAAGCATTACAGTAATAACCTCTTTTTTGCAAAAGTACATAACAATATATTAAAAATATAGGGATTTGGTTTATTTCTGAAAAACATAATTTTCCAATAATAACCCAAATGTAAAGAAGGTTTAAAACACATCCATACGTGCGTCGAGAGTAAGCTGAGATACAAATGTGAGTATATTGTGGTCCAGATATTTTTGTAAGTTGGTAGATGCTTGTTTTAAGAAAATCTGTGGCGTGTACAGAGTTTTTGATCGAGATAAGCAGTAGGAAAAACAGCAGATTGATTGATAATAGAGATAAAAACCAAGTACTGTCACTGATTCCTATCGGATTTGTTAAATAAAACCACTGCCTTAGATACTAACAAAGACACTAACACAAATGATCCTCTTGAACGCAAAACAGCTCACAGCATATATATTATGTGTAGTCTAGTGAACTTAGAATAATCTACGTGACGTTGGTGGCGTTTGAGCATATGTAGTTACTGCTTTTGAGACATCATGGGAGGAAAGTCGGTGAGGCGCTTGGGGCGGTGTGATTAACTAAATTTTGCGCGTATTTTTGAAAGAGTAGATTTATTTTATTTTTACAATAATTACATATTATTTAATCTAATATCATACGTATTTGTATGCGAGTATAGCAGGGTAGGCAGTGCTTATATGACTTTATGGAGTGCACGCCTCTGAAACCAATCATCCCGTGGCATGTTGTGCAGAAAATCAACTGATCAGATAAATAATGCAGTTAATACACAAAAACAGAAAAATGGAAAAAAATAGAAAAAAGAAGAAAGAAAAAAAAAACAATTAATAAAAAAATTAATTTTCAACGTAATTATGAAATAGAAAAGACCAAAAACCTAAAATAATAACGGTCGCGATCGAGACTCGAACTCGGAACCTTTTCTCTATCCGAGAGTAACGTCTTTACCAATTGAGCCACCAAAACTTTATTAGAAATCGGCATTTTAATGGATCTCATACTTCCTTGAAAATATTTTTTTTTCTTATTCTACCGGTATAGGCTGCCATCTTTGTAATGGTATGCAAAGCTCTACTCGAGCACATATTATGTACCTAGATGGTGTTAAAAAAAAAAACCATCTATTTTTATTCACGAAAGATCTTTTGACTTCTTACTAAGCCTAGAATTAATATTGGTAAATCAGAATTAATTTTAAGGCTTTGTGATTTTTATTTTATTATTAATTATTGAAAATAATATCAATAATCTTCAACGTTAGGTAATTAGTCTAATTAAATATTAACATTTTACTTAAATATAATAAAATAATTTATGAATTTCACAATACATAGATTATTTAGAATCGTACTGACAGGAGCTATTGAAAACTCACTATAGAAACAGTACGATTAACAGTGTTTTATTATTTATACATCCAATTAACAGTGAAGTTCATCGCTTTGGGGTTATTTACAAACGTTTTTATACATGAGTTCGTTAGGCAGTTGATTGTGCCCTTGAGGTGACATTTCACATTTAGGTGTTATTGTGTTGCTTGTGCTAGGTAATCCAATAATTTTGTTGAGTACATTTTGGATATGTGTAATTTACAATGATTGCCTGTGTTGCTATGTGCAACGTAGGTGTTAAAACAAACAATGAAACTTGTAAATCTCGAATGTATGAGTACGTGTAAAAGAAGGGAGGCATTTATATTGGAAGGTACTGTTTATACACTTGTCAAACTATTTTCTTCTCTTTAATACCAATTTTAAATATTGGGAAATCTAAACATATTAGGAAATTATTTTTAAACTACAAAATATATACTATTTTTAGAGTGAATACCGCACAAGAGTCCCAACTACTCCCAACCGTCTAGAGCCAGTGAAACTATGGCATCACCAACTAGGGTATCTTGTGCAGCTGAAGATAGTGTGAGGAGAGATAAAATATGAGGAAGATAAAGGTTGGAAAGTACCTGGCTATTCAGATCTGGTCACCAAACGCGGCTAGAGCCATTTCAAGCAACGTTTCGATTCTGAAAGGTGGTATTCCATCAGTGCGATACTAGCGATCTTCCACTCTGGAACGTGCCAAAATAAACTATATTTATTTTGTATGAATTAAATGTGTCATGACACAAATAAATTAAATAAATTTTATTTGCGCACGCCTGGATTCGAAGTCGGGCGTCTTACCACCGACCACGGAGGCTGTAATTGAAATTTAAAAAAGGAAGTTTCTTGGTTTTTCTTAAAGTTTTGTTTCAAATCCGTGGACACTTTTTCTTTAAAACAAACCCTCTCAAATTGGCATCTCGTCCAACGCAGTAATGATGACGTTAAGAAGTAAAAAATTCAACGGCTTTCCAACAATTCCGACACTTGGCGAGAAAAAAATAAAAAGAAATTAATGAAGGAGGCTGTTTCGAAAAGACTTTTAAGCAACTTCCAAAAAGTTAATTCGTGATAAACGTTTGAAGTTTAGTTATGACTTGTTGTTTAAAAAAGAATTTTCATTTTTCCTCTGGTAGCTGTTTTCTTTGGAATGAATAACACTAGAACAGTCTTTAGAAATAATTATACCATTTAAAAACTAACATACCTGCGTCCTCCTATTTTCAGATCAAATATGGTTATTGCGAAATTTGTTTATGTTGAGGAGACAAATTAATGCAAATCCTGTTCGTTAAATTTATTTTCACCATCTCTGATATTTTTATATAACATTGTATCTTGTGTTACAGTTGTATACTTCTTCATTACATTTGAAATAACGAAAGTAAGTTTAATGAATAAAAGATTACCCCATCTCATTCAATAATCAATAAATCATATTGAAAAACCACCCATTTTCAAAGTAACAGGAAAATACATTTGAACTTTTTAGCTGTCGAAACATTTTGGAGGAATTAACTAGCAGAGGAATTGAACCCACGACGCTTACTAACCGGTCCATGTTTATACAAATTTCATTTAATTTCAAAGACTTTAATCATATAAGCGTACAGGCGTAGCATGCTGCCATTGTGAAAACGTATGTTGCTAAATAAGACAGGAGACACTCCTTACTATCTTGACAGCACATTTTTTTGCTGAAACTATTTTTCTAGGTTTCAAGTGAATAAAAAAATGTTCTTAACCAAAATGAAGCAGGAACTACCGATCATAGTTCAGCTATCATTATTTCTGACAAAGCCATGATTATCAGAGGCAAGACTACAATTAACCTTATTCAACAGATCTCAAGGAATATCCTTGGAGAAATAGGGTTTTAAAGTCAGCCTGATTGGTGTACATCTTTGGCACAAACAAACAGCCCGACATAAAATTCATTTTAAAAATTGAGTCTGGATGTGTGCGGGAATGTGGTATGAACTCCATTTATGATTGCCTTGCTTACGTCTACTTATTGTTATTTTGATCATAACTTTGTTTTTTAAACACCATTTATTTTAAAACATTATGTTCAAATTGTCGTTTTAACTGTCTTTACTTTTTAAGTTAATTCTAATTCATATTTCTTCGAGTAGTTTGCTTTTTTATAACTTTTGTGAAAGCAATACACCATAACTCATTTTATTTAAAAACACCTTGCAATATTGATTAACTTATATTTTTATCAAAAACAATTTATTGAATTGAATCGTTTTGGCGAGAAAGGAATAACAGTTGTATGCGATCATCGAATAAGAATATTCGAAAAATTATACGGCTTATTGTTTTTATTATATTAATAATTAACCTTTTTTTTCATTGGTTTTCCTTTTTTTAAATAGTACGTTTGCTAGCGATGTATCTGTGTGAGTACTGTTTTCGGGTAAGCTCTAATTACAATGCCTGTGTTTTATAGAACTCCAATTAAATTTCTGCTTTCGGAATTTCTATTTTGTTCTGCTAGGAATAGTTATTTTTACGCGTAGCAAGTATATTGTTTCACCTTCCTATTGCAACATCAACAGACATCAAACAATTTAGTCAGCAAATACCTCATATGATATTGAAAAGGTACTTATTTTGCTTAACAAAAAATGAATGAATTTGTTTTATTTTAATTTTCTATTTTCAAATATTTCGTTTTATCACAAACGTCATACATTTTCAGTTGTTTGTTATTCCAATATATTTTTATACGGTTTACAAATTTAATTCTGATTGATTTAGCACGCAATGGAGACTGACGAGGGCATAAGTAATGCCCAGCCAGATGGGAGAACTGGCGCGGGTGAGGGGGTAAACTATGCGCCGCAGGAAAACACTACTTCTTCACCGGCAACACGACTGGAGCCACGCAGAAATATTGAAAAATCTGTCGTCTCACCAAATATACCGGTTGGTTTTATGTTCTTGCATATACTTTTTTTTAAATGTGACAATTTATGATGATCAATAAAAAATAATCAAACTATGATTGTAAATTGGGTACAAAAAATAATTATGTTCGTTAATTTATTGAAGTGAATAATCATGATTTATCCACTATACGCTTCTTTAATTAAGTATAATTCAAATAAAGAAACAAAAAAAATCTCTTATGTGTCAGGTGATACCATTTGCATTTTCGAGAGTGTGTGTTAAAGGGCCTTACGTCATCGCTTTTGTAAAAAGACAATAAAAAATACCCTAAAACATTTTTCGTGGATTCGTTTCGATTTCTTGAAATGTAATGTTTTTTTTTTCTTTCAGAACTACAAACATCAGCCGAATTGTATGCATGCTGGTTCATTGACGCCAGTGGGACAAATGGTTCAAATTCCCCAAATGGCTTCAATCAATCCCATGTATAATTCCAATAATAACGCCAGAAACTGCCATCACTATTGCCAGCACCATTGCTATCGACAGCAGCCGATGAATGCCAACCAAGGCCTGGCTATGGGCTTTGGAAACATTAACATTAATTCAGATACTGGCATAACAGGTAATAATATGATACGACATAGATCTGAACATGCAATGAGTCCAGACGCTCCAGAATATATGCAGCAAAGAAACATGGGCTATCCGTCTAATTGGCGAGAGAGTGGACCACACCAACATGAACACCCTCATCAGGTGTATGAACAAGAGACAGTAGTAGCGTCACAAGGACAAAATCAACAAGATCCTCTTATGCCAGCAAAGAAAATTTTCAATGACAATTTTGCTCAGCATGGAAATCGTGGTGGTCAGCAAATTGAAAACCAAATGGAAATCGAAGAGAGTGGAAGACAAAAAGAACAAGGTGGACACCGACGTGTGACAAGATCCGAAATAACTCATATGAGCACCATTCAGGAACAACCAGAAATTAATGAGCAAAGTCAAGAACATAGTCCTGCTCAGGCGCAGGATACTAACGAACAAGAAATTTATGAACCAGAATATTGTTACCAAGAACAGGAGGAGAGTGCCAGTGAAGAAAGATACGACAAGTGTGAAGTGAAAAACAAGCGAGAGATCTCAAAGGGCTTAACCGGTGACTCTGCAAAGAGTTTGATCTACTTCCAAGGTCCTAATTCTGACTATTCCAGAATGGAAGCCAAAATGGAAAAAGACTCAACTACGGTACGCAACCGAAGACTGAATCAACCAGCTGCAGGGCAAGCAGTCAACTCATCCCAAAGTCTGATGAATTTGCATCACCAATCTGCTCCCGCTCAGAGTGTTTTAAAATCAGCTACAAAAATCTACACCAAGAACGAAGATCAGCTTCCGACTGAAGTGCCTTTGAAAAAAACAAAGAGTTGCGTCACTTATGGAGGTCAGCAGATTATGAATCCTCACGAAAAGAAACCACAGCCCATGCAACCATTGACTGAACAGGTAGATGTTGAAAACGCAACGGGAGACTCGCATCCTGATGGTGAAGAATGTCATCACAGCGAAGCAACCGTGACGATTGGTGACTGCTGCAAAGCGAATACTTTGGCCAAGGTCACTCGAAGGACACGCGGCTGGGATGACGTGGAAAGAAGGAATGGTCTCGAATGACTTGCAAAACGATTTTTTTATTGTGTTAATCACGTATACACATATGTCATGAAACTTTACAGTGGCTTTTTATATTATCTCAATTACTTTCACAATTTTAATCAAGACTTGTACTTGAGAAATCTACAAAAATAATAAAGTTCAATAGTATGGTTTTGTTATAGTTAATCATTTTAATATGTTGTAGTTTATACTTTTTTATGTGACCCCTGAATGTTTGTGTGCTTTCGTTTAGTAATAGTACAAAGATAACTTTTTTTTCAATTCAATTTATTGAATTCAGTCAAGAGAGGGAAAGAACAGAGATTAAAAAGGGAAGTGCGCAGCACAAAATTGAAATCTATGAAAAATATGCGTAATTATTTTTGCAGTCTTTTTTATCTGGATTTTTAAGGTTAATACAACTTCTTTTTGGCTAGCTACGTCAAGTACGTGTATAAAATTTGCTTTACATTATGAAACGTCATCTTTAGTATGTTGTCTGTTTTTTTTGTCTAAAATCTCAAAAAAGTAGGTTTTAAGACTAGTGATCGAACAAAACCCCTTTTGAATTTAAATGCTTTTAATTTCCTTATAAAATATCAGAAATGTCCTTCTAAATAAGAACAACTATCAGAGGTAGCTAACCCGACACTTAAATTTTCCTCCGAAGGGTTTTCTGTTGAAAATAAGAAAACTTCCTAATTACAATACATTTTGAAAAAATCTGTTCACTAGATGGAAAACTAGATATCTGATTTAAATTTATTAGATCTATGAAGGGTTACTAATATTCGCTATTTTAAACAGAATTTTTATCAGCTAGTCTCAAGTACCATTTAAAATTTAAAAAATTTCTTTTGGAATACATTCAGGTGGTATGATTAAAATTTACAAGGAAATAGTTTAAATAATTACCTATTGAAGTAGGTAGATGAGGTGTTTTCAAATCGCATTGTGAAGTTTCGTTATTAAAATCAAGAGCGTGTTTTATTGGTTGTCATTTGTGTTTCTGTTCCCGATATGGCAAACAAATTCACAAAACATCTGCCATTCGCAACGCCGATACAGGGTGGATCTAAAAAAATAATAATAAATAAATAATGATTGTGTGCAGCTAGTATATATGCGACGAAATACTTAAAAAGAATAAAACAAAGTTTCTTAAATTTTATATAAATATTTAAATACCCAGTTACTCTTATGGAAATGACATTGCGTGCTTAGAAAAATTGCGTTGGTCTAGAAGTTATGGAAAGAAATTTTATCCAAATTTCATGACACCAGAGCTCACCTATTAAAAGTCATTTTTTCCGCTGTTTAGTAACAATGGTAGCAATTAGTACCACAACTAGAGCCGACACGAACACAGTACTGATTTACACAGATGCATCGCTTGCATACATCATGAACCAAATTTTTTATTTGACTGCAGAAATGAAAATTTGTGTTAATAAAAACATTTCTAATTTGATAAAAAGAACGCGCGGCAAAACTTTTCGAATATTCAGATTCGATGATCGTATAATCGTTCCACTTTATGATTCTCAATCACAATAAATAAGCGTAAGTTAGATCAAATTGAAAAATAAAAATATAATAATATTTATAAATATAAAAAATAAATTGAAAAATACCTCAAAAAACGATGTGGCTTCTCGTTTTACATTTTTACAGAAAAAAAAGTTCCTTCGGTCGTTGCTGTCAAAGGTACTTTAGTCTAAAAATTCTATGACGCTTAATGTGGTGCAAATGGGATGACGCCAGAGCTCACCACAACAACAGCCTACAAAATTATTCGAGTCAATTAGAAATTAAGCATTTTACTTCTACACCTGCAATTTATTTATTAAATATCCACTTATCAGCAGTACAACATAATCGGGATGTCGCTAAACGATTTATAGATGTATGCTAACTTTAATTAAGACATTACAGATAATATCTGCGTTTCGGGTGCGTGAGGTCTTGGGTTCAATTCCCGAACGAGCCCATAATTTTTTTTTGTTATTATGCGAAATACGTACTTAATCGTGAACATTAAACTTATTGTAAATTATTTTGCACTGTAATCGGACAGCGTTCTTGGTCGGGGAAACGAAACAGAGGTCGTCCACAGATTAGATGAATTCGCAACCTAATGAGAACTCCCGACTTATGGGTGTCGCAAAGAATCGTCAAAACTGGAGACAATTTACCAAGGCCTAAAATTAGGTTAAGATCTGAACCCCCGAAGCCTTATGAATAAAATAAAATGGTTCTCGCAAAATAAAACATGTTTGGATTGTTCCAGCAAAGTTTTGATAATTATTTTTGTTTTGTTTCTGCAAGTCAAAAACCTAATGATGACTTTATTGTTGTAATTTAGAAGTCATTACGACAAATCAAACAAACCATAAATAAGCTAAGTATTATACTAACTAACTTACCACCATGCCGTTTCCCTGGAGAGCTAGGCAGAGAGGACAAACTGCCACACAACTGTCTTGGAAAACATTTCTCACTTCATTAGATTCGTCCAGCTCCGTGCGGCGAGCATTCGAGGCAGTTCCCAACTAATAAATACACATTTTAGCAGTCAAAGGGGTAAAATAAAGTCTTTAAAACTATTAGTGACTGTAATAATATTTCCGGGCCTTTCCATCAATGTTCAACTATTGTTTGATACTTGTTTGTACTTGTATAGCTAATGCGTCGCACGCCGAGTTTTAACAAAGGTACGCACATTCATGCATCGTATCATACATACTTTTCTGTTGTTTGAACTCTTAACATAACTTAAGTATTTGATTAACTTGTTCATGCCACGTCTTCCTCATGCGTCAATGTTGATTAAAACTAAGTATTAAGTGACCTAGAAGTTAGTTATATTTCTCACTCAATGGCGATATAAAATTGTGCAATATTAATAAAAATAAATATTTTGAAAACAAGCTGTTAGAACATAAAAATATTATTAAACGGATGTACCGCTTATAGTTTAATTTTAACATTAATCAAATTCTAACTAACTAACCATCGTTCCGTTTTCCCGCAGGGGTAGGCAGAGAGGACGGACCGTCATACAACTCTGTCTTGGCGCACACATTCACATTCATACATCATCTCATAAATACTCTTCACGTGGCCCGATTCAAGTATTTGATTAACTTGATCGTGCTATGTCTTCCTCGGGCGTCCCCGACTTCTTTTTCCATTCACTTTCGCATCATATGTTATTTTCACACTCCTTTCTTCGTTCGTACTCTCATTCTCATAAAAAATAACAAGAAATCGAACAGACCAGTTGAACCTTCTCGTATGATTTTTTAAATTGTAGAGGCAGAGCATTCAACGCACCAGGCTTACATTCTTAGAAATAACCTGCCATTAAGTCAGAGGTCAGAAATTGGTTATAAAACCTTAAAATATAATTAAGACCATTGTTTTTTAGGCAAGCCTTTTTGAAACAACCAATATGAAGCGCCCTTGAGGCATTTATTCACTTAACGGCGTTAAACAAAGTTGACTAAATGTGAATTAAGATACCCTAATTGTATTAAAATAATTTTAGAAGACTTCATACTATAAAGAAAGCACAACTTCTAAAAATATACTTTTTTCATCTTAGTTAGTACACCTTGTATGAAACAATATGGGAGACTGCAACACAAAGTTCTCACATAGAGCAAACCAGAATTAGATTGTGTTTCTCCCTAGTTCTTAATTAAAAGCAAATTTATTGCCTCGCCACCCGCCGCCGTTACAAGTATTGGAGCCATACTACCGCTTGTTCCTTACAGTGCAAGTTCAGTAAAACATCGTGTAAACAATAATGATTTATAACCGACAATACGTTTTTTGCTGGTGAAATATTGTTGCGGAAGCGAAGCCAGAAGCTGAAACAAGCGAATTGAGATATATAGATGTAGCTATAACAAATACATTCTAAGAAACACAAATTCTTTTGCAGTTGAACATGTCATTCCAAAGGTTCTCAACCTTATTTTGCCCACCACTTTGAGAAAAAAAAAATCTATAGCCTCCCCCTCCCCTCCCCTTTTTTTTGTATTCACATAATGTACATTAAAAACTATACTTAGAGGAAACAAAAATTTCAGTACGACCAGGGGTTGAGCTCAAAATCTTCACCTCAACTAATTTGGTTACCGAACCAACTTTTTTCAAAGAAAAGATTCCGAGTTTCACTCCCGGTCGCACTAAAATGTTTTCATTTTCAGTGTGTCTTCTAATGCTCGCTGCTTAAATATTTAATAAAACCTTGTATTTTCTAATAACACATCAAAGGAAAACGTTATATTGCATTAGTTTTGTCAATAAACAAGAGAAATATGTTGAATAATAAAAAATAAAAAAACATAATTTAATACCGTATGCAAACATTAAACCGTGAAATATTTATGACTACCATGCGCTGAAGATTTCAAAGAATTTTCAAATGAAAACAATCCCTGCGTACAATTTATTCTCAAGTATTGTGTTTTTGGGTTTTTTTAGGTTAGAGCATAGCTGAAATAATAAAGAGTATTATAAAATGCTAAAACAAGCTTTCTTTGTAAGTTCTACTGCCATGGAACGCACCTATAATAATATTTTATTTCAAAAACTTGTATTTTTTTTACTACTGGGAAAGTGCTTTGGTGTAATTTAAGGTACTTTTGTATATTTCCCAGCAGGGTTAGGCAGAGAGGACGAACTGCCATATAACTCTGTCTTAGCACACACATTCACATGCATATATCGTCTCACACATACTATTCTGTTATTCTAACTATATTCACGTGACCTGATTTAAGTATTTGATTCACTTGATCGTGCCGAGTCTTCCTCGGGCGTACCCGACTTCTTCTTCCATTCACTTTCGCATCAAATATTCTTTTCATACTCCTTTCTTCGTTCATTTTACGTTCACAAACCATCTAAGCGTCCCTTTCTTGATCCTATTCATCACGCTTACATCAATAACGCGTTATTTCCGGATATGCCCACCTTTAACACGGTTATACATGTTTTTATGCACATACGTCTCAGGGATCTCATTTCCACAGCATTCAGTCTACTTTCATCCTTCCTCTGCCAGTTCCATGTCTCACTGCCAAACATCAGGGTTGGTATAAGCGACAAGCGGCTCGTGAGTTTTTAGTGTGCTAGAGCAGTAAGATTTTCAAATACATTGTCAGGTTGTTGTAACCGAAAATGATTTTTATTTTTTCAAAAAAAAATTTTTGTATGAAGATTTTCAGGATTTTTCAGTTTTGGTCCTATTTACTGCACGGAATTCTGAAAGCATCTTCATATGCAAAGTTGAAATTTCAAAAAAATAAAACTCAATGATCTCATTTTTTCAGCATTCCGTCTACTTTCATCCTTCCTCTGCCAGTTCCATGCTTCACTTCCAAACATCAGGGTTAGTATGAGCACTCTATTGTGAACTGCTAATAATATTTGGATAATTTTTATAGCTCCGTTTTTGTGAAAAAGCATCTCAAGGGGTGCTAGCTTCGCTTTTTAGGCAATTTCTTTTCACTTTGATTTCAATTTATGATTCACTTGATTGTGCCATGTTTCTTCAGGCATCTCCGACCTCTTTTCCATGCACTTTCGCGTCATATCTTCTGTTCTTATTCCTTTCTTCGTTCATTTACTCTACATCATACCTTAAATCATCTAAGTGTCCCTTTTTGATGCTTATTCATTACGCTTTTATCAGCCTTGCATTCTTTCCGGATATCCACATTTTTACACGGCCATATATGGTTTTACCGCACATACGCCTAGATTTTTAATATATTTGAATACAATAAAACGTGAATCATGGAAAAAATCACGAGGTCCACGCGCACAACTGTCACTGCGGCGAGTAAAACGTTAACACTGAAATGTGAAGCGCTGTCGCGTCGTTGGTACCATTGTCGTGGGCACGAGGCAGCTCTGTGGCACTTTTCAGATCTATGACAGGTCATATCTTTTAATATTCTTCGAATGTTGTTTATCATTTGAATAGTTAAGATTATAATGAAATGTACAGGTTTTTAATTAATTTATTTTTAAATGTATTTATTTACCTACATGTTAAAATAGTTAGACATGTCGTCATTTGGCTTTTTGCGTACTGTTCAATCAGAAAAAAGATAAAATATTATTTTGTAACTCGGGTAAAACCGGGTAGTTTTCTACCAGTACTCAATAAAAATGATTTTGTACATAGTAGTGATATTAAAGTTCAACAATTGTTATTTTTTAAAGCTTTTCAGATTTAAATCGAACTAACCGACTAAAGCGATTATATTGTATTTGTTCAGTCAATTCACAAAAAGAAGGACATTCAACCATATTAACAATAAAACAATAAATTTATTGGCATGTTTTACGAAAAAAATTGTATACGGCGAGATGGTGTCATGGTCGAGTGGTAAGACGCTCGACTACGAATCCAAAGGTCGCGGGCTCAAACCCGGCGTGCGCCAATAACTTTTAAATAATTAATCTGTGTCACAACACATTGATACATAACAAACAACAAAAACTATATTTGCGGCACGATCCAGGGTAGTGGATACTCTTAGTATTGCCCTGGTGAAAGACCACCGTTCAGAATCGAAACGATGCTTGAAATGGCTTTAGTTTTGTTTAGTGACCAGATCTGAACAGCCAGGTACTTCCCAACTTTTCTCTTCTCCGTCTCCTTCCCCTCCCCATTACCTTCAGCCTCACAACATACCCCAATTGGGGATGCCATAGTCGCACTGGCTCTAGACGGTTGGGAGCAGTTGGGACTAGGTATTCACTTTAACAAATAATAATAATAAAAAAATAGGTATGTACATATATTTATTTATTTTCAGAGTTTTCTGTGTCTTGGTTTGGTAGACCAACGTAACCATTTTCGTAATAATCGGGACGCCATTTTCATCAATGACCTTTAAAATATCAAACTAACTAACGCCACAGTGTAATTAACATTTGTTTGTTAGTAATATTAGAATAAAGTAGAAATCTCAGACGAAGCCTTGCAGCGTCTAAAAGTTAATAATAAATCTGAGATTGTGATCTTTATTTGGGAGTTCCAACATGGTATCAGTATCCCTTCGATTTGTGTCTGTTTTATTGGCTTTGTGAGACTCTGCACCGAATACTAAAACACCGGAGGACCGTTTTGTAATTCGCAGAGAGCTCCATAAATAAAAATTAGTCGGTGATTTAAGGGTCCGAGCTGAAGTCTCCTAATTGGTCGTTTAAGTCTTATTTATTTTTATTTTCCCCTTCCCGGTCCCCATTGCTGCACGGCGTTACTTGGGAAGTGTAATTAGTCAAAACTATTATTCTCGGTTAGTTGCAGAGGAAGTGGTCAAGGTATTTAAATTTTATGCATAATAGGAGTCAATTGGTATTGAATGGAAATTTTTATAATTTAAGGTAAAAAATAAACCTAGTTACCCCACTAAATTTGAGCTATTTTATTTGCTATTTAATATTCTACTTGCACGCCGGGACTTGCCTATTTTAGGATTTATTTTACAATATATCTACAATTATATTAATTTATTATGGAAGGTATGACGGGCTACTGCAATGCAATTTATCAATATCAATAATAAAAATGAACACAAAAAAAAAACAATTTAAAAAAATATATTATTGTAGAAAGCAATCAATTTTTGTTTTGATTTTATATATTTATATGTATATTTTGTAAATTCAAGTTGACAAATAGCTAATTATTTAATTTTCTTTTTGACTTTGTAATATTTAAGCTAATTAATATACTTACTATGAGCTAATTAATATACCTACTTATTATTTTAATTAATATACATTTTAAATAATTTTTACAGGCTATTATGAAAATATTTTGGTAACAAGTTTGTTTTCATTTTATGTATAAACATCAATATGTTTAATGTTAGCATCTGTTTTACTGTTAATTTAAGGAAAATTTAATATAAACTTTTTATAAGACCAAAGATTTGACGCAGGGATGCAAGAAGTATGAACAGAATATTTGTTTTTTGATACTCTCACTATCGCCCTGGTAAATGACCATCATTCAGAATGGATATGTTGCTTGAAATGGCTTTAGTTGTGTTTAGTGACCAAATACACACGATTTTATGTTTATGGAGATGGTGTTGAACTTGATTTAAACAAAGAAGTCAACAATAATATTTTCGATCAATATTATACTATACCAGAAAGACGCGATGGAGCCTAGTTCGGAGAATTTCCAATATTCACATCTTAACAATAAATCAGAGCGTTTACCAAATAGTGTTGTAATCTAAGCTAGAACCACAAGTCACCCCATTTGCAATTAGTCCTCGATCCACACAAAGCATCACTTAAGTCCGAGATTTACGACCTTGGACATAGTCAATGATTACATCGTAGATACCGGTAATTTCAAACCTTCCTTCTATGTGATAACTACATACGAAAACGGGGGATGCAATTTATCTTTTCAATTTATGTTTGAAAAATTGATTCTTTCTAATATTGCGTTTGTCATACTTTTCCGAAGAAAGAAGAACATTGCCTAATCTTATCCAGCGAAAGCATCAGCAAAAAATATTTAACAAATCAATTTCTAAATAGAATGAGGAATCATTCGTCAGCCTAACAATGCAAAGGCCTCCTTTTTGAACCAACGAAAAACATTAAAAATATATCTGCATTTAGAACTAGGAAGGAAAAAACACATTTGTTTGTCATTGCATCGCATTTGGTGAATTTATTTTCACCCTCCGTTTCCGGGGTGAAATGAATTTTAACAATATCTTTTGAGATAATAATTTATTTACGTCTTCTATTTTGGTTTTCAAAAAAAGCAAGTACGCAGAGAAGGATGCCCGTAGAAGTTTGACAAATTGTGGACCTTTTTGTTTTTTATGTTTTCGATTGACAGTGCCTTTCTATAAACAACAACCAATAATGGCAGGGAAAAATAAGAAAAAAACTAACTAACCATCACGCCGTTTTCCCACAGGAGTAGTCAAAGAGGACGGACCGCCATACAACTCTGTCATGGGAAACGCTCCTTGCTTCATTCACATTTATTCATCGTATCATACTCTTCTGTTATTCTGACTCTTCACATGGCACGATTTAAGTTTTTGACTCACTTGATCGTGCCATGTCTTTTTCGGGCGTTCCCGACTTCTTCTTCTATTCACTTTCGCATCATATATTCTTTTCACACTCCTTTCTTCGTTTATTTGCCCTACATGCCCAAACCATCTAAGCATCCCTTGTTTTTCCTATTAATTACGATTACATCAGCGTTGCATTTTTTCCGGACTTGCACAGTTTTAACACGGCCATACATGGTTTTACACAACTACGCCTCATGGATCTCATTCTTACAGCATCCAGTCTACTTTCATCCTTCCTCTCACATGCTTCACTGCCAGGGTTGGTATAAGAACTCCATTGTGGACTGCTACCTTCGCTTTTTTGGACATTTTTTTTATTCGCGCCAACAGCATAAATAAAGGTACTTAAAAAACTACTACAGAAAAATAAGAATACTTTTTCAATATTATTTAAGGCATTCAGTCACAAAAACTGATGGTTATATGATAAGTAAAAATTACGAAATGACATGTCTAAGAATGTTCGCAATCGATTTATGGTACTATAAAATAAGAAGTAACTTTACAGAAAACAAATGTTAATCAAGATAAACATGCATGGTGTGATTGGCATGACTCATTATTCAAGTCACAGTACAAAAATACATCGTTTATGGTAAATGTGAAAATAAAAAAATAAAAAGATCCATGATTAAATAAACTGTTTTTAGAAAAGAAAAATAAGGCCAAAGTGCTTCTTATCTGATATTGTATTACAAGGCGAACTTTTAGATCGTATTAAAGGAGGGAGGGGTTCTATTTCTCCGTGCACTGATTGAGTTGACGTTCTTTATGGGTACCTATTTGCATCAAAAAAATAAATTTCAATGTTATGCAAATATAAACTTGTATTTTACTGTAAATAAACCAGTTTTCATGGATTAAGTAATTCTAAAAAACTTTATCACGAATTTTGTATTTGTTTAAACATTTAATGGAATACTTATTTTTTTAAATCATCTACTTTTAGAGTCAAACATGAAAATAAGACCAAATAAACACAGTAGTTCATTTCAATCGCCTCCAATTTGGGCGGAAGAGGTACATTAAAAAATAGTTTAAAATAGTTAGAAAAGAGTCAATTCATCTTTTTAAAAAATTTCAGGATATTTTGTTAGAAAACAGAATTGGTACTCCAGTTCACTTCAGTTAACGGTAATTTTAGTATTCCTGGAAAGCAATCATTTTACGATTTGACGATTGGTACTGTCAACTAGGGTGAAATAAACCGGGTGGGGTGAAGTGGAGTACAGAGCTCGCATTGTCTTGCAAACGCCATAGTTCTACCGGTTGAATTGATTTCTCTCTAAATCTTTTAGTTCGTATCTTGATGGTGCTGAGCTCACCTTTGAAGTGGTTGATTTTCTCGTGCGAATACTTAAAATATTTCAAATAAATTTTGCTTGAAATATACTTCATTTAAATTTTGTGAAGGTACGGTTTAATAACTACCGCACATCATAACGTGTAAAGGATACTGTATATAAGTACGTCAACTTCGTTATTAAGGTATATTATTCAAAATTAACCATTTTCCACGCTAAAACTTATCTATTTATATTTATCTACATATTTTGTTTGTTTTTACATTTCAATATAAAATTTAACTTTATTTTTTAAATGTAGCGTACTTTCGATATTTTAAACATTAACATAATTTTTTTTTCAAATTGGTTCACCTCGCCTCAGATGTGGGGGGAAAAAGACCACTATAAGAAATTGTTTAAACTATTAAAAAAATATTGTTTTTTTTTTCGGAACTTTAAAAGAAATAATTAAATACATTTGCAGTACGTAAAGTACATAGAAAATTAAATGGTTTTATCAAATAAATAAGTTCTACTAAGTTTACTAGTCTTACTAAGGTGTGCTTATATTGTGATATTGATGTACGAAATATATCAACAACATCGGAGTATTTGTTTCCCAAATGTTGAATTCGTCGCATAGAAGCGTAATGTTGTGAGGTTGAAGTATAATTGTCACAATAATATAATAGGTACTGTCTTGTTACTCTCCTACCAGGGTGCATGAAATGCAATTAAATTTATCAATTCAGGGGTATTAAACTAAAGATTTAATAGCCAAGCATCTTGATTTCGTATGTCAATGATAACGCCTAAAATATAAGAGAAATCAATTTATTACTTTTCCGATATAAAGATTTAGTTCCAATTATTCGAGTATTTTTTCCTATTTTTACCTACTAACAAGCTGTTTTTCCTGTTTCTAATAGATATTTTTTTTCATTTAAATACAAATTTAATAAGGTACTTTTAAATATCTGACCCAACCACAAAAATTATTTTGTTTCCGATACGCACCTACCACGGACGTAAGAAATAATGGCCTTCGCAAGGGTGACCACGCACCATTTGCGTTCTACCATTAGCCGGGCATTTGCCTTCTAGTTGTAGCGTGAAAAGATTATCCCATATTTTCGCGAATAAATCATGGTCGCCCGAATCCTACTGGGAAACTTGTCTTCAAGATAATATATTGTTAGAGCTCCTTGAAGTATTTCATACGTTTTTTCTGGGGAAATTGGTGAAAATACCACTGAATAGACCCGCTGAGCTTCCGTTTTCTTGACTTTTCCAAATTTGAATAAATTGCTACAGGGTTTAATACCTAACTAACCAAATCACCATTACACCCTCTTTTTTTCGGTGTAGGCAGAGATAATAAAACGCGACTCAACTTGGCCTTGGATACCTTTCTTGATTCATCCACATGTATACATCATCTCTGTATGTGAGATTATAATATTTTTTTAAACTGCGAAAATAAATAAAGAACTAATAGTTTCAAAAACTCCCTCATATTTTTGTACTCGTTTGGAACACATTGATTTGTTATCGAACATTTGCCATTTTCACCAAATTCCTTTATTATATCACATGACAAACTGTCGGCAGTTTTCAATCTTCTGAGATTCAATGAATAAATCCACCGTAGGTAAAATTTAAACAAAATTGACGGTTTTATAGACAAAATTCGAGCCTTGGGGTCGAAAATTAGATGTCGTTTTCTCAGGCTCTATGAGACCGAATGAAGTGAATCTTTGAAATTCCGTTCAAAATGATAGACTCAAGACGATTAAGTTAAAATCTTCCAGCAACATTTTGCTAAAAATACTTTACGAAATTAGATGCCGTTTACTCTATGAGACCGAATGAAATGAAACTTTGGAATTATTTTTAAAATGTTAGACTTAAAACGATTCTATGAAAAAATCCACCGATAAAGTAAGTAAAATTTGTGGAAAAATCATCAATTTTATATGAGACAAAAGTGAACAATTATTTTTAAAATGTTAGACTTAAAACGATTCTATGAAAAAATCCACCGTAAGTAAAATTTGTGGAAAAATCATCTATTTTATAGACAAAAAGCAAGCCTTGGGGTCGAAAATCAGATGCCATTTACTCAGGGTCTATGGGATCCAAATAAAGTGAACCTTTGGAATTTTATTAAAAATGATGAATTTAAAACGATTAGATGAAAAACTCTACCATAAGTAAAATCATCAAATTTATGGGCAAAATGCAAGCCTTGGGGTAGAAAATTAGATGCCGTTTTCTCAGACTATTATAAGATCGAATGAAGTGAATCTTAAAGTTTATGTAAAAAACAATGATAGACCTATAACGTTTAAAAGAAAAAAACTTTAAAAGGTAACTTTTTTTTTAAATATCATTTTTCGGCCAAAATACATCCCTCTTTTCAAGCCAACGCTAATGCTCTCGTAAGTGAAAACAATTTTTGGCATTTTCCGAATGAATGTGTAAAAGTGTTTCATACTAAAACCTTAATATTTTATTAATTTCCTTGGAAACATGAGATTAGTTAAGAAAAAAAAATATTATTGAGAGAAAGAATAACAAAACGCGTCAAAATGATTTGCAGGTAGGTAAATGTTTCGATTGCGTCACAATTTTATCAGTATGCAAAAAAAAATAATATTTACGCTGCTTTAAATTTAAATGATTTGTCAAATTTGTAAATTTTCTATCAAATTATATTTAAAAAGGCCCCAGAAAACATTGACAGCAATTTTATCAGTATGCAAAAATAATATTTACGCTGCTTTAAATACTTGTCAAATTTTTGTGCATTCACTATAAAAAATCTTAAGAATGGCCGGCTTTCCAGAAAACATGTGACAGCACCATAAATTCGTACAGTGTTGTCTCATCATTTCATTTAACTAAACATGCGCCTGGTTTTGTCTCATTTCACTCATTCAGATAAAAAATAAAAACATGCGCTGATATCTGTCTCATTCTACTCAATTTTTATTTTGTTATTTTTCACACCCAGTGTGATTTTTTTGCCAGCTTCGCTTCCCTTGACTTCGACTTGGTATCTGCGACTATTCACAAAAAGCAGAATTATCATGACTTATTTATTCGCACACCATGTATTGTTACTTGAAATAATAGTTTGCAAAATGCCAATATTTTGTAAAATGAGACTCAGATGCTGTTACAATAATTATTGTGTAACTGCGCTAATATGTGTTCAGCTAATAATTTGGTGTAATGGGTTTTACAAATGCACTGAAACATAAAATACTAGATGGACTAGATTCCAAAAACTAAAAACAATCATTTTTTTTTTTTTAAACGTCAAATTTTAATATTGTTCAGATGATAGAAGAGTACTTTCAAAACTGATATATCAAAGTATTAAAATAGAAGGGTTTCAAACAAATATGTGGGTTTATGTTATAAGTATGGCAACCCACAAGCTAAGGTTTTTTTACGAATATTTAAAACCCAATAACCAATCTGTTTTATGGATTCGTCTTTTAACGAGCTGGTCGTTTTTAGATTGTAGATAGACGTCATCAATTCTGTGTTATATCTATAGGTATTTCAATGAAAGGTGCTCCGCAGATGCCGCTATATAGTCGGGCGTAACACATATTCAATATTTTTATAGTATCGTGTTAACAAAATTTTGATTTTAACACATTTAACGGCCTGCATGGTGGAGTGGTAAGACGCTCGACTATGAGTCTAGAGATTGCGGGTTCAAATCCCAGCGTGCACAAATAAATTTTACTTAAATAAATATGTGTCATAACACATTTTCATTTTAACAAATGTATAGTAAATATTTGCGGCACGTTCCAGAATGGTAGATAAGTATCACCCTGGTGAAAGATCACCATTCAGAATTGAAACGTTGTTTGAAATTGTTTGAGCTGTGTCTGGTTACCAGATCTGAATAGCCAGGTACTTCCCAACCTTCCTCTTTTCTATCTCTTTCTATTTTCCACTACCTTCAGCCTCACCACATACTCACTCAATTGGGGATGCCATAGTCTCACTGGCTCTAGACGGTTGAGATCTTTTGAAACTCTTGTGCGTTTTTTACTATAAAAACTAAAATACATTATCCCTATGACATAAAAATAAATTTTAAATGCATGACACATGTAGTTAAAATTTAAGAAAATACCAATTTTAAATATACAGTTATGGTTGCACACTATTGTGATCGACTACTTTAAAATTCTTAAAAAAATATACTCCATTTCTGGGATCATTTTAAATAGTGCTTGACGATTTCTATACAAATTTAAAAATCAAATAATATTTCTTGTTTGGCTTAAAATTTAAATAACTTTTGTATCAAAGCGCGTTACAGTGCCGTACATTTCGACATGCATTTTGTTATGACCCTACCACATATGTGTTGACCCATGTCACGAAATTTAAACAAACATTAACTAATCTTCTGTCTAAAAATACATACCTTTAACTTTTTAGTGAAAAATAACTCATGTAAAAACATTTTATTTTAATATTGTTACCCTAATTTTGCTATCTCATAAACAAACCCAGGCCAACCCGCGTCCCACGGAGCCTTTACGTGCGGCCCGCGGTCATTTATTACGAATAATGTTTTATTTAAGTATCGGGTTCTTCAAACTTATTTTTATTGTTAAAACTGATTTATGTTGTAACGCGACAAAGCGCGCGGTTCCGAATACTTTCTCGCTCCCGTCTAAAGCACTGTCCCTCTCTAGCAATGTCGAGCTGCGTAGATCCAGAGCCGGACTCCAATTGGGCAATCGCTAACGCAATTCTAGGAATTTCACCTACCACTTCAACTACGTGCTGAAGGCCGCTGTCCGCCGGCCTATAAAAGGCGCTGTGTCCTTGAAACTGCAGAAATCTAGAAACTAGTCTCAAAGCCTGACCACTGATTGCGCGGCATCCCTTTCAGCGAGTTCTTTGAGTTCTAAGTACGGAATATCTTAAAAGTGTTCAACTTTTTTTTTTTACGTGAATACCGCACAAGAGTCTCAACTGCTCCCAAAACCGTCTAGAGCCAGTGAGACTATGGCATCAAATAGGATATGTTGTGTGAGGCTGAAGGTAGTGGAGAGGGAAGGAGATTGGGACTTGGGAGTGATTCAGATCGCATGGCTAAAGCCATTTCAAGCAACGTTTCGATTCTTCTCTGGAACGTGCCAAATATACGTTTTATTATTTTTACATGAATTAAATGTGTTATGACACATATTAATTAAATAAAAGTAATTGGCGCACGCCGGGATTGAACCCGCGACCTTTGGATTCGTAGTCGAGCGTCTTACCACTCGACCATGGAGGCCGTCAAACTAAATTGTGCGCCGTCGGTCTTTCAATTTATTTTGTTTGTATTTATTTTTTTTACTTACCCTTTCAAGTCCCTTCTTTCATTTATTCTTGTTTAAATATAAAATAAATACTACGTCTCTGTAGCAAACTTCACTCACTCTTTTTATATAACAAATTAATTCCATTATAATGTTTATTACTGTACAAATACTTTTTTTTGTTGGTTCAATGTGTGTTTTCTTTTCACATCTGGTTGTAGTATTGTTTTTTCCACAATAACCTTGTTTTTTTCTCTCAGATTACCTCTGTATTTAAATTATTTAAAATACTTATAAAAAAACAATAAGTATGAAATTCGTTGTAACAAAAAAAAAAAAAAAGTAAAATGTTTGTATGTGCGGCTCTCGGGAAAAAAATAGGTCATCAATGCGGCCCGGGTGCAATTTGAGTTGGCCAGGCCTGCCATAGACTGTTTTTTTAACCATGGTGTTCAATTAGACCATCCATGCCATTGATTATAACGATATTGAACTAGTGCTTATTAGTAAAGAATAGCGTTGTGACCGCTTTGAAAGAACTTCTTCAAAGAACTACTTCTTTTGGCAACAGTTCCTACTTCATTCATTGTTCATTGAACAAATACTTCAATTGAAGTAATAGTTCATTTTAGCATTCATTCATTTCAAGAACTTCGTTTCATGGAACAAATAATTTAAATGAAGTTGGCACTTCATTTAAGCGTTCATTCATTTCATTTACTTCATTTCATTAAACAAATACTTCAAATGTTGGTACTTCAATTTGGCGTACATTCATTTCATTAACTTTATTTCATTTAATAAATACTTCAATAAAAGTTAGATTAGAAAGAACTACTTCAATTTGCAGCAGTACAGTTGTGAAGGTAAACTTTAAAGTCTATAAAGAAGTAATTGAAGTCCGACTTCAAAGTATTGATCTAATAGCGAGGAATCAGTTCCAGTTCTTTTCATTTTCAAAGCGCTACCGACTAGTACGTGTTTTTCGGCGAGGAACCGGTTCCAAAAAGAACTGCATAAATAACCAGATAAATTCAAATCTCTTTTTTGCGTGTTCGACTTCAATTGAAGTGTTTACTGCGAAGGGTTCATTTTAAAGAACTACCAATTCGTGAAGCATTCACAAAACATTGAAGTTTTTCCCAACGCTAGTAAAGAAGATCATTTTATTCCTGTGCTGTTACTCTGTAATTATACACTCCTGTTGTTAGTAGTTAATTAGAGTATTTTGAATCATTTCCCATTAAAAGTATTAAAGCAAAAACGGCGGTTTTTTAACGTTCACGAAGTAAAAGCGCCCCTATACCAAAGGAACATTATGTTGGTTAAATTAGCGATCATTACGACTTTATGGCGTTCTAATGTGACCTGTGACCTATAAACGTGCTTTAATTATACCTTATGTTTTCTACCTGATTCCTAAAACTAATCTAGCTGACTCTATTTCAATTCACCAAAACATTGTAATAATATATCCTGTCAATTCCCATGCAGTTTCTAAATCAGATTAAACATGGTATCCAATTACCCGTAACAATATTGTTTTGTCGGGACCGTTGTTTTGCACAAAATTAACATATTACGACCTCCATTACAAATCTCCTTTCATCTCGGTGGACCAATAGAGACCTTATTTACCATCAATAAAATGATCATTGCTCAATGGTTTTGACAGTGGCTTTGATGGGAATAGAACTCGTTACATCGCATTATACGTTATGTTGTATATTGACACTGTGTAAATATTAGGGACTGTGTGTGAAAACAGTTAGATTCATGATTGTACGAACACTGAAAACTTTCCAAAACATGTGCACATGTGTTTCTTTCATTTAAATAAATACAAAATCAAATGTCATTACAAATATCTAAGAACATGTCTATTTAAACTAAATACAACAAATTTGTTTTTTTGTGCCAGCTAAGACTTCCTCACCTCCTTTCTGGCATCATGAAATTTGCATAGAATTTTTAGTCATGACATTCTAGGCAAACGTAACTATTTTTACCCTTAGCTTCATTTATATCATAAACTTTGGAGCTTTAAAATATCAATTTACCCATCGAAAATTAACCATGTTGTATAATGTTTTTTTCAATATATTTCAGTCCATATCTTGGGAGTAACTGGGTGTATAGGTTAATTTATTTATAAATCTAATAAAAACGGTAGGTTGGTTGGGTACATACTAACCAATAAATAAAATTTTAAAAAATTCTGGTGATACTGTTTTGGTTATTTATATATGGCGCCTATTTACCTACTTATTTATATAACGTATATAAAATATAACGGAAAACATCTGTTTTTAACACTCCCGCACTGAAGGGTGGTTTTAATGTCACCCCGGATGAAAGTTTTGTGTTTTTGTGTTTTTTTTATATGAATACCGCACAACAGTCTCAACTGCTCCCAACCGTCTAGAGCCAGTGAGACTATGGCATACCCAAATAGGGTATGTTGTGAGGCTGAAGGTACTAGGGAGAGGAAGGAGATAGGGAAGAGGAAGGTTAAGAAATACCTGGCTTTTCAGATCTGGTTACCAAACACGGCTAAAGCCATATCAAGCAACGTTCCGATTCTGAACGGTGGTCTTTCACCAGGGCGATACTTAGAGTTATCTAAAGTGATATCTTAGGTAAAGATTACTGAAATATTGTGAGTAAACTTCTCTCTAAATATTACCAAAAACAAGTTACGCCGAGGTTATATCGTGAAAACGGTCAAATGGGACAACTACGTTACATTTTATTTTTACTTTCAGGTGCGGAAATGTTAACTAGAATAAACGATGTCTCAAGGTAATATGTACGTTATTGTCTTTGTTGTGCGTCTCATATTGACGTAATGTTAACAGTAAACATCTTAGCACATAATGTCCTTTGTCACTTGGGAGACAAGTCAAGTTTCGTCAATGTTGGATAATATACGGGAATATCCCGCCCCTGGGCTGGCCCTACAACCGCAATGCCATGAACTTTGTAATAGAGTGCTACTAGACTCACATAATTATTTCATTAATACCGTCTTCGCCAGTCCGCCATTGCTTTACTCGGTTCTGCTTTGTCCCTCGTGTACACACTATTACATCCTTTACTGACATTCTAGTTTTCTGGACGGATATTCTGCTAAAAATTTATCATAAACTAATGAAAACTCGACGAACATTAGATATATATTACTTTACCTTGATGAAAGACTAATCGAAGTATATTTCCAAGTCTTTTTGGGAAATTTCTTCAAAATATAATAAAGATTCTTTTATAAATAAATTAATTAATAACAATTATAATTATTTTTATTTTTTTTTTTTTTAATTTCGTAGTTTTTCGGGGAGCCAATATTACTTTTCACAACAAATATCTATGATATATTAATCTGTATGAACTTTTGAAGTGAAATTCAAAGAAAAAATATTTTTTTTGACCATATTAACAATTCATTAAACTACTTCGTTTCAATTACCCCACTTTGGCGCTTTCAAGAAAATATTTTTCTAGTAAGTTTTTACTAACTCTCATTCTTTATTATTCTAACCAAAAGTAAATGAATAATTAGTTTTACCGAAATTAAATAAATATGTTAAGAATTTTAAAACAAAATATATTTCCTACGCATTCCTCAAAATACATTCAATGTTTAGATACCTTGTAAAAACCTAAAGTTAGATTTTTATAACTAAGCTTAGTCGGTTTATCAAGCATTAATAATATTATGTACATACTAATTATTGTTTTACCCGTGAAAACCCACACGATGTAACTTGAATTGTCAGGAAAAAATATTAGCCATTTGATTCCACCCGTTTCAAATAAACAATAATATCTGCTAAAATACTATAATACTATTATAATTTATTAGATAGGTAGCGATTTGAAAAGATTTTTTTTTTTAAATAATCATTTCAGTTAACATCAGTTCCAAATTTGAAAAGTTCACACTCATACAGGCGTACGTACTCATAAAGAAAAATATTTAGTATTAAATTTACTTGTAGAATAATAATACACTGTTCTCAAGATAAACTAAGCATTTTCGCTCCAATGAGATACGACCTTAGTTACTAACATGCAATTCCCCTAGAGGTCATAAAATACCTAGCGTTATTTATTCCTTACGATAATGGTTCAACTTTTCTTGGTATAATATTTTTACAGAAGTCGTCGCTGAACCAGAACGTAAAGTTTATCCCTCTTAGCTGTTTCGCCTTGCTCCACTGCATCCAGAAAACTCATAAAACATCAGAAAATCGTCAATCATCTCTAGCTTTTAACGTGAATCAAATGAATGTTTCGGTCTGGTAACTTTAATAAATTACATATTTTTTTATTCTACTGAAATCAATATTAGCCGTTGAAAAAACTCTCAAATAGTAACCTCTGGTATTATGAAATGTACACCACTCTTTTTGTCAGCGCGATTTAAGTCAATCAACTTGTTCAACTCAATTACTATTCCCTATATACCTATTGATTTGTACCAAATACCAATACAAGTTTGAGGCAAAAATGCACTTATCGATTCCGATATGTAAAAAAACAATGGATCAGCAAACTTAATATATCAAGGAATATTTAGGAATAAAATTCTTCAAAAGTTTACTGGAAAAATAAAATTGATTAATGATGATCTCAAAGAATTCAAAACACAATAAAAAACGCTAATAATGAAAGCTTATTTATAAAAAATATTTAACACTTTACAATTTAATGAATTATCTCTTTTTGTATTACCTACTGTAGGATAAATAAATAAATAATTCTTGACAATTTAAAAATAAAAAAAACATATCAAAACAAAAACTTTTTTTTAAAAAGAGCATTGTCTTTTTTATCATAAGCTATGAAGTATTGAAATCCTTTATCATTTTTTTTTAAACTTGCAACATTTATTTTTTATTATTTTACTTTAAAACACATTTTTTATTAGTTGGTAAATTGCCTGATATTTTTTATGACATTGCATTCCCGATGGGTTATTAAAACTTATTTTGATTCAACTGCTTGAAGAAAAAATATGTTGAAATATACTGAGACTGAGATTTTGGTTTTGTCACTTTCTTGTGGGAATTGACTTGTGCTTAACATTTTTCAATTATCACGTAAAAGTACGATTATGTGTTTGGTGTTTATTATATTATCACTTCACTATTTTAGCTGTCTTGAGTATTAGTTATTTAACTATCAAGCTAAGCAAAAAAAATAAATTGAACATTTCTAAAAGTTTTTTATGTATTCGCCTTGTTTGTAGATAGTACAATACCCCTCGAATGACTTTCCCCATTTCTTCATCCTGTGTAAATTAGCGTACCTCGACTCACACTCAGTCGAAGTATTAGTCCCGACTGTTCTTCTCTGCTTCTTCTTCTCAACCAAACTACTCTGTGAACTTTTGGCAACTTCTCCCAAGTGGGTGCAACTTATGCGAGAATTCCCCCAACAATATGCTGAAATTATCCCCGCACGAACTCGGCTAATTTCGTATGTTGCGCTTTTAAAGTCTCGCCTGTCGTGCGGTATTTGAATTAAGTGATGAACGGCACAGCGGAGTGCACTTTTCTTCGGTGTTTTGATGTGACTGTTTTTTGTATAAAGACGACGGTGACAAAGAAAGGTTCCAAGATGAGTTAGATATGAAAATAAAGCAGATTTTTTGTAAATTGAAAGCCAAATGGGTAACTAAATAAACGATAAGAATGTATTTTAAAGCGTCGTTTTTTGTGAACAACAAACCTCAATGGCGCTTTACAACTTAATTTATCTCATCTACAACTACAACTTATCACCATGATTAGTGAATAATAACTATTGACTAGCAAACAACAACCTATAGTTAGTGCCTATCAACTAAAACCTATAACTGTTGACATACAACATGACTTATGACTTTTAACTAACAAACCAAATTCAATAACCAACACATCAACTGTCTTCTTTTTCTTTGCTTTAACATTTTTTTCATATTTTATACACAAATACTTTTCATCTGCATTTTTTATACCCTTCACTTCTAGTAAAAAAAAATAATCTGTTAACCTAAACATGCACTGTTTTGCCCATATTTGAACATTTGTTCATGATTTATGATTTCAAATAGTTTTAGTTTGCATACGTGTCTGTTATGTTCTCAATATTATTATTATTTTCTGGTTGTTATAAGGTTAAGTTATTTAGTGTGAAGCCTCTTTATTATTACAATTAAGACTTATAAGTTGTGCCCTTCAACTAAGATGTATAGCTAGTGATTTTCAACTAAGAATTAACAAATTTATCGCCAAACTTACAATATTAGATTTTTATACAAGTCTGCAAAGTAGTATTCAAAACGTTCCAAAATATATTATTATGTTCCAATTGAATCTCAATAAATTATTGTTTTCAAGTTAGCAGTGCATACTTAATTTGTGTCAAAGTAAATGAACATAGCATTTTTATGTTAAAAAAACGTTTTTTGTTTTTTTAATTTGTTAAGAAAGCTTATTTAGAAAAAATATTAAGCCGAGAAGCAAAATGGAATTTTTTTAATACGTATTTTACCAGCTTGTTTACATAGGAACTGTGGACAAATTTCAAACAAGCAACTTTAAAAAGAACGGAGGTACAGTACTACAACTTGTATCGGATGTTTTTTGGGCTGTCCAGGTACTGCAGTCTCTCAGAATGTTCCCAGAAGGGTGAGTTGCTGGATTGAGAACCCTCATTGCAAAAATAAACTGCCTATAAAGATACATTTAACACCTTCGAGTCCATGTTTCCAACATGGAACTCAAAATAAACATAGAGAAAATACTAACGGAACTCAACAAAATTAGCAGCACAAAAGCTGCCAAAGAAGCTAAAACCGAAATAGAATCAATACTTACAAAAATTGAAGATTCATATGAACTTGAAATAACGACATTAAAAACAACAATAATTGATCTACAAAAAAAGTGATTAAAAAATCAAGAGGATTACATCAACAAATTGGAAACACTGATTGAAAAAGTATCAAATGAAGAAAAGAAAAAGCTATGCAATGGTGGTCAGGGAAAAATCTCATCCAATACCAAAAACCAAATTTGCCATATTAATTTCTTCAAATGAAAACAAGACTACAGATGAAATTGAAAAAATCATAAAAGATAAAATAAAAGTATCCAAACTAGGAATAGGAATTTCTGGATTAAAAAAAACACAACAAAATAAAATAATACTCACATGTGAAAAACAAAATGATGCCGAAAAAATAATAAATGAATTTAGCAAACATCCAAATATTGGAATAAACGCAAACGAAATTAAAAAAAAACCCTGCATCATAATCAAGGGAGTCGATGCTGGATACAATGAAAAAGATTTTTTAATAGATATGTTGAATCAAAACGAAGACCTAAAAATGCTATCTCCTTGGAAACCAATAATGACCAAATAAATGTTATAAAAAAGCTTAAAAACAAAAAAACGGACAAACTGGCAAATTTTATCATACAAACAACACCAACACTAAGAAAAATAATAATCTCGAAAGAAAGAATCAATATTGGATTCACAAGAGCCCACGTAGAAGACTGCGATCCCCTGATGCAATGCTACCACTGCCTCGGTTACGGACATACCTCACCAAGGTGCCTAGAAAGCATGAAGAGTCCCAGATGCCTCCACTGTGCAGAAGAGCACAAAGTCCAACACTGCACAAAACAACAAGAGCCTGCAAAATGCCACAACTGCACTAACAGAAAGGGTTATCAAAATGAACATCCAGCCAACAGTCACTTATGTGAATTTCGCAAGAAAATGCTACAAAATGCGCAAATGCGAATTGAATATGAGTAAGTCGCACTTCGCCTACTTATTTTCTTTTTATCTTACTTAATAAGAATTATTTCTTCACTGAGAAATTAGATAAAACTCTTAATATTTCTGAATATATTTGTTCTACTATAAATCATTGTAATAACATCCTTGATAAAATACCAAATTCATTCCCAATATTACAGTTTAATATCAGATCAACGAAACGAAACTTTAACGAGTTTTTATTTTCAATTAATTTATTAAATTATAAACCGGACGTCATCGTGTTAAACGAAACACCTGCCAGCGATTACAATACATTCTGTATACCTAATCATAGTCACATTATAACCTCCTGTACGATTTATAGAAATAGCGATATTGTTGTATTTATGATTTCTTGTTATTCAAACATCACAGTGCAAGAAATACCTTTACATCGAGTAAATTGCTTGTATTATATTGCATATTTATCATATTTTTTACAAAATTACTTTAAATGGATGACTTCATAGCTAATGAACTAGAAAATAATTTAAAAATTCAAGAATTTGAATGTGAATGCACTGATACATGTAATGAAATTATTTCTAAGAACCTTAATGGTCTATTTATTATGCATACAAACATACGTAGCATGCAAAAAAATTTCGATGAATTTATACTAAAAATAAATAATTTGAATAAAAAACCGGACTGCATAGTACTATCCGAAACATATACAAACATTGAGTCGCCTTCATATCACTTACCAGAATACAATTATGTTACAACCAAAATAGACATCAATAAAAAATAGTGGGCTCGTAATATTTGTACACAGTAAATTTAGTATTGTTAAAATAACTGAGCACCCTATACATTTAGTAAACTGTATCGAGATACAAATTAAAGTCGACAGAATGATGTACCATATACTGGCTATTTATAGAAAACACGGCTCGAACATTACTTCATTTATTAATGAATTTAAATACATATTATTAAAATTAAAAAATAAGTTATGCTTCATTGCAGGAGACTTTAATTTAAACATTAACGAAAAAACAGAAAATAGTATCAAGAATGAATATATTAATTGTATGACTGAACTAAACTTCATATCGTGTATAAATAAAAATACTAGAGAAATAAAGGGGTCATAATCCATCTTGCTTGGATCATATCTGGACAAATGTAAATATTAAAGATCTTCACAAAGTTAAGTCAATTATTTGGAAAACTGATATAACTGATCACCATTCATGTATACTTCTGTATGATAACAAAATAAAACCTAAAAATTATAATTTAAAAATAAAAAAGGCAACTACAAATTTAACTATTTTATCTTTCTATTATGTAAACTTCGTAATATATTAACTTTGGAACAGTTCCCTCCCTTAAACATGTTTCTGTATTATATACTGTCTCACTCTATCATTAACTGTTGTACCTATATACCTGTTAACTCTGTATTTTTTCTTTGTGGTTGGCCTTCATCATAATAAATTCTGTGGTTTTAAAACAAAGTATTCTTTTATTTAATATAATGTCCAACCACCATGTGATTGCTTCGTACGAAAAAAAAACTAAAAATTATAATTTAAAAACAAAAAACTAAAATTGTATCTGAAAACCTAAAAAGAACTTTGGAACAGTGTCTTAAACAGTAATGATACCGAAACATGTTCGAACAACTTTGAAAAAGAACACATTAAAAACTCGACTGTTTGTTCATAAAATCAAAATTTAGATGTCTGAAACCTTGGATTACCCCCGGACTTATAAAATCTATCAGAAATAAAGAAAAATCTCTATAAAAACAACACTAAAAAATCCCCAAAATGAAATAGCATTAACTTTTTACAAAAAATATAAAAATAAGTTAACTTCCTATATTAAAAAAAAGCAAAGAAGAATTTTTCAAAAATAAAATATTATCTGCACAAAACAACCATAAGCAAATGTGGAAAACAGTTAATTTGGCTATAAACAATACAATAAAAACGCAAAACATAAAATACATCGAACATGAAAATAAAATCATAGATGCTAATATACAACCTAAACAATGTGCAAACATCTTTAATTCATTTTTTGCTAAAGTTGGAAAAAATCTTGCAAATAATATCCAAAAACCTTCTAACCAGAAAAAGCAAATAATTGAACATTTACAAACATACAAAAAACTTTCAAACTTTAAAACAACAACAGAATGTGAAATCTTAAGAATAATAGAAAACATGAAAGGTGGTTCATCTCCCGGATTCGATAATATTACGATGAATATTCTAAAATCCATGAAACTTCACTTGATAAAACTCATAACCCATTTAATAAATCTGAGTTTAATAAATGGAATATTTCCAACCAATTATAAGAACACAATAATTTCACCTATTTATAAATCTGGAGATCCTCAACAAGTAACTAATTATCGCCCAATCTGTCTAATTTCTAACATTGGAAAAATTTTTTTGAAAAAATAGTAAAAAAACAATTGGTAAATTTCCTAGAAAGTAATAAATACTACACAAAAACCAGTTTGGATTTATAAAATCACTCAGCACCCAAGATGCTATTGCTAATGTAACGTCATACATTTATAAATCATTAGATAACGGTAAGAAATGTGCGGGTATATTTATCGATCTCAGAAAGGCTTTCGATAGCATATCCCATGAATTGCTACTGAAAAAATTAAATAATATTGGAATAAAAAGACAACGCAATTAAATGGATTACCAACTACTTAAAAAATCGCCGTCAAGTCGTAAAAATTAATCGTGTCAATAGTGATCAACAAATTTCAGACTTTGGAATCCCCCAAGGTACAGTGCTAGGACCGATCCTATTCACAATATATGTTAACGATATTTTTTTCAAACACTACATGGACAAATTACCTCATATGCCGACGATACAGTACTGATAATAAATGATAATACGTGGGACAACGTAAAATCAAAGGCCACTGAAGACATAAACACACTTAAGACTTTTTTTCGACATTAATTTGCTATCACTAAATAGTGATAAAACATTTGTAGTTCCATTTGCAATACATACAAACGATACCCCCAAAAATTTTGACATAATCATACATAACGATAATTTTACAACTCACAATAAAAGTGATTGCTTTTTAAATTGCACAATACTAAAAACAACAAATAAAATTAAATATCTGGGAATAACTATCGATAAAAATCTGAAATGGAAGGACCAAATATGTGAAGTTGTTAAAAAAAATCAGAAAACTAATATATATATTTTTAAGAATCAGAATTTTTTTGTCGATAAAAAACCTATATTTAATATATTATGCCTTGGTGCAATCCACTTTACAATATGGTATCATTAGTTGGGGATCCGCATATAAATCTAACCTTATTCCAATAGGAATTGTACAAAGGTTGATTATTAAAATTATATTGAAAAAACCTTCAGACTACCCAACTGATCGCCTTTTTGAAGAATTTCAAGTACCTACATTTAAAAACCTATACATTAAAAATTCAATAGTTCAAATCATTAAAGAAAAAGACAAATACCATTTTTTAACTGAAAACCGAACTCGACTTAAATATATTTTTCCATGCCCAAAACTAAATAGTTCATTTGCTCAACTTCATTATACTTACCAAGGACGATCTTTTTTCAATCGACTACCAGAAGAAATCAGAAGCATTATTGATAAAAGCCAACTATTTAACTCTATTAAGAAATATTTTAAAAACATTCTCAAAAAAAAAGTCTCAAATTGAATTGAATGAATGAATCTTTATATCCCATTTACTAACAATATGTACCATAGCGCATTTTTTGATCAATAATAATTAATGTACACTCCTCTTCCATACACAAGCTTTTGCTTCTAATGGAAGAGTACTATATTATATTTGAAAAAAAAAAAAAAAATATATCATGATCTGATTGTAATTAACATGTGAAATAAATAATAAAAAAAAAAATAAAAAAAAAAAATATATATGTAAAAAAATGAAATTAAAAAAAAATGTTTTCTAAGAAAAAAAATATCAAAATTTTCAGAAAATTCCAAAACTTGCTTGAATCAGGCCATTTAGGTTGCTCCGTATGTTTATTGTTGCAAAAAGAGCCTTTAAACATGGGTGACGTTCTTTTATAAATCATTATTATTTCGGTCGAGGACAAAGACTTTTTGGAAATACTCTTTTAATAACTCTTTTTAACTAAAAGTTCATGAAAAGTATTTGAATATGAAACTTTGCCCAGTTCAAATGGAACGAATGACCCGCTGCCTAACTCAACTAATAAGATAAGATTGGCTCTTCACGCGTGAGATATAAATTCCCCACGGCCACTAGATGGCGCTGTGTACCCAGGGAGAAGAAGAGTATAGAGGATAAGTAGCAAGAGAAACGAGTTGAAGCAATGGTAGAATATTTGCACAGAACCAAGAAAATGACAGAGTGGAAAAATTAAAATTTTTGGTAAGGGAGGTTTCTCATGAATTATTTTTTTGTCTTTATGTTTTATAAATACAACATTTTTATAGTTATTGTTAAGTTTATTCTAGTAAGTTTTAAATAACCAGTGCATTTTTTATATTATAACGGTTAACATGTTAAAAGAAATAACAAGCACTAGATCTCTAAAACAATCATGTATAAGATCATTTAATGTCCTAATTTGTAATCCGAATGGGTAATTAAAAAATGTGCATAATACCATTATATTCAATTCCCTATCTAAATACATTAGAAATACGCAAACTAAAGGTTACTTCAAAAGTAAGATTTCACTTGTTTATTATGAGAATTTCATAATGTTTATTACTATATCATAAATATATTTATATTATCTACTAGTTATTATCCGTGAGTGGCCAAGAAAAAATATTCTTCCACCCATTTCAAATATAGAATTATGTCTTGATAAAACTCATTCTCGGGAGGTACTTCATTGAGTAGGCTAGAATTTGAAAACGATGTTTTTAGAACTTGATAATTTCAATTAACATCAGCTCTAAACTTGATAAATTGATATTAACAGAGGAAGTTATTAATTGTTATGTATTTTTTGTTTAAATTTAACTGCTTTAAAATTTGGAGCAGCTGATCTCAATTGTTACGTCCGGGAGTTTTCTATTGAAAATGGAAAAATCCATACCAAAGTAGTCGGTGGTGAAGTAATTTTAGTATGTAAGATGATATCTATTAATTAAATTATACGTGCGATAAGTGTTTTCAATTAAAGATTGGTAAAGATTGGTTTGACGGTCCTCCGCCATGGACGTCTGCGCGTTTTCGACCAGTGAGCGTTGCGCAGTGCAGCGGATTGAGCATACGGTCAATTACGAGAACCGTGACTAGTTATATTGGATACGGAAGGTTTAATGGACTGCACCTCGCGGTTGTCAGTGTGAGACTAAAGCGGTAGAGAGCGCGCACCATTCGTGTACGAAACAATTTGACTTTCGAATATAGCGAACTTCCACTCTGAAATAATCATCGCTCTCTGTCCGCAAGAGTTATCATTTCGGGCCTTTTCTCCGCATTTATCGGACGCGGACCCCTATTCTTCATTTAGCCTACGCCGCTGTCAAAATATTATAGGGGTAGTTTTCAAACATATTCCAAAGGGCTCGGATTAACATTATTATTATTTGTAGTTGGTTGTTAGCTCAGTTGTGAAAATCTCTGAAGCCTAAATCATAAACTAGGAAAGTTTGATTTAAGACTGGAATTAAAATCTTGTTCGAGAAAATTATTTATTTGCACAGTATTCACAAACAAAAGTTTTCGGGTTGAATGGAGGCAGAGGCACGTATAAGCTTTTCAATATTTGACCTGTACCTTCAAACTTATGTCAAATATTATGTCCTTCTTCTTGATGACGATCGCGACCTGCACTCCAACTACCCTGGTAAACGAGATTTCCCCACTCCTAACGGACCTCCTCTGCATGAAGAGGCGCGGACACTGTTACAAACTCCTGTGATATTTGATAACTGCAAAGCATCGGTAACCTTCCTCTTCTTCTTCTGTCTCCCACTTAGCCAGGACCACGTGGTTTTCCAGGTTCATGTTTTCAAATAGTTGAACAACGTGTCCAAAATATTTTAGGAAACATTGTAGGCGGACAGTCGATACCCTTTTATGGATGCCTGGCACTTCCAGAATGTCTTTCGTAGATATTATTGCTAGCGCCACTCTCGCAAACGAGTTCATGGCACATTCTGTTTATTCATTCCCCAACTCTATTTAAATTAAATTTTTGATTTTATTATTGTAGCTTGAATTTAATCGAGCATCACATTTTGTGTTTTGATGGCCAAATACAATGACGTTACAAATATATAGACACGTTATAGGCTTAGAATATTAACACAAAATGTAGCAAGTAACAAACATACTTACGTGATCACTAAATTCATCATTCAAATATCGGTCATTTATCATCATATTTGACGAAGATAGACATTCATAGATAATATGGGTATGAACGAAACAGATGTAGTATCCGACTGCGTTCCGTACTTTGCTAGTAGCGTTGAATGCTCTGGAAAGAAGATATCACTTCTTTTCCTCGCTTACGCAAAGACGTAATAATGTTGGTCAACAATGGAGAAAGTTGTGTTGTCTAAAATAATAAGTAAATTGTAATTGTATTTTAAAAATCAAATGTTATTCCTTGACTTTTAGTAGTCTTTGCAGTGTAATTAAAACACTTTCTCATCACACACAAGGGCATTTTGCCACTTATTTTTGTAATTTGATTAGATAAAACAACCTCAAGTGAAGCGTGACAGTTTAGTACTAAATAGGCTTAAACACCGATCACACCAACTAGCGTGGTTTTTGCTTGCCACTTTCAGAGAGCTACAACGTGTCTATATATTTTTGTTACGTTATTGGCCGAATACGGAGCTTTCCTTTATATCTACAAGAACGTACAAAGCTTAACACCACTGGGTTATCTATTACGTAAATAATTATTAAAAACCAAACCCATTAATTAAATGTTATTGATTATACCTAAATATCTTTTGGTAATCCGGTGAACCATAAAAAACAAAAATAGGCAAAAATGTTTTTTGAGATAAAACCTATTTTTTTAAATAGGGGAAATAAAAAAAAATCTTTCCTTCTCTTTCTTAAAAGACATGAGAAGGTTCCTTCAGAGCATTTTGAAGGGTGTTAAGTAGAAATTAACATGAGACTTAAAGAGACTCTTTTGATGTTCTAGAATGAGGAAAACACGAGATGAAAATCTTCCTCGAATGAGTCGCTGAGCGTAATAATTAGTACGAAAAATTTCTCCTAGACACTCTAAGGTGCTGTCCTGTGACCTTGCCACGGCACATTTAGAGCGTGAAAATGGCGGCATTATAGATAAAATAATTTTTTTAAGCGCTGTATTTATCTTGTGATGTGATATGTTTTGCATTTAAGTAATTGATCTGTTAATTTCACTTTCATCGGCGAAATCCGAAAAAGATGATGAATTATAAAAAAATACATATAATTCCCATCATTGGTTGAAAGATTTTATTTTGTTAAAAAAATAATAATTCATAAATATCTCTTTGGAGTGCTTAAAACTGTAATATTTTACCACGTTATTTAAATCTCGTTTGTGAATGGTTTGTTTTATGATTCGTTAATCTCATATTTTCGTAAGAGAATAAACTTTTTTGATATTGCAAATGTCAACATTTTACGTAACATTTTTTTATTTATTTTTTTACTAACATTTAAATCCTGCTAAATTACGTCTGTAGTTTGTCAGTAGGTATAAATTAATAACGCTAAGGTTTATTTGATACATTTTGAGATATTTTTTATAACTAGTATTATTAATTATAAACAATATGATTTCGAATGTGATGTGAGTACGTTTATTCTAACATTTAAAAATTATTAATGTTTATTTTTAGTATGCACATCTAATGAATTCGTAGCACCGCTCTTTATATTATTAGTTGGAAGTGTAATCATTGTCTTCCGAGCGGTTAGTTGATCGGGGTTCGATTTTCGGTCGTGGCATTATAAATTTTATTTTTAATATAAAAATATATTTTCAAAAATAAACTTAGAATAAGATTTTTTTTTTCTTAACTATACTTTATTTTTATTAAAAAATATTTGAACTTACCTACTAAATATATATATATTTATTTTTTAAATAAATCAAAATTCATAATGTTAAATAAAAAAAATGTAGGTGTGAAAAGCAAGCACGAGAATTTTCTCAATTAGGGAGGTAATTTTCATTAACTAGAACCTAGACATTGCATATAAAACTGAATTAATGTTTATTTTTGTACAATTGATTAAATAAATATAAAATAAATAAAATAAAAATATTGAAAACCAATATCAGATAGAACCAGACTTGGTAGGATCCCTACACTTTCGACGCTAACCTAAAGCAATTAAAGGCAGAAACAAAGAAGAGCAACTTTTTCCACCAAGACTCAACTTGGAGCCCAGGGATTCTAGCCTTTCCTTTGTAATATTCCATGATTTTCCACGGGTCGGCGCTAATTTTAAATAATTTGTTTTGAGTACGTATGACCGTACGAGTGTGAACTGTGGAAAAAAAAATATATAAAAAAAAATTTAGAAGTGATGTTTATTAAAATTATCAAATTTAAAAAAATATCTTTTCACATCCCTACCTAACTAATAAAGTACCTACATATAAAAGAATGTTCTGTATTTCAAATGGGTGAATAAAACCAACAAATATTTTTTCTTGGCCAGTTAAGTTACAACCCGTGTTTTTTGTGGGTAACTAGAATACAATAATGTGGGCAAATTCATAGGTAAAAAAGAAAAAAAGTTTCTCTCTTATTTGAAACCACATATTAAATCAAGGTTTTCTCATAGAAAGCTAACCATAGAGAAAATAACCCAGCAGCCTTGACCTTGACCCAAATGGCCGATTTCAGTTGTCTTTCCATAGAGGGGATGTTTTCTGAATAAAGCCGGAATAAAAGGAGAGCCTGAACTGAAAGGCCGTAGGTGAAAGTAGTGATTAATATTTGATGAAAGCGCTTTTATGAACCATGCCGCTGGTGGATGTCTAGGCCTGTGTCAACCCTCGCCATTCATCCCTTACTTAATATTCATTGTGCGAACGGAATGGGTTATTCAATGATATGAGTATGGCTGGGAATCAGGTGATCGCTTACATTGGGTATTTATTAATTTCGGTAATGAGTTTTCAACTTGAGAAACAATATTTTTAAATAAGTAAATTGTGATGAATTTTAAAGTGTTAACCTTACTTCGAAAAGTTCGTATGTCTAATTATTAAATAAATGAAATAGCGATAATTTAGTACTAACATTTTGAAAATTGATGTTAAAACAGGACTTTCTAAACTGGAAAAACAATACGAACTGGATATTTGGATAAATTGCCTATCTTGAAATATCGGCTTTAGGGTGAATATTAATATTTAAATTGCGAAAAACTTTTACTCAACATCTTTATGGTATTATAAACTGTTGGCATCCCAAGTGGAATTACTTAATCCAGAGTTTGGAGCGTGGTGCGAGGCTGAATTTCGTGGGAATGGAAAAGGAAAAAAATACTGCTAGATCAAATATGGCTAAAACTATAACACGTATTATTTTACCTTCAAAAATACATTTAAGTAGTTAAGTACTGTCAGCAATAAAACCAAACCTAAAGTTACAGGTGTTCACTAAGATCCTCAACAAGCGTCCATTCCGGACACTAATAGTATATACTCGTATGTCATTGATTTACTTAAAATTGTACCAGTCTGAAGATGCCAGTCATAAGGTAAAACCGGGCAGGTCTTAAATTTAAAAAAATACTAGAATAAAGATAAAAGTTTGTATTACTAAAATCACTTTAAAATTGTATATTATGTGTAAAAGTGTATTATTTTGTTTTGTAACCATAACCTCTAGACTCCACCGATGACTTCAGCCACGTGTTATATAAAATCAATGATTGTTACACGTAAAAAACACGGTATGCTTAAAAATTATGCATCAGTAGGAATGTAGGTATATACGAGTAGTATTATCCAAATTGTATAATGCTAGCAGCTTTTTCGACTGTTCAAGGAGCGAGTTGAAGATTTGTCAATGCACAATTATTGATAATGATCATCTGATACTAATAAATTGTTGTTTGAACATTTTTCACAAGTCAAAGTAAAAAGTGATTCCGCGAAGAAAGTCGAAGTTGTTTGATTGTTGTGTCGTTACCACCAGATGCTGCAGAATGTACAATACGTTTAATACATTCCAGGCATGCCCACATCACTGAAGGTATTTTATTCTTCATCGCGTGTAGGAATATTTAATACGGTTTCGGCACTCAGCCTAATGATACGTATTATAATAAGTGAGCGTAAATTAAGTTAATTAAGGAATGAAAAGCGTTACGTGTACGCTATTTTGTAATGCGGAGCGAAAAGAGAATTCGTAAATATACCTTGGGAAACGCTTTTAGCCTCTGAAGAGATAAACCGATAGAATTGTATTATAGGCATGTCCGTATATCCGAAGTAAGCTCAAAGTTTCCTTACTTCTGTTTAAATAAATCCAGCTTTTTCGCCCATGTGATGTCGCACTACCCCTACTTAAACATTTTACATGCAAAAAAATAGTAATCACTAACAAAAAATCATTTAATACACATATCTTCGCTAAAAAGGAATGTTGTCACTTTTTGCTCCTCGAGCCGCTGAGGCGGTAACCGACCGGCTGCCGCTGACTCAGCACATTCCACACGCTAATAATAAAAACCTTTTTTCCCCCTTAAATGGTAACATCGGCGTGATTTGAAAACAACCTCCTTTTTCACATTTCGATGTTTTTATCTCGAGCGGATAATTAATTGCATTGACCTATCTGGTACCTAGGAGTCGAAAGTTGTTATGTATTTTCGAAACTTCAGTTTTATTTCAAATCGGTATATATCACATTTCTAGGGATTTTCCATTCAGTGATTTTAGGGTACCCGTTTAGGCGATGCCATTAATTCGCATAATACAAATAATACCTTCATATAAAATTAGCAAGTCATTTTAAGTACTGAGGTTAAATTGTTTGAAGTCTTTTGCGTGTGCTGTGACCGCGATAGCCTTTCATGATGCTGTTTGGATTACTAAAGGTGAAGCATTTATGAACAATCCACTGAATTAGCGGTTATCTAGTGGCTAGTAAAAAACACAAAAATAATTTTTCAAAATGTTATTATTTTAACGGAAACAATAATAATAATAATAAAAATATATTCCAGAAGTTATGCAGGAGTAGGGCAATGCAATACCTTCCATAATTGCTAATAATCAATAGTTACAAAAACAGTAAAATACAAGTTGTGATAATAACAAAAATAAAAAACATAAATTCGTAAGAAACAAATAAATCAAATAGTGAGTATCATTTTAATCGAGCGTGCTCCAGGGTGGTCTCCGCATCATCTGAATCCACCGTGCGTTGAAAGGAGAGCTGAGCCATTCAGATGCAGCCACGACAATGATGTTGTTTGAATTCCGTGTCCTCCCCCAGAAGCTGACAAGTCGGTGACGAAGTAAGGCGGGAAATGAGTAACATAATAATAATTATAATAATTAATAGTAACTAATAACACCATCCGATTGGATGACGTTGAATGGTGGGTGAAGGAAAGGGCTATGAAAATAAACTTCTAACTGCTGGTCTTGAAGAGGCTAAAATCTTATTTGCTCTTAATCATTTTTTTATCTTCTACAATATTGTATACGAGTCATTTCACGTGAAGAACGTAAATAGAATAATGAGTCAAATAAAATAAGAACGCTATTTAAAAATGCTGTTTTAAGTTTTAACCTTGAAGTAACAACATATGGAGGGAGAGCTAATTATTTTTACCCAACCTACACAAACTTGCGATAAATCACTTTCTCCGAGTTTTTACGTCGTACACCACGAGAAAGAAAGAAACAACAAATTTCATAAGCCGCTTCTATATACTGTCGCAATGATCTTAAGCTCCAGGTTCACCGCGGGACTCCGCCCATATTTTTTACCATACCACTAAACATGACACAACTAAACGGTTTTTTAGGTTATATGCTATATTTTTGTTGATAAAAATACTGTGAAAAAGTGGCCATACGAATAAATAAAAACATTGTGTCGATATGTGATATGAATGGATGTATAAATACCGTTGCCTTAGTCTTAGCCACGCCCAGGTGTGCCGAGTCAGGTTAAAATCATCAAAAACAAGTCAAAAACTGACTTCACTGCCTTGGATAATAGATACTACTCTATGTACTCTAAGGTGAATAGCCAGCACGGTTTTTCCCTTTGTGCCCATCTTTCTTACGATTCACAACATTACCCAAATTTACGATGTCGTCGTTTTAGTGGCTCTGAGCAGTTGAAATCTTTGAGGTTTTAGAGGTTTAAAAAATTACTTTCTCTCAATCGGCGAGAAGTATAAAGTGATAAAACTATATAAATACAAAAACGAGTACTTTGGTGGGTAGATCGTAGATTTTGGACGGGTAACCATTTGTAGGAAAAAAAAACCCAGCAGGTAATCATAAAAAATCCAACCTTTTTTACAAAAATCAGCATTTCCTTTCAATTTTATTGACAAATGATAGCTGACAAAAGAATTTTCTGAGTCTGATCTCTTTTACTTATACCTCATTTCGCATCATTCATATTCTTTGGTGTTATGGTTGCAAACCGAGATGACAAGGATTGATTTCCATCGATATCACCGCACAGATCTGTCCGCTTGCATCTACTGCGGTTCACGAAAAATGCTTTGATACGTTTTATGATATTTTCATAGCTAACCAACCATGAAAATGCATTATCCTGCAGTTCGGTGGACAGTATATAATATCGTGGTATTATTTGAGTTGACGAATGGTGTGATTGGCAGAGACGGAATACTAAGATTTTTCATTCATTGTTTTCGAAAACATTTTTCATTCGTAGTATATCTTTTGGTCACAATTTTGTGAGCAACATATATTATTTAATGTATCTAGATTCCAGATTTGATATATAAATCAGTTGTTACACATTGTCAATAATAGAGACGGTGCATTTTTTAAGAAGTGGAAAAATAAACCAAATGCATCTGAAATAAACAAAATATAAACAATTTAAATTCAGTTGTCTTTCGTCGGCTTACTCAAGGCCGGTCTTCTGCAGGCGTAATTAGAGCAGTTTGCTCCAGGCGCGAATTGGTAAGGCGCTGAAAGTACCTAATTACCGCCTTTTTACGCGCTTAGTGCCTTTAAATATATATAAAATAAAATAAAAACCTACTATTTATGGACTGTAATCGAACCCGCAATTTCCCAGCCCGACGATGCGGATTTTTGATCCGCACCTCTCGTTTAATACTTGATACAAGTTGATATTTGATGGCCTCCATGGTCGAGTGGTAAGATGCTCGACTACAAATTCAAAGGTTGAAAAACTTTTATTTAATTAATATGTGTCACAACACATTTGATTCAAACAAAAATAAAAAAAGTATATTTGCAGCACGTTCCAGAGTGATAGATACTCATAGTATCGCCCTGATGAAATACCACCATTCAGAATCGGAACGTTGCTTGAAATAGATTTAGCCGTGTCTGGTGACCAGATCTGAATAGCCAGGTACTCTCCAACCTTCCTCTTCCCAATCTCCTTCCCCTCCCCACTACCTTCAGCCTCACAACATACCCCATTTGGGGATACCATAATCTCACTGGCTCTAGACGGTTGGGAGCAGTTGAGACTTTTGTGCGGTATTCAAAAAAAAAATAATAATAAAAATATCTATCTTCTGTTCGAACGAAAAATTCACACTAGATGTTTAAAAAAGACAAAAATGTGTAAAAAAAAAGCAGCGCAAATGAAAAATTGGCGCAAATTTAGTTAAATGAAATATAAAGAAAGCGCTAATCAAATTTATAGTGATGTCGCAATTTTACAGAAATACCAGGGATTTTGAAAAAAAAAAACGAATTTTAAACGCGCGTTTTTGTTTTGTTTAGCTAATATTTTTTTAAACAATTCAGTTTATCATTCTTAACAGAATTCCAAAGGTTCACTTCATTTGGCTGCTTAGAGCCTGAGAAAACGGCATCTGATATCCGACCCCAAGCCTCGCATTTTGTCCACAAAGTGATTTTTTTTTTGACAAATGTTACTGTTGGAGATTTTTTTCATTAAATCGTTTAGTTCATCGTTTCTAACAGAATTTTAAGGTTTCACTTTATTCGGTTTGATATGAAAGATCCTTAGATAGCGGCATCTGATGTCCGACCCCAAGTCTCTTGTTTTGCACACAAAGTGGTATTTTTTTTAACAAAGGTTACTTTTGAAGATTTTTTCTCATTTCGAACAGAATTTTAAAGATTTACTTCATTCAGTTCCAAAAAGCCAGAGAAAACGACATCTTTTGTCCGACCCCAAGTCTCGCATTAAGCCCACAAAGAAGTTTTTTTTTTTTAAATGTTACTTTTTGAGATTTTTTTCTATCAGTCGTCTTAAGTTCATGATTCTTAATAGAGTTCCAAAAGTTCAACTTATTCGGTTGCTTAGAGCCAGAGAAAACAGAATCCAATGTTTAACCCCAAGCCTCACATTTTGCCCACAAAGTGGTATTTTTTTTAACAAAAGTTACTTTTGGAGATTTTTAAAAATTTATTCGTCTAAAGTTTATCATTCAATACAGAATGTTAAAGGTTTATTTCATTTGGTTCCATAGAGCCTGAGAAAATGATATCTAATGTATGATCCCAAGTCACGCATTTTTTCCACAAATAAGTTTTTTTTTTTTTTTTAAATGTTACTTTTTGAGACTTTTTTCATTTGGTCGTCTATAGTTCATCATCCCTAATAGAACTCCAAAGGACTTTATTCGGCTGCTTAGAGCCTGGGAAAACCATATCTAAAGTCCGATGTCCTAAAGTCTGTTAAATTTGGCATGTGACTAACGAAATTCATGGATAGTGTAAGTGCATCTGATTACTAACTAATACAAAATAAAAATCAGATACAATTTGTAAATAATTATTAGTTTACTTATAACAGAATAATAATACATTAAAAAAATTTTATTGACACTTGAATTTGCGGGTAGTGGTGAGTTTTGAGTAATTAGTGTAGTTAGTTTATGTGGATGTAAACAGTGAAGTGTAATGGATCAACCGGACGATAACTCGCGCAGCACGCCGTATTTCGGAGTCCCCCCCTCGCACTCTTCTCCCGCCACATGCCCGGTACATGAATGCGACATTTCCAATGCGGAATCGGAGAATTCCGAAGAAGGTTTTGGATCTGGGAGAGAGGTTCTAAGTGATGTCCTGATTGCATTGGAGGAGTTGCAGAATGCTTTAGCTGAGAATCAATCGAAGGTTAGCATAGAGTAGCAACTGATAATTGCCAGAAACGTAACTTACGTACTGGGCGGTGTGTTTCAACTTTCATTAGAAAGAGAAAGGATGAAGGCTGACTTGGCTTTTGCCAACGCTGGATTAAAAGTGGCCCAGGTGGAAAAACGTGCATCCGAGGACAGCAACCATCACCTCACGGAGAAGATTTAGCAGCTTGAGGTGGACCTAGCGCCTGTGATGCGGCGTGTTGCTGAAGTCACTAAGGCAAACCTGTATTTTGCATTTAGTCGTCTTCAATTCATCACATCTAAGAGAATTTAAAAGATTCACTTTATTTAGTTTTATAGAGCCTGAGAAAAAGATATCTTATGTCTTATCCCAAGTCTCGCAATTTGCCCAAGTAGAATTTTTTTTTAATGCTATTTTTTGAGATTTTTTCATTTAGTCGTCTCAAGTTAATCAGTATTAATAGAATCCCAAAGGTTCACTTCATTCGGCTGCTTAGAACCTGAAAAAACGGCATATAATATCCGACCCCAAGGCTCGCATTTTGCCCACAAAGTGGTATTTTTTTTTTTAAATGTTAATTTTAGAGATTTTTTCATTTAGTCGTCTTCACTTAAAGGTTCACTTCATTTGGTTACATAAAGCCTGAGAAAACGTTATCTAATGTCCAACCCCAAGTCTCGTATTTTGCCAACAAAGAAGTAACTTTTGTAACAAATGTTACTTTTGGAGATTTTTTTTCATTCCGTCGTCTTTGGTTTATCAATTTTAACGGAATTCCGAAGGTTCACTTCATTCAGTTCCATAGAGCCTGAGGAAAAGACATCTCGTGTCTGACTCTAAGGCTTGCATTGTGCCACAAAGTTTTTTTTTGTCTTAATAAATAATACTTTGGGATCATCATTCATAATTGAATCCCAAAAGCTCACTTCATTCGGTTTCTTAAAGGCTTAGAAAACGGCATCAAATGTTCTACCCTTTCGACTTATGTTACTGTTGGAGGTTTGATTATTTAATCGTCTATCATTTTTAACAAAATTGTAAGGTTTCACTTTATTCGGTTCGATAGATCCTGAGATAACAGCATTTAATATCCGACTCCAAGCCCTCTCATTTTGCCCACAAAATGGTATTTTTTTTAACAAATTGCTACTTTTAGAGATTTTTTCATTTAGTCGTCTTCAGTTCATCATTTTTAACAGAATTTGAAAGGTTCACTTCATTTGGCTCCTTAAAGCCTGATAAAACGATACCTAATGTCCAACCCTAAGTCTCGCAATTTGCCAACAAAGAAGTAATTTTTGTAACGTATGTTAGTTTTGGAGATTGTTTTCATTTGGTCGTCTTTGGTTTATCAATTATAACGGAATTCTGAAGGTTCACTTCATTCACTTCCATAGAGCCTGAGAAAACGATATCTTTTGTCCAACCCCAAGCCTTGCATTTTGCCTACAAAGTGGTATTTTTTTAACAAATTAATAATACTTTTGGAGATTTTTTTCATTTAGTCATCTTCAGTTCATCATTTTTAACAGAATTTGAAAGGTTTACTTCATTTGGCTCCATGAAACCCGAGAAAACAATATCTAATGTCGAACCCCAAGTCTCGCAATTTTCCAACAAAGAAGTTTTTGTAACAAATGTTAGTTTTAGAGATTGTTTTCATTTGGTCGTCTTTGGTTTATCAATTCAAACGGAATTCCGAAGGTTCACTTCATTCGTTCCATAGAGCCTGAGAAAACGACATCTTGTGTCCGACCACAAGGCTCGCATTTTTCCACAAAGTTTTTTTTTCTTAACAAATAATACTTTAGGATCATCATTCATAATTGAATCCCAAATGCTCACTTCATTCGGTCCCTTATAGGTTGAGAAAACGGCATCTAATGTCCGACCCCAAGCTTCGCATTTTGCCCACAAGGTCAAAAAATTTGAGGTTTAAATATAGGTTTTGGCAAGGAGCACCAAAAAAATAATCCGCGCTAGGCACCGTTTGGCTCAGGGCCGGGCCTGGGTTTACTGTATCTCACTTAAAGATGTTTAATACACAAAAAACAGAACTTAGTGCAAAAGCACTTTTTTTTTAATCTAACTTATAAAAACTGTTTAATAGCGCACATTTTTGTTGTATATACCTAGCACCAATAAATACATTTCTTAGTATATTATCCCCAGCGATACAGCTTCAGTATAGAGTCCAACGTAAAATGAGCCTCTTCTTACCTTCTCTCTACTCTTAAGAAGTTCATGGACTAGAGTGAATACGTGGCAGGTATTTTGGTAGATCCTACAACGGCCTTCGATAGAGTCGATTATCGCAATCATCCGACTTCGCAACATCTGCCCTACCAACATATGTACCTAAATAAAATGACAGCAGATGAATTATGATGATATTTCTGAAACACCTCAGCTTCACGCGGACAAGACTGATGTCTTATCACAATCAAGATCATTCTCGATCAATCAAGGTTTTTAATGGTAATTTTTCAACATGGCGGAAAAATTTAACTATCTAGTTTTTTTAATATTAACTCCACGCAGAAGGCGCTGAGGGAAATAATTTCCGTGAGGACCTATGTCATCTTAAGGAATGCGTGGAGGGTAATTTTAGGGAAGGGAAAGAATGAACCTGGGTCTTGAAGAGAGTCATATTATAGGAGGGAGGAAACACAGAAGCCTGCAATAATTTCACAGCCAAGATGTTGAAAACAAAACGAGTCGTAGAAGCAACTCCTTCTTTTCTTCATTATGTGAAATAATCATTAAAAATAACACGTTAATTAACTAATGAAAAATTAATAGCGTTTATTTTCTATGAAATTATTCTAGGTATGTAAAGTGAATAACAATAAACCTATAGATAGGTAGTTCTAAATGTGCTAGGGCGAACAAAAATTAGATTTTTTTATCTTTGTAGCAGGTAGGTAGAAGTTAACTATTTAAATTTATCCAAATTCACACTAAAACACTGATTTTCATCATTATTTAATTCATCTAAGATTTTCGTTCGATTTCCAACGTCCATTTTAGCTTTATAATAAAGTGTAATATTTCCTGCCTGTTCATTGACACGGAAACTCCGAGCAGCGGCTGTACAACGTTGCATTTCAGCATGTTGTCCGGGCTCGGGTAACATGGAATCGGTCAATACCAAAATTTGCAAACACATGAAACCCTCTGGTTTGCAATCAACGACAAGGTGTGAAGTTCGTAAAAAATCATAATGAAAAATGTATCTGAAAAACCCTACAGCGCACTGCGTTTATGTGATGTCATAAGAAAATCTTTACTTTTAGTTAACAGAAAACCTCTGTACCGCTTTTTCGGTCTGGGATTTCTGGGTTAGGTTAACGCAACTATTTTTAGCGAGTAATGTCGTCTCCATCAAGAGCTATGGAGGTTTGAAAATTCAATTTATCTAAGAGCCTAGTAGGTAGAGCGCTGGACTAAAAGTCTATCGGAACTGAGTTTGATTCTGACTCCTGTTCCAACATAAATTAAACGTTACAATAAGTCTATACTAGAAAAATAAAAATCATAACTTTTTTTTTAAAGCAAAATTCTTTTTTTGATTTTTAATTATAAAATATTGTTGAAACTATTGCGAAACCAGGTAGTAACTAATGAAATAATTTAAAACCAGGTTTGGTTATTTGGAAGGTCTTAATACTTGAACACCAAACGGCTGCTTTCGGAGGCATTGTTAAACTGACGCTGTAATAACAAACCACTTTCCGCCGGAACTGTTTAATAGACGTTTGAAGCTTATTATACTAAATTCATTCGATTTCCTACGACGCCAGTATGAAATTAATATCATCCCTTCCGCATACGTATATACCAAATCACTTAAACAGAATCCGCCAAGCAATAAAGTAAACTAACGGCTGGAATAAATTTCTCTACGTGTTACAGTGCAGGACGTTTATCTGAAATTCTTATTAAGAAAGCTTCATTCAGTTCGCTGAAATTCTTAGATTTAACTGAAATATCCTGAAATCTATTTCCAAAAGCCTGATTTTCAAATCTAGATGGTTTAGTTTTCTTTCATAGCGGCTTCTGTTTACTGGGGCTCCCCTTTTTGTAATATACCCGAAATCTCGTTTGTGCCCCCTACATTTTAATAAATTTGTATTTTTGTAACTACGCTCTTGTGTTTGCGATAAATGTAATGTTTAATGTGTTGTGCAATTGGATGGAAGAAGTCGAAGATGAAGATAATATAACAGAAGCAGAACAAAATAGATTACGAAGTGGTATATGTGGAAATACCAATGTGACCGTATTACGAATGAGGAGATCTGACAATATTGATAGTGCAAGATTTCCAGTGGAAAAAATGTTATATATTTACAGTTCAACGTTGTTTAAAGGAGCCTGTGGCCAGAGTGTTATTATTTTTACGTTTTTCATGAAACCTACAACAATACCCTATTATCTACAGAAATATCCTCAAAGATGACTTAAACCAAATATTGGCCTGCATGGTCTAGTAGTAAGACGCTCGACTACGAATCCAGAGGTCGCGGGTTCGAACCCGGCGTGCACAAATAAAATAATATTTAATTAATATGTGTCATAACACATTTAATTGAAATAAAATAAAATATAGTATATTTGCGGCACGTTCCAGAGTGGTAGATACTCTAAGTATCGCCCTGGTGAAAGACCACCATTCAGAATTGAAACGTTGCTTAAAATGGCTTTAGCCGTGTTTGGTGACCAGATCTGAATATCCAGGTATTTCCCAACCTTTCCCTTCTTCATCTCCTTCTCCTCCCCACTACCTTTCAGCCTCACAACATACCCCTATCGGGGATGCCATAGTCTCACTGACTCTAGACGGTTGGGAGCAGTTGAGACTCTTGTGCGGTATTCATCTAAAAAATATATAAATAGAAAAGTGGTTATAACCGACTAGCTCAATCTTTTAAACTCAGTTTTGTAGAATCGAACACTGTTTGGTATATTAAGGATTAACACCCAAAAACACACACTTTTTGGGTCTCTAGTACAAGCAAAACTACAAATTATTTACATGTTAATTCTATACGGGTAGTTAGAAAATCTCTAAGGTTTCCAGTGAATACAATTTTTAAACAGTAATCTTTTTAAATTCTCTATTAAAAATTTAAAAAATGCCTTTGTTGGTTTTCAAACTGCAACTTTTACTAATATTTTTAGTGTGTTTTTCATAGAATTTAAAGAATCACAGTAAAAAATAATATATTCCTGAGAAACCTTAGACATTTTTTAAACTACCCATAGAAATTTTGCGTTAAATCATTTATAGTATTTCTTATTTTAGAATGCTACAGAGTATCGTTTACGCTGACCCTTAAACATAATTTAAAATATGAACAACTTCTATACATTTTGATTTTAAGAAAACATACTATTCTCTTTATAAATTCGTCTGAAGCAAACAAGTTCAAATCTCGGTCTAATCTCCAACCTGACCTTTTTATTTTCTTTCAGTATGTTTTTCAATTTACATATTCTATAAACATTGTTTATATTGATTCAGCAACCTCTAAATAACGTCTGATTTTATATATCTCAACATTCACAGACCAAAATCAAAGCATTTTTATAATGCAGGTAAAAACATATCTGAATATCATCTAAAGACGAGACTTTAGAAATACAATTTCGACTAAAAATAACTCCGAAGGTCTCCTAGTAATCTTTGGTGAATCTCGTCGTTTCTAGTATAAAGCGACGTTGAAAGGTTTGGGGTAATAAATTCGGATTAACAAGGTAATACACAACCTGAGGCGAACTTTTTAGTGTGAGACCGCAACATTTAAAGAAAATTCTTCTATGGAAATGCTTAGGCAGAAAAAACCAAATAGTGGTATTTATTGAAATAGTTTCGCATTACATTTATCAGGAATAAATACGAATATAATTTAATGGATAAGTTTGTAAAGTGTTTTCAAATATATTTACATTTGAAAACATCTTACCCTGGGAGGGTATGTTTAAATCACGATTGGTAAGATAAGGATTCCAAGAAGGTTTTACGGTTTTCTGAAAAAAAAAGATAATCTTTAAGGTTGGTTTATATTTTTTTAATATCTATATTCAAGACATTTAAATACATAAATATATGGTTTCTTGCAAAATCTGACATAAATTCATTTTACATCTTCAGAGTTCTCCAGTGGACCAAAAGATTTATTTTTTTTAAATTTTCGTAGAAAGCAATCACTTTGTGGTTTGACATATTGAAAGTAATGAAAAAATGACTTTGTATAAGACCACCAATATTTTTATTTTTTTATGACCGACCGATTTCGCTTACTTTTCGTTATAATTTAAATGTAATTCTTTTGTTTTCTCACTGTTTTGTTATTTTATTTTGTAAATTTGTTTTCCCTCTGTGTGTATATATAACCGCACACTTCGCAGTTTAATTTTGTACCCTGATGATTCTTGGGCTAAGCGAAACCGGTCGGTCATCAAAATTAAAATAATATTATTAGTCTTATACAAAGTTATTTTTTCAATTCTTAAAAGATTTGTTTTTTTTACAATTTATTTTTATTTTTCTTTTACTTCCGGCATACAAATAATGGTAGTCACTACTTTAATTACTTTATAAATACTTTCATTCTTATTAAATATTTTACATTATTAAATAAAAGCGCATACTGAAGCTGACTAAATTTGTAAATCACGCAATTTACGCAGAAACATTGAACAAAGATTACAATAAGATTAAATATCATGAACCAACTTCTCATTAACAGGTTGTAACAGAGTTTCTTATCCAATTCACACCCGCAATAATCGGTTATTAGTTTACAATTTAGTACCAACAATGTTGTTAAACATCGATAAACAACTTGCTAAGCCATTATTGACAATCGCCAACATTTACTACTTGGAACATTCAAACAATGACAAGTGATTTTATCTCTAACTGCCGGTCCGAAGATTTTGGTCGTCGCCTTTATCCTTAATAGTCCGCTCAACCGTCATAAAATCGCATGGTCTCTTAAAGTCTCGAATCAACCGTCGATAATGACCTTGCCTAGTGGCCAGCGCAATAAAATCCATCGTTAATTCCCAATTTGTGAGCCGATTAAACGGAAACCGCTAAATAAGCCGCTGGATTATTCGCTAACCCCAAAGCTGTAGAGGATGTAGTATCCAGAGTTGATATCAATTTTATTTGTATTTTTTTAACATTCAAATAATGTCACAAATATGAAACCCTGAAAAAGCCAGAAAATAAAAAGACAATGGTCACAACCGAGACTCGAACTCGGATCCTCTACTCTATCCGGGAGTAACGTTTCAACCAATTCAGCCATTGGGACCTTATTAGAAACCGACATTTTTAATCGATCTCATATTTTTTAGTGAAGATTATTAAATTTTTTCGAAGGAAGCAAAAACTTGGTGGTGTGACATTGTATATTAAACAAAACAATAAACATTGTAAAACACCACTTTATTTGAGTTAACCGCCAACCAGATTTCATTTTTCTCAGGCTTCGTCAAGGCTTTTACATCAAGTTGATGTAAAATCCCTGACGAAGCTTGAGAAAAGCGAAACCTGGTTGGCGGTTAGCGCAAATAAAGTGGTGTTTTACAAAGTTTATTGTTTTATTTAATAAGATTATTAATATTATTTTTTAAACTTTCCTTCTATTTAATTTTTTTCCCTTATTTTATTTTTCACCAGATGACAGAATACGAAAATTCATTATCAACGAGCTAGTGACAGACCGGGGAAGAAGGGGACAACCTGCGTGGAAGATCATCGGAGCAGAACGGGATGTAATTATGGAGGAGGTCAAATCCCGCTTTAGGTTGATATTGAGTCATTTTATGTAATATCTAGGCAGTGATGGAAACGAAATGCGTGGCGGACCGCTGACTGCGGCCGAGTGTCACGATGAGTGTATTTTATATTAAAACCTCTTCTTGTAATGGAAATAAGGTGCGACAGCCCACATGGATCTTCCGAGAGACTACAATAAAAATGATGAGTGTGATAAAATGTTTGACACTGTACTATGAATCAACATTTGCTTAAGAAAAATGACCAAGTAGTTAATCTTATCGTAATTATTTCTCTAGGTTATAATGCTGTGTTGTACTTTCATCTCCTTTAACTAACTTTTCGGACAGCTTCGAATTGCCAATAATTAGGGTTGGTGTAATGTTGAACACTGCAAGACTGTTCCAAGCATTGGCTTAAGAAGAAAAAGCACCTCACCACATAATATCCTAAAAATCCATAGTAAAATCTACGATTATACTTTTGACCGTGAGAATCTTAAATCATATTGAAGAAGTTAATTGTCTATTGTGAATCCATATTAATAAAATCACTCCCGAAGGTATCTAAGTAAATGGAAAGAGTTTTATTTTGTTAATTTAGTTAAGAATAAAACGCTTTGCACGCGAATAATGAACTCCTGTCAAGTTTATTTTTTTTTTACAATGTTCACCATTTAACTTAAATTCCTGTAGGTAAATACATATTTTTAAAAGCACGATTTCATTGTAGAATAATTTTTAATTGAAAAAATTAAAACACGGTTTCATAGCAGAATACGTTTTAGTGTTAAAATTAAATACACGCTTTCATAATAGAATACGTTTTTATTTTTTTTTAAATGCTTTGTTTGTGCCCGATTAGATCAAACTACTATTTTGAATAAGATGACGTTACCATAGTAGTCAATCTCTCCACAATGCTTTGCAATGGTGCTGCGATCAGGGTCGTATTACGTCAGGAGTTCGGCAGCGTTTTTAATTTGTTGTTATTTTTTTCATTGGATGGATTAATTTTACGAACAACGAAAAACAATCAAACCTTTGTACTATCTAAAATTGACTATTGTTACTGTTTCTAAAGATATTTTTAAAAATACATAATTTTTTCCAATGAAGTACCTCTTTATGCCAAAAATTCGCAATAAATAATGATGTTCTAACTAATTCGGATAGTAAATAAATAAATTCAATTCAATAACATTTTACAAAACTCACAACCTCTGTAGTTTTTTTCCCAATCGGATTACCTCGAGGCATAGCGGTCGTTTCACTTAAACAAACATCCAGCCATTTTTATATCAGTAGGTAACGGCCGCCTGAAGGAAATAAAATGAAACCTTTGAAATAATTTTGTTTCCGTGTTATAGGTTAGATTTTAGTGCGTACCTACAATGTTTGTTCTTCTTAGGGTCACTGGTTTTATGGTCAATAGGAACACTTTTTGCTATTTTTATTATCGTGAATTTGTAAGATCATGGTTATAAATGGTTTTTTTTCTCACCATCCAGTTTTTGATGTACTCGTACTTAGAAATAAATCTGAAGCTGATTCTTTTTTTTCAAAAGTTTAATAAAAATTGATGCTTTTTTTTCGTAGAAAGCAATCAGTTTGTGGTTTGGCATATTTAATGTAATTGAAATTTAATATCATTTTGTCTGTCCCTTTTTCTCTGTTCCTTTGTCATAATTTAAAATGCTATTTTATTGTTTTCTCACTGTTTTTTTTAAATTTTATTTTATATTGTTTTCTCACTGTTTTATTTTTTATTTTGTTTTTTTTTTTCTCTGTATGTATATACATGTATAACCGCACATTTCGTATTTTTTTATTTAGTTTATTGTTGTACTCTGATGATGCTTAGGCTAAGCAAAACCTGTCTGTCATAATTTTTTAAATAAAATCTGTTGTTTTATACAAAGTTAGTATTTTGTTTTCATGTTTTTTTTTCCTGTGCATAATTTATTTATTTATATTGATTACTGAAAGAATATTACGTAACAATCTTCAAAGAAAATGAACATAGAAAAAGACACAGAAATTGAAAACATAAACTGTCACCTAGGCTCAAACTTGGACCGTTCACACTCGTTTCCAACCTAAACTAACTAACTAACTAACCATCACGCCGTTTCTCCACAGGGGTAGGCAGAGAGGACGGACTGCCACTCTGTCTTGGCACACACTCCTTGTTCCATCAGATTCAAATATCGTCTCAAACCTACTCTTCTGTTATTCTAACTCTTCACATGGCCCGATTCAACTATTTGTTTTTTTTCCAACCTAACATTTGTATTCTTTTAAGAGTCTTAAGATGCGACAGCTACTGTCTAAAATAATGCATAAATTTAAAAACGTAATATTTATTTTTATATTAACGGATCATGGTTCAATATCAAAAAATATAATACTTAATACGACATGTGAAAAAAGAGCAACATAGAAAAAACAGCACATACATAATATTTGATTATAGCGATGAGAAAAATATACATTTAATAGAAGATTCAAGTCAAAGCCTGAGCAAGGTTTTGGTAGAGTCAATGATGTTAGACATAGATAATTGTATTCTTCGAAAATTATTATCTTAAAGAATGACAAAAATCATTTAGACTGGTACCAAAAATTTCAAGACCATGGCTTGAGTTAACAAGTCTCGACATTCTGGACAGTGGAGAATGATACTCATAATTAGTTTTAAACACCTTGCTATTTTTTTTGTTTTCCTTTCTTTAGATAACAAACTGTCAAATGTCGTAATTATAAAACGAATTGATGAAATTCCATTAAGCACGATGTGATTTTATTGTAATTTTTCAAAATAGGTCACAAGTTGAGTAAGGTCATTTATGCATCGATTCCTGGCTAAAAATGTTGGATTAATACGTAATTGAATGAATAAATCAAGCTTAATATTACTTGCCAATACGCACATTGTAAACCACCCTTATTTATTTGCCAAAGGGTATCCGGCTAACCTAAAGTTATTGACATTCCCAAACAAAACTGGTTAACCTGCTCGAACGCATTGCCGTCAGGTTGGATTTCGATTAATAACGTTCCTAATTCAACCATTTTTTAGCGGACTTCCACGAAATTGCCCTTCGCTTGATGACATTCTACCTTCCATAAAAACAATGACGACTGTTTTTATTGTATGTCGCGCAATCAGAGTTGACCAAAGAACACACAAACTTTAAATGTTATGTTTTGGTTAATATGTATTCACTTACGACAGTTACGTCTTTTCCCAAACATCACTGAGAAACAACCTTTTTTTCTAATTTACGCCTGTAAACAAGATTTATTTTTACCGTATGCCAAAAAATTTTTCCACTGTGTTTTCTTAAATTTTATCTAAAACAACCTTTTTTTTTTTTTCTTTCGTGAAGTTGAATTCTAGTCCAAAACTTACTGTATGCAAGCAACGCATCTGTCTAGGTACTGTATTCGAGTCAAGTCTGGTTACGATTTATAAAAATTATATTTTGTTTAATAATATGAATCCATTTACGATCTCAGCATTAAACAGAAAACCTGGTCCTACTAAATACGTGTAAATTGTCAGTTTAAGAGTTTGGGAATTTCTCGATTGATGTAACTATTATTATGTCATCGCTACCAAGAGGTGTAAAGTTTTGAAATATATATATAAACTTGCAATTATTAGTACTTATAAATGCAAAACTTTGAACTTGACCTAAGCTTTTCAAAATTATTCCGTAAAACAGCAAGTACGAATTTATAGACTTACATATCTTTACAACAGCGTCAACATCACAAAGAACATTTATAAACAAATAAATCAAAACTTGTTTCTCTTACAGTGACAAAGGTTTTTTAATCAAACTCTACCCGAAATATCTTGCCAATACCTAGCACCCCTTCCGTCAAATTTTGAAGACTAGATAAGAATTGTAAGGCAAATCCAATATAGTATGTATTCTACGTACGTAAATGACCCAACCGTCTACATCTTTACTGGGTTGGGGCAGTATTAGGCAATCACCGCCGAAGTCAGAGCCGTACCAAGGTATATTGGCACAAGGGTCACCCACTCAAAAACGCTCCCTTTTTAATAGGGTGACATTTTTTAACCCGCTATTGTATTAAACCACTTATTGTTTTCACTTTCCTGCAATATGAATCTCTTAAAAACCTTCGTTCACTCATTTATTTTTCCAAAAAAAAAAATCAAACAACATTCCCATAATTGACGTAGGCCCTAAGGAAATAATTTCAGCGATCTCTTGTGTTGAGTAAATATGTATTTTTTAAATACTCTCGTTAATGGTTCTATCTTATAGTGTATCATGTTTATGGACCGGTTAAAACTCAGAAAAAATTTTGAACCAGTACCAGTTTCTCAAAGTTCACCAAAGCTGCAAGAAGCTGCCTAGTGCCAATGGCTGAAGAATCTTGGTGCCTGAAAGTGACATACATCAGTATTTTCGTCATTGCTTACAAAAACTTCCCATACGCATCGTAAAAACGGCGACTGACTTGTCATATTTACTTGTAACATAGCGTTCGAGATGATCCTGTTACGTTACAGCAATGTAACATATTTAACCACCGCGAATGCCCGTTTCAAATGGGCGGTCATTCGTTTCCATAAAGCTCCAACTGTACATTACAGGCAAATATTACAAATCAGCCGCCGGCTTGAGGCGTCATCCGCACGCGTAATACGAACGAAATTCAAACAGAAATTCAAACGACTGTGAGTATTTTGAACCAAGGATCGTATTTTTTTAAATATTGTAACCATTACAAAATAGCTGAAGTCGAGCGATTTTGTTCTATTAAAAAACTAGATCATTTTTCTCGCTCTGAGTTGACATTAAAATAGTTCTGGCAAGATCAATCCATGTGAAACACATTTTAGATAATCAAAAGTGTAGTAGCAATAGATTTTTAAAATACAGGCACTTTTTATTATTGAATTTAACTTATTTTATAGCAAAAGTGTCGTCGTACGTAAGAATCATGACAAAAAAATGAACCATACCTCATGCACAACAATTGTATAAATTGTTTTTTTTTTATTTAAAATATCACGCCTGGGGTCAGTTCCACGACTGCGCCTCCTTTGTCCTGTGCGACCCAGGTAAGGCTGTGAGCATCCCTCAGCCAGCTTAGGGGTATAATATCGTCCCTACGAGATAACTGGTGGGCCGTATGCCCCCGCATAAGATATTCCATGTATTAATTTACGGACCCCGAATACAAATAGGGTAGCTCCTGTCCAGGGAGCGCGATACCCTTACTTCTACATTCAGATTGAAAACGGAAGATAATTAATGATTTGGACGATTACTTTCTGATCCACAGGATTTCTTATTTTATTGTATTTATAAAAACTAAGTGACATGTTCAAAATACTTTCGAACTGGAATAAAAAACTTTATCTTAAATGTTAAATCTATAAATATACTATTATCAATCGGAATGTGCCTCTGGTTGACAGTTCAGCACACCTCTAAGAACTGCGTTGTTTTCACCTGGAGATAACAGATCGACTACAATAATATGCAATGTTTAAAATGATGATAAAACAATTTTGTACTCTTAATAAGATATAACGTGGCATGTTTTTTGACCCGTAGTAGCTGAGCTGAAAAACGCGTCAGATTCCCACCCGGGCGTTGTGGGTTCAATTCCTCTGCTAGCTAAGTCCTCCATTATTGCACAAGCAACATTATTCTCTTATTATGAAGGTAGTAGGAGTTTTTCAAATATTTTCAGGTTGTTCGTAACCCGGGAATGTTTATCTTTCTTTAAAATATATAAATTAAATACTCGAGAGTCTAATTGAGCATCTGGTTGTTGTAAAGTTTTGAATTCCAAATGATAGCGTTTCGAAAACCATGACACAAAGTCGTTATCCTAGTAAAAGTGATCCAGAGACAGACCGAGGAAGAAATGGACTGACAGTGGAAGAGGCTTGGAGGTGATGGTGAGAGCATGGGTGGAGTAGGTTAAATCCAACCTTGGGATGTACTGCCGTAATGATGAATCTAAAATATAATACTGAAATGATGTGTCCAATCCTTCACATGGTTTAAAAACAATTTCAATCATTAATTAATGTAACTCAGGCTCATATGGTGTTACGGTAGGGAGATATTAGAAGAGGATTCTGATTCTAGTATGATTCAATTTTGTGCTGAAAAGAAAAAAATTGTAGCCATTTAATTTTAAACCTAACATCACACCATTTATGCAGATCAATTACTAAAATCTATCTTTTGGTTATATTTCATTTTTTTTTATGTGAGGCTTACTTTAGAGATAAATAGAGAATAATAAGAACTTCAGTTGTCATAATAACACATTAGTCTATCTGAAATCAACAACCTTGAAAGGCTAGTTACTGGCAAAGTGGAAGGTGGGAGAAGCAGAGAAATATTAACCGTCACTGGTGTCTGGTTCATCAATGCCTATGGATTGAGAGCCATGATTCAACGAGCAATGAGGGAACGACTAGAGAAGAAAACAACACGTTCATTTTTAATCTTCGCGAAAACGGAATTATTATTATCTAAAAAAAACAATTAAATTTAAAGAGAGTACAATAATAACTGTAAGATTAACTTCAGACGCCGAGCATTCTAAGAATAATTTCTTAACATTCTGGAAGATACCCCTTATCGATCCATCACTCGCCCACAGTTAGACAACTTTATATACCTCTGTTAAGACCTGAGAATACTTTGTAATATACGTCATTGAAAACAGAAAATCTAGAAAGGCCTCTGAAACTAAAAATGGACACACCGTCAACAACTTCCGTTTCCACTGCTTTAAATTAAGGGTTGGTCGAAAAAAATAAGCCGACCTTTAAACATCCTTTGATGTTGTTTGTCAGTAAAGTGTTGTTTAAATATGTACGTACATGAATAAATAAATGAAACATTCGTACCTTTTCAAATATGTTGACGTGAAGGCGTATTTATAAAAAAAATTCTGAGTATTCAAGTAAACAATAATATTAAATATTAACAGGAATATTATCTTTTAGGACAAACTGGTTATCATTTAATCGAAGACTAAGAAGAGGGTTGATTGTCGATTTTCGTCTACCGTCTCCTTTAACTGCCAGAAAAAGCGTAAACCTAATTGAAATATGTATAATTTAACATTTTTAAACCAACATGGTATTTTTTTTTTCTTCATTTCTTGAAGAAAGTAATCACTTTGTGGTTTGACATATTTAATAAAAATGAAATAATAACTTTGCATAAGACCACATATTGGTCTTACACGTTGTTATTATTACATTTTTTATTTCAAAGTTTTTTGTATTTTGAAGACAAGAATGTTTTTGGTTTAAGTTCTTTTTTTTTCAATTGTGTTATTACCTCTATTGCCTGGAACTAGTATGACTATAGCAACCCCAATTTGAGATTTGTGTTAATCTATAGTAAGTGGGGGGGAAGGAAAATGGGAAAGTGGGAGGTATGGAAACACTTGGCTTTTCAGATTTGATCATTGAACACGGTCAATGTCATTTCAAGTAACGTTTTGATACTAAATGGTGGTCTTTCCAGAATTATTTTAGGTACTTTTAACCAATTATGTGTGAAATAAGACAAATGTATGCATTATTTATTTTCACAAGGAAGTTTCGAACCTGCGACCCCTGGACCCGAAGCCAAGAATTCGTTCACTGGGCCACTAAGGGTGTTTTAGTAAATATAAAAGACGTGGAAAATTATTGATTTTATTTGTTTTTCACAACTCACTTTGTGAACACTTCATCAAATTGCTATTATTTTAGTGGAAGGCTTAAAATTAACGACTTTGAGATTGGTGTTATATAATTTCTTATCATCTTTCATTCAGAACAGTATTTTTACTTTTAGTTTTATTCATTTTATATTAGTTACTTCGTACATTCAAGTTGACAAGTAGCTAATTATTTAGTATCGTATATAATGTGCATTTTGCATATTTATAAAGCATATTACAAAAAATTTAGTCTTCGAAATTGATCAGCGAATATTTTATCTTTTCGAGTTTATGTTGGCATGCATAGCAGTATTTCGCCAATTTCAGTGGTGGATATAATCCGATGTCTAAAAAAACGTATGAATATTACTCCAAATACCTACTCCATTTTGATTAAACAAGTCTGATTATATTTAACTAAAATCTTAATTACACTGTAGGTCTCAAAAATATTTTTTGAAAGAACTTGACGGTGAAGAGCAAAACACGCGTTCGTAGAGTGACTCGTTCAACTTATTATTTTATAAAGTGGATTAAAGTAGAATCCTTTCCTCCGTCGTTTAATCGCTCTATCCAGCTCCTTTCCTCAACCAGCCTCACAACTAATGCTACCCAAACGGATGGCAATGTGCGTCTCCCAGCCAGGAGATTTCTCGTAAGATGTCACTTTAAAAGAGTACGTCGTATCGCATGGCGTCGAAACTTACTTGACTGTTACGAATACAGTTCCGTTTTGTTGTTTTCTAGAATAACCAACCTCCGATAGGAAAGGCCATCAGAAGAAGGAAAATTTTTGTGAATCCATTATTATTATTATGTCTACCATTTTTATTATGCACAAAATTCATGACAGACTCTTTCTAAAATCGACAAAAGGGGAATCAAATTGAGAGAATATCGTAATACCTATATACTCGTATGAAAAATGATCTATACATTTTTCGAAATGAATTATCTGCATAGTAAAAAACCCTTTTAATAATTTGCTTGTTAAATTAATATTGTTAAATTAAATTTCTAAACATAAACTAAAAATACGATACGCTAAAAAATTCTTGAAGAAGATTTCTAAATGACGGCCCAAAATATATATTGCGATTTTTCTTGGCGCTTCTGAATGAAGGCTTTTCCTAAGTTTCAACTATCTTGCTATTTAATATTTTGACCCTATTGATCTAAGTCCTCATCTTATCTAGTGTATCCTAAATCAACAATCACTTCCACAAATTCTGTGGATCCCTGGAAGTTCCGAAGAAACCGCATTCGGCCTGAAGTTTCACAGAACAACTTACAATATTCCACTTCCTCCGAACTTGCTCAACTATAAATCTCCGAGGAGTTAAGGTTTAATTTCAAACGTTTTGTAGAGCCCCTTTCTTCCTGGCGCCCAGGTGCAAAGTTTTATCGTTTGGCTAATCGAGATTATTAAGATTTAGGTGAGTCTTCAAACAAAAATGAATTATCATTCAAATGTCTTTTCCTTTTCCTGGTTCTTGCTCACGGATAGTTATATTTTGTGTTCCATGCACTGGACAGAAAATCACTAGAAGTGTGATCTGTGCCAATTTTCATAAGACCTTTTGACTTCTAGGCCCCAAACAAACTTATGATTGTTAGTGAAAAAAAACGAAAAAATTGAAAATTTTTTATCGATTTCATCCAAAGTACGGAAAAATTATCTCACTTCGGGCTTACAAACACATCCGTAACACACTTCTATAGGATTATCTTTTCAGTGGCACCAAAGCAATCTTTTTTATTATAATCTTAACGTTAATATTAACCTTCCCGTAACCAAGTTCGATAATTCATTTCCGATCCTAAGATGACACTCCAGCTTTGAGACTAATATTTAAGTTATTTATATATTTCTCCACAGAAAAGTTACGTTACGCCCGTTAAAGGCTTTTTACATATATATATATATATATATATATATATATATATATATATATATATATATATATATATATATATATATATATATATGTGTGTGTGTGTATGTATTAAACAATATTCTCATAAACAGTTCATAAATCTTGTACAAGAAAGAAAAAATCGTATTGAATAACAGGTACATCCGGAGTTAAATAGTTTCATCAATTAATTAGCTCTACCAGATGCAAAAACTGTACTAAGGTATACTTATATTGTGATATTGACGTAGTAAATATATCTACAACATCGAAATATTTGTTTCCCAGATATTGAATTCGTCGCATAGGAGTATAATATTATGAGGTTAAAGTAGAATTATCGATTTGAAATACTTAACATTTAATATAAATAGTTTACATATTTATACAAATATGAAAACTATGTCCATTGAAACCTTAATAGAGGATAAAAAAAAAACATAAATTCTCGACCCCCATTCACGTATCTCTCACATTCCCCATAACTTTCTTTTTATGAAATTTATTAATAATTACAACGTGCAAAAATACATATTTTATTTAGCGACATGCCATTAACTCGCATTTAGTAGGTGGTAGCAACAAATCTACTACCTAAAATGAAAGCCTGCTATTGTGTTTAATTATAGAAATATTAAATATTTTAAAACCCAGGTGACGTAAGCTGCCAATTCGGGTACGAGGAAGTTACTACAGGTAATTTGTAAGAGCTCATAATCAATTCCGTCAATTTTGTTCTCTCACATAAGTAAGTGATGCAGATTTTTATTTTATTTCCAAATTGTATGTAACAAAATTTCAATGATTTCAATATAAAACTTTTATCCCTTTGCCCATGTTCATGAAAATTATAGACTCAAATTCTTCCAGTTCTTTCGTAGGCACTACTTAAAATTTAAGATTTATTACGTTTCCAGAGGGTTCAACTTCTAAGCTGTTCAAAACTAACATACGTGTAGAAAATCTCGAGAGAGGTCCAAAAGATTCATTGAACGCTGAAACACCACTAGGCACTGGGCAGTATGTGAGAGGCTTGCAGTTGTTTGGGGGAGGTCTGCTTGCTCGACGAACGTTATAAATGTTCTTAGTTTTGTAAGAGTCATGGAACTGTTATTTTATTAAAAATAAATCTTTTCACAAAATATACTCTTTTGTACAAGCGTTCAACTAATATGATTAACCTGTTTTTACAGCCAAGCTAAAAAAGTTTACTCTTCAATCGATTTTGAATTAAAACACATTAATGTACCCTCAAAATCAATAGAAAAATAAAATAATAATTACAAATATAGCTTAATGTTGAAGGTGTGATAAAAAAAATGTTTTTAAAAGTATATTTTGAATTTTTTTTTTTAATCTTTGCATCGTTGCATCACGCATTTTATTGACATTTCTTGATTTTTCGTATGACATAATATTAAATTAATAAAAATCTCTAGAATGCAAATTTCAAATATCAAGATGTATGTAAAAAAGATATGGTTATTACTGAAAAAAAAAAACATTTGAAAGAAATACAAACATTCCAGGGTTACGAATAACCTGGCAATATTTTAAAAACTCCTACTGCCATCATAATAAGCGAAAAATGTTGCTTGTGCAATGGTGGAGGACTTAGCTAGCGGAGGAATTGAAACCGCAAAGCCCCGGCGGGAATCCACTCAGCCACTAGCCGAAGCAGTACATAGGATAGTTCATGTAGAGCAAAAGTTGTGGCTACAGCGTCATGCAATTTTTTTGTCGTCGGATGACGCATTCTTCACTAGGCTATATGGTGTACGTTCATAAAATAATAACTCAAGGATATTTTTTTGGTATAAGGTATAAGTTATTCCAGGCTAGCTTTGTTATTAACAATAATAATACCGCTCTATACAAGCAAGCCAAATGAGTGCCACAGGTTCCATTTCAAGGAATGGCATCAGTGCGATTGTGGTTATGTTCATTAAGGGATACAATGAAAAAATAAATACTGAAAACACATTGTGCGACGTTTTTAAGGTTATAAGGTGCAAGGTAGATAAATAAACAGTGACGAGTTAGTTATATGATTCTAGTAGATCATAGTTTAAGACCAGACACAATACCTTTCGCTAGAAAACGAGGTAGACGGTGCTAGATATTCATATAACGGTAGCAGAATCGAGGAGCATTGCATTTTCGGTACTAGGGAGGGTTGTACAGGGTTGTATAGGGTGCACTACTCGAGGTCGGTTCAGGCGCTCGGTCATAACTCATAACATAGACCCGTGGGAAACATCACTCACTCGAAGTATGCATTTCGGCACAAGATATTTGCAAGGACCAGACTGAAATGTTACTTTAATTAACGCTGTTGGCCATTAGGCATAATTGGTTTCACACACTGTCATGGCTTCCACACACCGATTCCCTAGCGAAGAATGGATTAGTCAGCGTGAGCCATGGTAAAACATAACACTTTGTCCAAAAAATACTTTTGAAAACATATCAAAACTTAGTTGCTGTGGCACTTTAAATGAAGGATCACACATCAAATAGATTCAAGAATTTTCACTTATATTTTCCAGTCTTAATTTTCAAAAACAATTCAAGTAAAAATGTATTTTTAGAATCGATTGACACAAGGCAGAGGTAATAAAGATCTAATCTAATCTAATGTATTTAATTAAAACTAATACGTGTGCAAGACCCCAAACCAAAGTTTGAATCCATTTGATATTTTCGAGAATTTATTCATGCAATCGTCTCGATTCATAAATTAGGCACCAATCAAAAGTTCGAGCTCTCTAGGTCCCATAGAGCCTGATAAAATTGCTTTAAATTGCCGAGTCCAATTCCCGCATTCCAAGATTGAAATTAAAGAATCATCTCTAATGTTTAAATAAGAATTCGACTTCTTCAAATTCTTTCGCTTCATTTCTTCCGTAAAATTTAAAAAAAGTGGCTTTTGAATGCAAATAACAATGTCTATTTTGATTCATTTTTTTGTCAAACCGAGCTCACTTTGTAACTCTTTACCGAAATCAAAATATCTAGGTAGGTCGGACACATTTATTTTAGGCTCTTCTCAAAAGACGACAATTTTTGTTTTTACTCCGAAATTAGCATTTCACCGTTTAAATATTGAACTTTATGAAATTTCACAAATGTTACATTTAATAAAATAAAAATTATACATTCAATGACCTCACTCAACATTGCTTGAAAAATCCAGGAAATATTGCTTTTATGGAATTTATTCATCAGATTGTCTCAATCCATTTTCTTTAGCACAAATCCAAAAATGTTGCTTTGAGATAATTTTTTTCATTCAATCGTCTCAGTCTATCATTCTAAGCACAAAACCAATTTCTTTGTTCATTCATTTCTGTAGAGTATAAGAAAACAGCAAACGATTTTCAACCCCATGGTTCGCACTTTGCTTGCAAAATTAATCTTTTTTTTCAAATTCCTCTTTTCAAACATTTTTTTGTTAAATCGTATTAATTCTATAATTTTATTTGCAAATCAAAAAATCCGGATCATTCACACATTTGTGTTATGTTCTCCTATGAAAATGACTAATATGTTCATCTCTCTAAGTTCGCATTTCGCTAGTTAGTAATTTTAACACATTCAATTTCACAAATTTATATATTTCGCATTTAAAGATTTTATTCTTTAAATCATTTCACTTTATCATGATTGACATCAAACCAGAAATTTCGCATTTGACAAATGTATTCAACGAATCGACTCAGTTATTATTACTGGCACAAAACAGGATTTTTTTTTCATTGTCTCAGTCTATCCGGTTTTTGACCCCAAGGCTCGCTCTTTGCCCGTGAATTTAAGCATTTTTTTACAAATTAAAAAAAATCTCGAATGGTGTCGATCACATAATTTTGTTCGCAAATCGGAAGATTCAGGTCATTAGGACACATCGTTTTATATTCTCCTGTAAAAACGACAATTATTTTCTTACCACAAAGTTACTGGTGAACAATTCAAAAATATAATTTTTTTTACAAAACGCTAGTTTTGGAACATTTTTTTACTACTTTATTTGGGAGTCAATCGTCTGTGTCCATCATTAAACTATTTAACAAATCAATATTTCTGAAATGTAAAAAATTTTTTATTCACCCAATCATCTCACTCAATTATTATTGACACAAATCCGGGAATTTTTAATTTTGGAAAATTTATTCATTCAATTATCTCAGTCCATCATTTTTAGCACAAAATTGAGTTTTGATTCATTATTTTCAATAGAGTAGGGCAAAACGGTAATTTATTATCGACCCCAAGTCTTGCACTTTGCCTTTAATATTAATTGTTTGTTACATTTTTCCTTGAATCGGGCTCTTTTCATAATTCTTTACGCAAATCAAAAGATTCGTCATTCGGTTCCATCTCTTTTGGGCTCTACTGAAAACAGACTATTATATTGGTACAAACAAAATTGCTTTTTGCTGGTCAACAATTATACAATTATAATTAGCGTTGTGACCGCTTTGAAAGAACTACTTCTTTTGGCAACAGTTCCTACTTCATTAATTGTTCATTGAACAAATACTTCAATTAAAGTCGGTAGTTCATTTTAGCATTTATTCATTTCATTGAACAAATATGTGGTAGTTCATTTTAGCCTTCACTCATTTCATCAACTTCATTTCATTGAACAAATATTTCAATTGATGTTGGTAGTTCATTTTAGCGTTCATTCATATCATCGAAAGAAGTACTTCAATTTGCAGCAGTACAGTTGCTTTAAGCTTTAAAAACGAAGGAACCAGTTCCAGTTCCGCTTGCTTTTTAAAACTCTACCGACTAGTACTATTTAATTTGGCAAGGAACCGGTTCCAGTTCTTTTTACTTTCTAAACTCTACCGACTAGTACGTGCTTTTTCGGCAAGGAACCGGTTCCAAAAAGAACTGAACAAATAAGCGGATAATTTCAAATCTCTTTTTTGAGAGTTTGATTTCAATTGAAGTGTTCACTTCGAAGAGTTCATTTTAAAGAACTAACAATTCGTGAAGCATTAACAAAACATTGAAGTTTTTCCCAACGCTAATGTTTTTATCAGTTTTGAAACAATTATTCATTCAATTATCCCACTATCATTATTGACACAAATCCAAAGATTTGGCATTTGCAAATTTAATTATTCAATCGACTCAGTTTATCGTTCTTAACCAAAATCCATAAATGTTGCTTTAAGGCAACTCCTTAATTTAATCATCTCAGTCTATAGTTCTTCGCACATAACCTAATTTTTTGTTCTTTCTTTCCTATAGAGTATGAAAAACGGCAGTCGATTTGCGACCCCAAGGCTCGCATTTTACCCGTAAAATGAATGTGTCTTCACAAATCTCTCATTTGAAGTATTGTATTTTTTTTAATCGTTTTCTTGAAATAATTCTTACAAATTGAAAATTTTAAATCATTCGGACGTATTTCTATGGGGCTCTCCTGAGAAAAACACTAGTTTTTGTCCATCCTTTCCATCATTCATTCAATCGTCTCAGTATACCATAGTTGTTACAAATCATATTTTTTCTATCATTCAGATATGTAAATAATGAGAAAACTCGTTTATTTGACATTTAATTTGCATCAATACATATTTCCATTACATTTGTGTTGTTTATTTCAAGTTTATTTGTTTGACAGCCTCCATAGTCGAGTGGTAAGACGCTCGACTACAAATCCAAAGGCCGCGGGTTGAAACCCGGCGTGCGCCAATAATTTTTATTTAATTAATATGTGTCATAACACATTTAATTCACATAAAAAATAGAAAAAGTATATTTTCGGCACGTTCCAGAGTGGTAGATACTCTAAGTATCGCCCTGGTGAAAGATCACCATTCAGAATCAAAACGTTTCTTGAAATGGCTTTGGCCGTGTTTGGTGAGTAGATCTGAATAGCCAGATACTTCCCAACCTTCCTTTCCCGATCTCTTTCCCCTCCTCACAACCTTCAGCCTCATAACATACCCTATTTGGGGATGCCCTAGTCTCACTGGCTCTAGACGGTTGGGAGCAGTTGAGACTCTTGTGCGGTATTCATATAAAAAAAACAATAATAATTACTCGAACTGAATCAAATATTTACTGTTCTCCATTCAACAATCCATCTCAAAATCAGTTTGAAATATTTTCATCAAAATAATTAAAAAACATAAATTCTCTTTTTTTAATACTCCATCTATTAAAAAAATCGTCAAGAATACTCTTAAAAGATGAAAGTCAGAAATAATGAGAAAAAAAATCTTTTTTTCTCATGAAAGTGTTGATCTTTATACTCTAGCTATAACAATATCTCTTTCGTAATATTTCAACCCTCAAAATTTGAAGTTTAACCCAATTACGGCGCCGTGAGCGATACCTATCTTACACGATATGATCACAGCTTCCCGGGTCGCTGTAGGTGTTTGCTCTCGCCATCAAGGGAAGATGCGTGTAACCACGTGACGTGGCATTTGATCTCATTGATTACCGCCAAAACACTCGTCGACAACTTTCGGCACGTAGAGTGAGCACTTTGATAATTAATCATCGCACATTAGATAACTTATGCTCTTCTACGCAGATTAACAGAATTTATCATTCTAAAGAGCTGTTTGCCACTAAACGTACCTATTGAACTTTGCGAATTAAGTTGCAGAATGTCCTTTAAGCTTTGTAAACTTACTATCAACTTCACCAAAGCTTAAGTACCTACGCTCCTGTACACGGGTCAAAGAAGTTTACAGAATATCTGTTTTCACTAAAAAAATTGATTTAGTGAACTGTGTAATGTTTTATTTTCGAATATTTTTTTAAAATAATATACACATGATTGATTAATTAATTATGCAAAAAAAAACATTTTTGGAATATATTTCACGATCTAGAGAAAGCCATCTTAACGATGTTCTTGATCTACGCCGCAGATTTTCCACGCGGTGTTGGAGAAAGGCTTTAAAAGAGTGCACTCGTGTTCCTCCAGTTAATTTTCCGTAGCGCTGCAGTATATCGGTAGGCAAAAAATGGCGAAAGGTGTTTTTTGGGAGAACTTTAGTTTATGACATTACAATGGTGAATCGTTTATTCAGAGTTATGAGGAATAGATATAATACATATGCGCAGAATTTTAGAACCATATTATTTTGATATTTGTGCTGCAAAAGTTGAATCGTCTTGACAACACACTTGCCATAACGGATATCGCTTTTCTCTATGTGTTTATATATTCAATGTCCTTTAGATCGAATATTTTTGAATAAATAATTTAAAATGATTTTCGAAATAGAGCCTCAGATTAATTTTGAAACTTTTAAGCGCCCCTTAAATGTGCCTTGTCTCACGCTTTAGAGATACAATGACTTTTTAATTCTTTCTTCAAAGGGCCGCATAAGAAATCGCGAAATAAGAGTGTAATTCATTGTTACTTTCGAGGATGGCCGGTTTCGAAAAATGAAAAGAAAACCACAATGAACGGAGGAAACTCCAAAGTTCCATAAATTTCCAAATTCCCCGCGGGCTCCGAACAAATTTGGAAAATCCGGAAAAATCAGAAAAACGTCGGAAGCAAACTTCTAACTCTTTATCTCAAGCAACCTTCGCGATTACTCTAATACCCAACAAATTCAGCCACTACATAAAAAATTTTGCAATATTTTCACTCACTTTTGACTTTGAGTTTTGAATCTTCGCCGCTTTTTACGTACGGTCTTCATAATTTATGTCCCGCAGCGCTCTTTTCGTATTTTGAACAATACTTTAGCCGTAATGGCCGTTTTTATTTTAATCTCTTTGTACGAGGTCTTACAAGAAAGTTTTCGGACATGTTGTCACAAAATAAAGATTTTGCGTTTTTTTTAAATATGACCAACTCTGGCTTTTACTTTAAACCCTTAATTGAAAAGGAATATGAAAAAAATGTTATCATAATTATTTGTGTTTTTGTGATTCACATTTAGATTGGGGACTTCTAAAAGTAATGGTGTACAAATTGGATTACGATTTATATTGGGATCAGGGTCTCCTCAAAGTGGTGTACAAATTGGATTACAACTTATATTAGGATTGGGGTCTCCTCAAAGTAATGGTGTACAAATTGGACTGTGATTAACATTGGGATTGGGGTCTCCTCAAAGTAATGGTGTACAAATTGGATTGTGATTGACATTGGGATTGGGGTCTCCTCAAAGTAATGGTGTACAAATTGGATTACGATTTATATTGGGATTGGGGTCTCCTCAAAGTAATGGTGTACAAATTGAATTACGATTTATATTGGGGTTGGGGTCTCCTCAAAGTAATAGTGTACAAATTGGATTGTGATTGACATAATAATAATAATAATTTATTTATTAAATTCCTTATACATGACAGACTTTTAAATTTAATGCAAATAAGAAAGAAGATTTATTTTTTACAAAATAAATACAAATTATAGTACCATGTAGATACGCAAGAAAAATAAAATTTCAAAAAAATAAAATTTCAGGCAGTGGTGATGATCAGGTCAATGAGGAGAAACTCTTTCAAGAATCAATAGGATTTCACTTCTGAATTTCTCCTCACTGACATGAAATAAGTCGATATCAGAAGATTTGGGATTGGGATTGGGATTGGGGTCTCCTCAAAGTAATAGTGTGCGAATTGGATTGTGATTTGTATTAGGATTGGGGTCTCCTCAAAGTAATGGTGTATGAATTGGATTATGATTCATATTACGATTGAGGTCTCCTCAAAGTAAAGATTGTGCGAATTCATAAATACAAATATCTAACTGCCTAAAGTCGGTAGAAGAATCGCACTCCCTGTTTGGAATCGGAGAAGAGGATGAGATAGGCAAAAAGAAGGTTGAAAATCGCCCGGCTATTCTCAGATCTTGTTCCTATAATATAATATATCTACTCAGTTGTAGCTATTTTAAGCAACGCAATATTATATTATTTTAATTTTATTTCAATCAAGTCACAAAAATGTTAAAAACAAAAAACAACAGAATAAAACATTTTGAAGCACTAGAAGTAAAGAAAGTCATTAAAATGAATAGTCATTTTCCTAATAATCAGTTGAATTTGTCCAGTAGACCGATATTAGGAATATTTCCCGTAAACTTATAAAATTTCTCATCATTATCAGTTGACGTTTTGCCACTTTCTCTCTGTTCCTTTGGTATTATTTAAATGTTATTCTTTTGTTTTCTTACTGTTCTCTTATTTTATTTTATATTGTGTTCTCCCTCTGTATGCATATATAACCGCACTTTTTTGTTGTTGTTTAGTTTGGTTTTGTACTCTAATGATGCTTAGGCTAAGCGAAACCGGTCGGTCTTAAAAAAATAACTAAAATCTGTGGTCTTACTCAAAGTTATTATTTTATTTTTATTAAATAGGTCAAGCCACAAAGTAATTTATTTCTATGAAAATATAATAAAACTGTGTTTATGTATGCCGGAAATCAAACCCCCAATTTCAGATTCGGATCCTGGGCGCTTACCGCTCTGTCACAGAGGTCGTCACCCTTTAATTTAATAATCAAATTACCTTAGATTTTTGACTCAACTGTATTTTCCTTTCAAGAAGTTACTAATGGAAGCTTTTTCGTACTTTAAGTCAAAACCCGATTTTTTTCCTCATCTTTCATTGCCTTTCTCACACAGATTTTGTCAGTAGCAAACATACTTTAAATTAGTACTTCCAGGACCTCTTCTTTGAATAAACCTACGGTTGAAATGTGTGTCGAATCCAACATGATTTAACAAAAAGCTTTTTTAGGATCTGAAATAAAAATATATATATGACATTTCGACGGATCTGAAAATCCATCAGGTTTTTTTTCACGAAATAAATCTTATCCATTGCGGGCTTTTAAAAAATTATTGCAGAAAAGCTCTGTAGAAATAAAATGAAACATGAACATTTTTCCATGGAAAAAGAAAATATATTAAATTGTATTCATTTCTCGTAGGAAACCTCTCTCACCTAGCTCTTTTTACGGTTTGCACAATTGTAAATAACATTTTTTTTTTTAAATTAAAAATTATATAAAAACCATCAATTCATTCCTTACTTAATAGTAAATAACAAGTATATAACAAGCGTTTAACAAGTATATGACAAATATATATATATATAACAAGTATGTATTTAATAATCATCAAATGAGTGATCATCGTAATCAGAAAAATTTCTACGTTCAAATAAACGTAGAAAAATCTCCAAGTCATGTGACACGAGAACAAGCACTGCCGTACGCAACAACTGCGCGATACTAAAGTGAAAAGAGTAGCACAGCATAGTGTCGAGTAGTTAAGATAATCGACTATAAATCGAGATTTTGCGGGTTCAAATCCCGGCGTGCGAAAATAAAATTAACTAAAAATAATTTGAAATAAAATAACATACTGAATGTTTCACATTTTAGCGTGGTAGATATCCTTAGTTTTGCCCCGGTGAAAGACCACCATTCAGTTTCAAAACCATTGCTTGAAATGGCTTTAGCTGTGTTTGGTGATCAGATCTAAATAGTAAAGTACCTACCGACCTTCCTCTGCTCCATCACTTTCTATTTCTAATTCCATCAGCTTCACACGTACCCCGATTGGAGAATCCATAATTCCACTGACTCCGGTCATTTGGGAGCATTTGAAACTCCTATGCGGTATTTATATTTTTTTAAACTTGAGATCCCTTCTCTCAAGTGTAGAACAGGTTCACTTAAAGAAATGTGAAATTTACACATTTCGTATTCGAATATAATTTCAAAATATTCATCTCCATCCCAATTTTTTTTATCGTTCGTTGTTTTAAAGCTTTAACAAAAAGCTCCAATATTGAATGCGTCAAATATTTAGTTCCTGCAATCTCTAAAGAAGAACAAAATTTCGTCAAAGTTATTTTGTAAACCGATTAGTTGAATCGTCAATGCCAACCCGATCTTCAACAAACCTCTGTACTGTTCCTCTTTTGATAAATATTTTATGTTCTAAGCTCGATTCTCGCAAACGTGGAGGAATAAAGCTATGGAGACTGTACTGTTTCCCAGCATTTTAAAATTATTTTTTATCTTATATCTGACAAGTCTACAGCCGTTACTCGCTGGCTCAAGTAGAATATTACAATTGTTTATTTACTATTTAAAATGCAAATTTTATTATATTTTATTATAGGTGTGTTTTATTTGCCTGTTGGCAATTTATTTTAATAAAATCGTGAATGCAAATGCAGTAAAACAAATGATTTAAAAGTAGAAAACACCCTGAACATATCACCTTAAGCAACCTTATTAAATTTACCTTCTGAGAGAAAGTCGTAAATGATCCTTAACAATGATTTTATACTATATTACTAGCGATGTGTACCATCATTCATAAAAAAAATAACTTTGGACTGAGAGTTAACGTTAGTAGCTGAGTGGATAAACACGTCGGATTTCCACCCGGGCATCGTGGGTTCAATTTCTCCTCTAGTCTTTATCATTCAACAAGTAACATCTTACGATGGCAGTGGAAGTTTTTCAAATATTGTCAGGCTATTCGTAGCCCGGGAATGTTTCTTTCTTAAAAAAAAAGAAGAAAAAAAAAGAAGATTATGGTGAAATATGAAGGAATATGAAATTAACATATACAAGAATCAAGTTGACTTCCGTGGCCGAGCGGTTAAGATCATCGGCTACGAATTCAAGGGTCGCGGGTTCGAATGCCGGCGTGCTCACATAAATGAAATTTAATTTATGTCTGTTTTTTCACATTTAATGAAAACAAAATTATATGTGACATATTTTCAGCACGTTCCAGAATGGTAGATTCTTTTAGTATCTCCCTTCAACCATCAACTTATTTCTAAAATTTAAAAAATACTTACAATTTCTTTAGCCGTGTTAAGTGACCATTCTGAGTAGTGATTCTTTAAAACATTCCGTTTCCCCGTCGCCTCCTCCTCATCAACCCTTCAACCTCACTATATACCCCTCAGGGATGCCATAGTCACACTGGCTCCAGGCAGATAGGTCTCTTATGCTGTATTCGTGTAAAAAATGTCGCAAAGTAATACTATTTTTTTTATTTATTTAAATAAAAATGTTTTAGTTTTAGTTTGTATATATACTTTCCTGAAGAAGGTTAAGTTTAACCGAAACCGGTCGAATGTTTTATGTTTATAAATAAATTGACTTAAAACTGAAACATTTTTTATAAATAGAACACATATACTTTGTTTTTAACCACTTTTTTATTTAATATTTTGTCTACCGGTTTCGGAAGTACCCTTCCATCATCAGGACAATATTAAATTAATCTGAAATACAAAATACTGAGATAAATATACATATTTAGGAGTTGTAAGGAGAAGGAGTAATTGAGGAAATTATGGGAATAACAGAGCGGTTTATTGGAAAAATATTTAGGATAGGACTATAAGATAAATTAATTTGATTGTTTAAAATATTGCATTTACTGTTTAATGATTTTCTAATTTCTAGTGCTTCTAAGTTATCTAATTTTATCCTTTTATTGCAACGGTGAAGAATTTTAACCCCTGTATCTCTATTAAAATCATGATTAGTAGTAATGAGGTGATTGGCGAACTCTGAAAAATTATTGTTTTTTAAGCATCTTAGATGTTCACTTATTCTAATGTTTACACTGCGAGATGTTTTTGAAATGAAACATTTTTTATTTAAATTATAATGTCAAGCCACAAAGTGATTGCTTCCTTCAATAAATTAATGCTATTTTTATTGACTTTCATTGTCATCTCTCCAGGAAATGAAGTTAGCCCCTGATAAAAGACATGTACCAATAATATGACCTTCAAAACTAAACAAAATCTGGTATTGTAGAAAGATCTTGCAAAATAATTTACAATATTGTACTTTCCTTCATATGACGTCACTTTCTACCCACGTCATCTGAGTGTTTTGCGCAATATTAGGTAAGTATGTCGTCACGACGTCTCCACCGTAAATTAAGGTGTCGTCAAATTTGCGAAATAGATCAATTTGTCTATAAGTGAATATCAATGAGGGACAAATGGATCAGATACGTTGCGTATTAACGTCAAGGGTGGTAAGCCAGGTTTGCTATTTCATGTAAACTTTATAACAAGGGTGAATAGATTGTAATCGCCTAGGCGCTTAATATATCGAAGAACCATTTATCTACAAAATTATTATTATTATATTGAGTTATATTTTGGTTTGCGTCATTAAAAACTTGTGAATGCTCTAGCGATATAACTATTTTTGTTTAAAACTGTTTTCAGCTCTAAGTTTCCTTACAATCAAATCTTTTTTTATAGTGAATAACCGCACAAGAGTCTTAACTCCTCCCAACTGCTGGAGCCAGTGGGACTATGACATTCTCTATTGGGGTATGTTGTGAGGCTGAAGGTAGTTGGAAGGGGTAAGGAGATAGGGAAGATAAAGTTTTGGAAGTACTTAGGTATTCAGATCTGGTCACCAAACACGGCTAAAGCCTTTTCAAGAAACCTTTCGATTCTGAATGGTGGTCTTTTTACAGATACGACGGATACTTGTAGATTAGATCTACGAGTATCCGTCACTCTTGAATAATATACTATATATTATTTTACATAGGTTGAATGTTTTATGACACATATTGTTACAATAAAAAAGTTATTTGCGAACGCCAGGCTTGAACTTGCGACCTCTGGATCCGTAGTCGAGTGTCGTACCACTCGTCCACGAAGACTGTCAAATTTATCTTCATGCTACAAAATATCCGTTATAAAGTACGGTTCACGAATTAAAAAATAAATCACCGCTTATTGTCTGTAATAACTTTTTAATGTAATATTTTTAAGGAATTTCGGTACGAAATCATGGTAAATATTTAAAGAATATCTATTTAAATATCTAAGATACAAGATATTGTATAAAATAGAGGCTAGATTTTTTTTTATAATAAAAAAAAAAATAATTATGAGTTAGTGTTTTACATTATCAATGTATTTTTCTCCCACTGGGCTAAAGATATGACTGTAAAGATATGACTGTATAACTAACCAGTTAATCATTACGCCAATTACCTATAGAAGTAGGCAGACAGAATGAAATGCTATTCACATCTATCTGGGCATACACATCTTCCTTCACATTCATACATCGTCTAAAACATAATCTTATGAAATTACTTCTTTTTTTTTTAGTGCTTATTATTGGGGGTTGGCTATCATTGGGGCCGTCTTCATCTTACAGGCTGCAACTGCACTAAGGCTGTAGGCTAGTCGCATAGATTTTGATCAAAATAAAATGAACACTCACTCTTGAATTAACCTTACTCATAATTAAGTAATTGAATGACTTGATCGTGTTCGGTGGATCTTCTCACTCTTTAACCACTTGTTCGTAATACTCGTGTATTCAGTCACTCTACACGTCTAAATCGTATAAAAAAATAAGTGGTTTGTTTTTGACAACTGGAAAGGTTAGTCACGTTTTTGTGTGTTCTTCGATTTTATACTTTTGAAAAAAATGGATCAAAGAACAAAATCCATGATTTGTTTTTCCACAACTCCAGGACGCTCATCGTCATTAACATCTTCTTGGCCTTCTGTAAAGCGATTGTACCACTTATAAACACTTTTTTGAGAAAAAGTAGACTCGCTGAATGCCACAGTCAATATTTTAATTGCGTTGGAGCACTTTATTCCATTTTTAACGCAAAATTTAATACATATTCTTTGATACATTTTTTTTAAAAGTAAAAAATCGAAGAACACACAAAAACGAACCACTAATCCAAAATGGCTGATTATGCTAACACATGATAAACATATGTGTACCAACATAACAAAAAAAATCGATAATCGAATGTACACCGCCCGCTAAAATTAAAAATTCACCTTTTCTTTTGAACAGGCCTCGAATACCTGTATTCTTTTCAGGTTGTACCAAATTAAGTTTTACAACACAGACAATCCATGAATTTTAATGTCAATGCATTCTGCTTACATATGCCTCTTTCTCTGGCAATCCCACGCCTCACTGCCTCAGATAGGGGTAGATTTCAGATCTCCGTTTGTCCGCTCATCCTGGAATGTGGGTAGTAATTCCCTTGTAAATCGCAATTTATTATACAGCAATACATGAATTATTAGATACTCATGATACAAAACCAGCGAGCATATTCATAATCTTATGCATAACTTATAGGGTCATTGAACCCGAATGAACATTGAATATAAAATATCGATAAAACTTACTATGTCTTTACTTAGTTTAGTGTGGTGAGGTGTCGTTCGATCATTGCCTCAAATTCCGTAGTTTGGATTAAACCTACACGATTTGCTAAATATATTGTCACCCAGGCAAAAATTATTTGAGTCAGAGAAAAATTGCTTAATTAATAAAAGTGCTATCATGTTAAATTTAGTACAAATGTGTTTTTTGTAACTAGGCGGAATTTTAGAAAATTATATTGAAAGAATTCTCTTTACGACATCCATAACATAAAACTTACGGAGAGATATATAAGACTTCTCTGTTTTATTTCAATGGCTTGCATAATATAAAACTAAGTAAAAGTGGCAACATAAAGTACTAATAAAAGAGAGAAAAATGTGTGTTCTGCACAAGAGTACCGAATGCCCATCAGCCAATTGGACTACTTATCTGTTTTAAGGAACGTTGTGAAGCTAATGGAAAGAGGTAGGAAAAGAAGATGGGTATGATTTAATAAAGGAAGTATCCTACTATTTGATTCCATAGTCACTAAAGATAGCATTCAAGCGATACGACGTTTTTTTCTCAATGCCAGTGTATCATCAAAATAATAAGAGTTTCTTTCACTTTGTAACGAGGTGTAAATAGGATGTAATTTTTCTTCAGATGCGCTCTATTTTTTCTATCGGAGGTTAGCTACCATCTGTACTTGCAGGATGCAGCCTGGATCAACTGAACTAAATTTCATTCGCACTACTCAATTTAGAAGACATGCAGTGTAGCATTTTTTCCATTTGTTTGTCTTTAATCAATTACGATATAAATGTTTTTTTTTAATATTATGTGTTAAATAATTCAAATTAAATTTTAAAAAATTATTGCCCACGTCAGGTTTCGAATCTGCAACCTCTGGATCAGGAATTAATGACCAAACTACATTACCGTGAAGGTCCTATTATGAGACTTCAAAAATGGAAAAGCTTGCAAACTAAAGATGATTCATATTCCTCAAAGCATGATAGATGTTTTTGGAAATTTGCTCGATCGAATTAAGAATATTTTAATTTTTGTTTTAAAAAACTTTGTTGTTTTGTACATATACACGTGTCAACTAGTTTCAGTTAAAATACGAAACTTTTTCAGAACATTACGATATAAACAGATACATATTTTACGTTCAATAACATAATATGAAGAAATATTGATGTAAATTTCAAAAGGAAATATTGGATATCCCCCATTTGAGTTTCATACAGAATCCATACAATATTTTAATAATTATACTACCCAATTTAAGGGTAGTTTGAATATAATAACACAAGGGCTGGAAATATAAATTTAATCCCCAAAGTTTCAAAAATATCAATCAGCAGAGTTTCAGAATTTCAAATTCGAAGCCAACAATTTTCACTATGATAAAATTAATTTGGCTAGCTACGATCAAAGGCCTGTCAAGTCATTTCAAGAATTTGTCATTATTAGGTACTAACTGTCGTTAGTATTAACTTAACGGTTATAAACTGTAGAAACATTTCGTCACTCGCTAAATTGTATCAATCTAATGGAACCTATTTTATATTTATATTAACAGTCATGCTAAATTATTATCCTGTAGTATAAGGATTAAAATAATGCATGATCTTACGAGTTACAAATTTTTAAATTTTGACCTTTTCAGCTGGTTTTTTCAGAAAATTATCAAATCGAAAATTTTATTGTTTAATTTAATGTATTTTAGCAGACTATATTTTAAAATTATTTAATTTTAGGAGACCTGGTGTTTTTTCTTGGCAATTCAAGTTTTTTGTTTGTTTTGGAAAGACAAACATTCCTGGGTTACGAACAACCTGATGATATTTGAAAAACTCCTCCCATCATCATATTAAGCGGATAATGTAGCTTGTGCAATGATGGAGGACTATCAGAGGAATTGAACCTCGGGCGGGTATCCGACGCGTTTGTCCACTCAGCTACTAACCAGTTAACAGTTTCATCTCGTCATTTTCCTAGTTAAACCATAATTTTAGAAGTGTCTCAATTATGAATTATTATGGTTCATTCATAAATTTATTGTTATAAACTATCAACAGATTTCTAAATGTCTTTCTTTTTTTCTTACACACTTAAGGTTCAACTTCCAATTTACATTATATAATAGAAATTAAAAAAATTAGCCTCAATGTATTTATAGATGTAAAAATAAATTTAAAACCAAACATATTCTTCTAGAACTTGCAATAAGAAAGAACTTACTGTTTAGCTGTGTGATCAGAGCTGACATGAATATATTTTATAAGCCGATCTACTGGTTCTGAGTTATGGAAATATCATAAAATTAATACTAGCAGCTCTCGACCACCAACGTCTGGGGTTTCATTAATCATTATAACTACGAAATCTGTCTCGTTTATTGGTTTTTTAATATTGTTGTTTATTACGGGTGCTACATTTTGAACTTTATTTGACAATCCGGTGAATGAACTAATAGATATTTCTAAGTAATGTTTTAAAATACCCTCATATTTTGCTATGAATACAACAATTTATAAAAAAATACCTTTATATAATGAAAAATTTGTGTCGTCATTTCCACGTAATGCTAATTCTTGCTTCCCCAAAAAACAGGCAATGTCTATTCATCGTTAAAAAATGTTTCTGTTTGTAATTACTTTAGCGTTGTGGCGTTTGACGTCTAATTTTAAATTATCGTTGAAATCCGTTTCGTTGCGATTATTTCCGAATCTAAGTAATGTCTCTAAACACTATGATTTTTTGACATCATATTATTAGTGGCGTTTGAAGAGTTGTTTAAATCAATGTAGCCGTTGTCATTTCAAACAGTTTAAATATAAGAAAATAATGTACAAGGAAAATGGAATAAACGATTGGTATGTACACAACCCGTTAAACAACTAAATTCTTTGTAAAATTTTGACTTAAAACGACACGAAACCGTTGCCACAAACTTAATCTGGTTTAATTTTACGTTTTTTGTCACTCAAAGATAACCGAGAAAACCCTTTTTTTAATTTGGTTGACACATTTCTTTCACTAACACAAGTTTCACAGGTTAAGTGCTCCATATTTTTTCCGAAAAAAAAACATAAACAATGAAGAAAGCAAGAGTGTAACTTAACAAAAATATATCATAACCAACTAATAATTAATAGAGGAAGGTTCCAACAGATGTCGCTAATTGCTATTGATTTTGTTCTCACGAGGCACTGCCTAAATAAAACCAAACCACACTCATACATATAAATTTACGTAGTCAGTGAATATTGAATAACCTACTCTGACGTTGGCGGCGTTCGGGTATATTTAGTTATTGCCTTTGACACGCAATATAATGGCGCTCGGTGAGGGCGCTCGCAGCATTGAGATTCGATTATTAGCTGAGTTTCGCGCCTATTTTTTGAAAGCGTAGATTATTTTGTTGCCATAATTAAATAGCATTCACATTTTTTTATGATAATACAGCATGGTAAGCAGTGAGTATGTGCCTTTATAGAGTGCACGCCTCTGCCATTCATCTAAATAGAAAAAATGAGACTTCATACTAAAATCTATCTAACTTTATGAGTCACGACTCTTATTACTTACTCTTTTCTAAAATATAAGTTTGAATAAACACTCGTAAGTGATATTGTTTAAAAACAACACTGAGTAAATTCATTAATTTAAATTAAACATTGTAAAATGATATGTCAAGAAAAGTGTAACTTAACATAAAAGAAAACAGTGTGCATATTACTAAAAATGACATAAGACAGTGAGGCATGAAACTGGCTGAGCAAAGACAAAACTAGACTGAATGCAGTATAAATTAAATCCCTGAGGCATATGTTAAGTATTATGATGAACTGAATGGAATGGATGGTCATATACTCGTAAGCGTTATGCGCAAGATTACGAAAGTGACCGTTAGTTTGGAGTGTGAAGAAGGATTATGGGTATTCCGCAGGAAGACAAAAACGATCAACTGAATCGAGTATTTGAGTCAGGTCATACCAAGAGTTTAAGTAAAATAAGATTACTGATGAATCAATAAATAAACGCGCTTATACGGAGAATTTTGATCCAAAACAAAATTTTAAAAAGTTTTATTCTCTCTGCCTAACCCTGCGAGAAATTTCGCAATGGTTAGTTAGTTGTTCTTGGTATAAGGTTACTTACAACTCAAAATATAAATTTTGCCACTTGTGGCTTCTCAATTCTCAAACATCTGCTTGACTTCATATCAAGTCAATATTTTTCATTTTCTCTACCCTTTTTTTATTTAAGCCCATCCCTTCGAAAGTTTTTCGACCCACCGAATTCGAAAAATGTCAGCACTTTTAAGGGTAGAAAGATTACAGATAGTATCTTACCTAAATCAGGTATCAAGATACCAGTAACGATTGGTAGTCACGGCATTAAAACTGATTCTCGCTATTACTTTTGTGAAAAAATATTATTTAGTAGTCATAATCCGTATTTACATACGCTTCTATCTAGAAACTAAACGGGTTCAACCCTCTGCTGGCGAAGTCCTAAATATTTCTCAGGTAACATATTCGGATAATGATGGTAGCAGGAAGAATCCAAATATTGTCAGGTTATTCATAACCTTAACATGTTTGTCCTACTACAAAGAAAACAAAATAATGATCAAAATTGTTCTACCATTCACAAGGGTAACCCTGGTGATTTTTTCTACTCAAATATGACAAATAAGTTTTTCTTTTGAAACCCATTTTGTGAGATCAATATTTTTTTTTTTGAGTTACAATACGAATTAGCGATAAAGGCAATTCGAAAAAGTAAAAATTGCCGGAAAATTCCTATTTTTATGCACGTCACCATTCGCATTTCATGTTTTTTTCCGTGCGTTTAAAGAAACTACGCAAAGTTTTAGCCACACTGTTGTTTTAATGATTTTATACAAATAAAATAAAAAAAACAAAATGTGTGCAAGTAACATTCATTTTCATAAGAATGCCTCATTTATTTAAGAAAAAATTGTTTTAAGCGTAATATTTTTTTTTAAATTATTTAAGATACTTGTACATCATAGTTTACAAAGCATCTGATTATAATTCTTTTTTTTTTTAACTTAGTGACAATACTATAACTTACATACTACTTGATATTACTAATGTATTTTAAGTGGTTCCTACAGGCTATTTTGAATAAATTAATTAGCATAATTTAGATGGTTTTCCGGCAACGCATTATAGCATTTCATCCCTTTATATAGTAAGCCGTTTTTTTTTTTTGTATTGATTTTATTATTTTTTGGCAGTCTGATTTTTTCGCATATCCTTGTATTATGTGTGTGAATATCTACGTTGTAAATAAGTTTGTCAGAAAAATATTTTGGTAAAAACTTGTTATTCATTTTATGTATAAATATCAACGTGTTTAATTATAGCATCTGTATCACTATTGGCCAATTTAGTTCCTCTGACATTTCAACTACTTTTGAGTTTCTGTTTCGACTAAGTATAATTCTTATTTTTCATTTTTATTAAAGCTATTTAGATTCTGTCCATAAAAACTGTTTTCAATATAATTCGTTTCTGATCAATTGACATTTAAGAATACTGTTTTATAAATCTCTTTAGAGTATTTTTCGTGATCGATAGTATGAATATGCTAAACGATTTTCGTGTTATTTAATTAATAATAGGTAATGGGTATCAAAGTGTTTATTTTTTTGTATTTGGCTGAATATCGAATGTTGCGTCTCCACGAAAAACATTTATTAGTGGAGTTACGTTAATCCTAGGACAATCCGTCCATTTACATACAAAACATGTAAGTATTAGTCTGGTTTAGCACTTTTCCTTTGGGAAAGTCCCTAATTGCGTTAATCGTGGATCTAAGGGTCTCCCACGTCCACCGCCACCCTCCAGTTCCTTAAGCCCTGTTCAAGTGGCTCCAATAATTGCTTTCCGATTGAATTACACCGCTGCAACCTTGAAAACGGCTCCTTCGCCCTTCCAATCGATTCCCCTTGCCGATTTATTATTGCATTAATGGTTTGCGTCTGACAAGATGAGGGTTGGTGTTAATATAACAATTTCCAACTATTTGAATGGAGGAAACAGCCTTATATTGCCAATTTCAATTTGAATTGTACCTTTCTAACCAGAAACCATAATATGATTGCTTCAAGGTTTTTTACTTTTATTTAAACAATAATTATTATTATTTTAATTTTTAAAAAACAGTTTTTAGTTAAAAGCTCTGCGATGTAATTATTTTTACGCGTGACAGCTGTTTCGCCTTCTGAGGGCATTATCAAACTGTGGAGAAGCCACATACAGACGGACTATTTATATCATGTTTAATGTTATTATTATTTTTTATTTTTAACTACCAATGTCCCCATTAGGTTTTTCTGATAAATTGTAATTATTGTTGATGTCATTAACATGGGGAGTTTCCCTACCTAAGGGTATACTATTATTTGACAAAAGGTCATTAAGGAGGGGCATTGGTGTTTCCTAATTCGTTTTAAGAAACGGGGTTTTTATTTTTATTAATTTGGTTGATAATTATATCTGAATTATTTTTCTTAATTTTCGGTTTGAACACATCAAGTAGTGGTGAATGGATCATATTCTTTTTGTTCATTTATTAACTTAAAAATTTATTTGAATTTTTATTTATTATAAGCAGAGCTTTTAACTAAAAACTGTTTTTTAAAAAATTAAAATAATAATAATTATTGTTTAAATAGAGTATATAACCATACACTTTGTTAAATAACAACAAATTTATAACTTTATTCCACTTTTTTATACGTAATAGGCTGAAAACCGGTCCAGTCAAAAAATAAAAAAGTGGAATAAATTTATAAATTTGTTTTTATTTAATCATTAAAATGGTATTCCACTATGAATTAACAGTTACAAAATTAGATATACACTATATATTTTTTATTTAATTTAATTTTGTACCCTAATGATGCTTAGGCTAAGCGAAACCGGTTGGTCATAAAAATTAAAATTAAACCTGTGGTCTTACACAAAATAATATTTGTATAATTTGTATAGCGCCGTTTTTGTGAAAAATCACCGCAAGGGCGCTCATGTCATTATATCATTTTCTTTAAACATGTCAAACCACAAAGTGATTACTTTTTACGAAAATATGAAAATAAAATGTTAACAAAATTTGTAAGAAAAAAAATTTTTGGCAAAAAACAACACCAACTAGTAGCCTGTCATCATACAACCTTGTCAAGGTAAAAGTAGATGGTACTATATAAACAAATTAAGAGGCTTTTATAATGTTCTCCTCTACAACGGTCAAAAGTTAGATTGGGTTGTTTGAAACTTTTGTCACATTTGACATCGTCATCGGCGCCATTGTTTTTGTATACATTTGAACGGTGCCTGTCAAACGCCGAGTCTAGGCCCGTTTCATATTTTATCAGATCATTATGCATGTCAGCTGTTTACAATTTGATATAAAAGCAGAAACGGGTCAAGAATCAGCGTTTGACGGAGACCGTTCAAATATATATATTTTTTTAGTGGCGTTAATCGATTAATTGTTACGATTTTTTTAAGCACCTCTTCCTTTGACTTCAGATTGAGACATTTTCAAGTTTTATAATTACCCTATGTTCGTAAAAATCTGGATTACTTTCAAATTTAAAAATTAAACACAAAAAATTATGAATATAAATATATATAAGTATAAGCACTATTTTTTCTGAACTGTCTTCCTCCTGAAATATAGAAAAAAATACACACTTAAGTTTTATAGTTGAGAGATAGAAAATGAGAGGGAACTGTTGTTGAAACAACGCGTTTATTTGAATGAGTATATAATAAAGGTAAAGAAAGAAGGAAAGACTTTGATTTAATTTGACTTTTCAAAATTATTAATTGCATTATTGACTCACCCTCCTTGTTGCAACTCATCCAATTCAACATTCATTGCCGTAGACTCAGGAAACAATGAATTGCTGTTCCTCAATCATCACTCTACTAATTATGGATATCATTCTCCACTGTCCAGAATGTCGAGACTTGCTAACTCAAGCCATGTTGTTGAAATATTTGGTACCAGTCTAAATGATTTTTGTTATTTTTTATCCCTCTACCAAAATTTTGACATGATCTTTGCTTTGACTTGAATGTTTTTCAAACGTACATTTTGTCATTTTTGTCATTGCTTCATTACAATATTATGTATGTACTGTTGTTTCTCTGTTGCTCTTTTTCCCATTTCGTTTTATGTATTTTTTTGTAATTGAACAATAGTCCGTTAGTTTATAAATAAATAAAAATATAAAAGATAAAATATCCTTCACCTTAGATTAACTGAAACACGAAACGATACAATTTTATAACGAACCACCCGCATGCATAGAGATATCGACAAGCTAAGCTGTAAGGCAGTTCAAAAGAGCGTACGATATATAAAATATGATTATTTTCGCCGCCTTATTGATGGTGACAGTCATATTACGTCACGATAAATCATTTTCAATCATTGTGTGCATTGAAGGTATAATCCAATCATGTCTCTCTAAAGCTCCGTCAAGATGTGTCAACAGAGATTTCAATTTCCTACAATCCCAGCGTCTGCAGAATCTATAGCTTATGCACTGGAGACGAAATCAATTGAGATGCACCTCGAGCCAACGAGAAATTTTCAGGATCTTATGCATTTTGTATAGGAAGTTAATACTATGTTATCGGAATCGTTTTGACAGGATACAATTTTTTTTTTAATATTGTGTTGTTACATATTACGTTTTATTCAAACAACTCTGAACAGAGTAATAAATACTCCCAGTATTTTCCCAGTTAAAGACCACCATTGAACCAAAAACGTTGCTTGTAAGGCATCATTGATTAAGATAATACTCCGTCGATGCTGAAAAGGTTTTAGCCATGTTTAGTAACCGGAACGAATGGCCGGGTACTTACAAACCTTCCTCTTTACTTCCCACTCCCTTCACAAGATACCCCCAACCGGGGATGCCATAGTCAGAGTGACTCCAGGCAAGACTCTTTTTTTTAGAAGACGCATGGCGAACTATTGCCGTGAAAGAGGTAATGGTGTTGACACAGAAATAATTAATTCATTTAAGGGTGTTGAGTAGGTTTTGGTAATGGATGATGCAGTTACTATACAACCAATTATAATCTAAGCACCAAATGCGCGATACAAAAGTAAAGAGTCAACACTCTCTCACCTCAAAAAGTTTCGCTGAATACCTCAGTTAGTTTCATCGAGAGTGCAAAACATTTTTTTTTATTTAAACATAACCTAACCTACCAGTTTATTTAAGATATAAACATAATCCCACGTATGCCAAGTTGAGTTTTCTGTGTAGGTACTTCTTTTGATGCAAAAATGTACTTTTTTATTTCGATTTTTCTATATTCGCCAAAATGTCTTATCATTGACTGCTTAAAAATATTGTTACGGAGTTTTACGTGATATTGTAGCACGTGTTTTATAAGATCAATAATCAGAGTTGTATTGCACCAGCTACGAGGGGAAGAATTATCGTGCTATATTACCACACTATGTTTGAGAGGGACGATGGGAATACTTGACCTTTAAAACTTTTCCAAAGCATGTACTAGAAGTCATTAAAAACAAGTTGAAAAGTTTCTAGATTTTCCTGTACATTTCTGATAGCAAACTACACGTGACTGATACACATGTTGAGATTCATTTTATAGGGTGGGTACATTATAATTAATTGCCTAAATAACTTCAAAAAGGTAAGACGTAAACTTTAAAAGATACTTTATAGATATTCATAAAATTGTTGATAAATACTTACCGATCATACTGCAGAAAACGTAATACGAGAAATTCAGTAGGTACCTACTTAGAATAATATTATGTAGATTGATTTTTCAATAACGTTCCCGTCGAGGCAATAAAATATTTTCATAATCGAAATAATTTAAAACCATTTGTTTTTGGTTTAAAAATTTGATCGCCAAGAAATATTATAAATGATTTGATAGATTTTGATTAGAATGGGGCATTTTGATAAGTATAGAAAAATGTAAGTGTCAAACCTGTAAAATTTCTTTAGAGTGTAAAATATTTTACGTACGAACCACCTTTTTTGGATATGTTTTCATTTTATAATATGGCAAATTAATTTTTTTTAGACTTTTTTTATGCTACCCATCTTCACAAAATTAAACAAAACACCTTTTCTAGTGGAAATTTCAACTTTATTGCCGCCAGCTTAAGAAGAGCGTGATTTCGTTCGGTTGGGTCGATTGGATCGTCTTGGTAGTTTGTTTTTTTTTGTTCTTATTTGTTTTGCAAAAAAATGAATAAGTTGACATTCGTTTTGTGTTACTTTTTCTGTAGCCCTCTCCTATCGGAAGTTAGCTATCATCGGGTCAATCTTCACCCTGCAAACTAAAATCCGTAACAACTCAGTATAACGGCACTCGTATATCGGTACGAGTTAGTTTCGAAGCAATGTGGCGAGGCATCTAACTCCAGCACGTCTTTTGTCAATCTTCCTCTGGATTATGCTATTTGAGTAGTCGCTGCCAATTATGGACCGGGATATTAAACCTTTTCATTTCGTAAATAAACTTTAAAAACATTAACGTGTTACAAATAAATTAACGATATTTTAAAATACATCATTCACTAGTTGTCATTGGGGTTTGGTTTGCTACAAACCAGTGTGAAAGTTAAATAATTTCACAACTTTTGGGCCATTCCCTAACGCTAGTTATACAAATGCACTGAACAGATAACTTAAATAGATGTTTTTTTTTTTCGAAGGAAGCAAAAACTTGGGGGTGTGACATTGTATATTAAATAAAACAATAAACTTTGTAAAACACCACTTTATTAGAGTTAATCACCAACCAGGTTTCGCTTTCTCACGCATCAACTAAACAACATTACATACAGACAGGATATATATATAGGAAAGTGATGAAAGAGAGAGATACAAGACATAGTAGAGAGAGACACCATTACATATAGAGAGGTACATATAAGACAGTAATGAATGGCAGAGAGAGATAAGATATAGTAGAGTGAGACAGAGATATAGGTATAATAAAGGTAATTAGAGGTGGAACGAGTACAGAATGGGTTTTTTAAAAATTTATTTTACCTGAACAAATTATGCTTATTTTGGTTTGTTTATTAATTAGGTCTGAATTATTATTAATTGCTTTCTTAATTTCCAGAATTTCCAAATTATTTAACCTGATACCCGACGCATTTTTGTAAGAGGTTTATTCCCGTATTCTTATTCAAGGAGGTTGGTTTCGAGTATATGGTTGGCGAATTCCGAGAAGGCGTTATTAGTTAAACATCTTAGATGTTCTCATCCTAATATTGACGTTCCGAGTCGTTTTTCCAATATAGAAAGCGGAACAGTCTGCAATTGAGTTTGTATATACCTGAGTGGCTTAGTCTATCATCGCGATCTTTTGTATTAACCAAAAAATTTACCTAAATTATTATTTGGGGCAGGCTTTAATTTCGGTACCTTACCAGTAATGTTGTTTAGTTGATGTAAAAGCCCTGAAGAAGCTTGAGAAAAGCGAAACCTGGTTGGTGATTAACTCTAATAAAGTGGTGTTTTACAAAGTTTATTGTTTTATTTAATATTAAATAGATGTGATCTTTATCCACCACAAAATGATGTCGCTAGAAGTAAGGAAAAATTGAGCGTACTTCGAAAATATGGAAATGCCCCAACGCACTTTTTTCATTACGCCTCTTCAGTATTTAAATGAAGAAGAATTCGGGTTTTTTTAAAAAAAGTTAGTTTGATTGCTAATGATGTCCTCAATTAAAGGTTTCTTTAAATTACGGTTCAAAGCCTCCAGTGGAACCAAATAATCCTTCTAATGAGTCCTTTGTCTCCAGCGTCCTAAATGCCAGGAAACAGAAAATTAAAGTCAGCGATGTCGCCGACTGTCTATTGCTAAAGACGTCAATTCTTTGACTCCTATCAGTCCCTCGGTGCGTAAAGCGATAATTCGCGCCATTATTATTTCACCCCTTCCCCTTAGGCGGAAATTCGTACGAAATTCGCATGAGAGCGAAACGAACTTAAGAACGGAATAACAATGTCGCTTATAACAGTTGAAAACCCGTTTTTGTTTTCAGAATACTGTAGATTTTTTTTTACTCTCTAATGTGAGATCTCTGTGAACATTTTAAAAATAATTATTGACTCTCAGTATCAGAATTCTGGTGAAAGACCACCATTCAGAGTCTAAACGTAGCTTAAAATGGCTTTAGCCGTGTTTGGTAACCAGATCTGAATATCCAGGTAGTTCCTGACCTTCCTATTCATTTCTTAACTCCTTCATCCTCACAACATCCTGGCAACCCCAATTGGGAGATGCCAAAGTCCCGCTGGCTCCGGACAGTTGGGACTCTTGTTCCTCTGCATTCACATAAAAAAAAAAAAATAAGCCTTTCTCAAGTATTCTATTGCCCGACTTCTTCTTCCATCCATTTGTGCTCATATGTTTTCCTGGAACTCATTTTCCGTCCATCCACTCTTCATTCACAAACAGTTCTAATCATCTTCATCACGCTTACATCAGGCATGCATTATTTTTTCTAAACCCTTAATTCGTAGCACGGTATATTGTGCTTTTATGTTAACGCGCATGCACTCTATGTTAGGCATCTATGCAAAACCAACGCTGTTTGATACCGTATATTATTTTGACCATTGAGATATCGTTATGACCATGCTAGAAAGGCAAAAGAAGGCTTAAGTGACACTTTGGTCAAAAATGAGTTAAATATGCAGTTTGTTTTTTTGATCAGTTATTTTTTCTGCATCGAATGGTCTGACTCTCGTTTGATTCCGAAGACTTTTGTGACCCTTCAGCCATCTAAATTGTATTTACCATTTGGGAGAAGGCTCGACTCAATCTACACAAGCTTGAGATTTTTTTAGTTTTTCGTCACTTCAGGTAACTCGGTGAAAGAATTGAGTTAACTTTTTTTTAAATCTAACCAGGAACTGAAGATTTAAGAATTTTATTGCAAAACACAAAAATTTTGCTTACCTGCAAAGTGCTCTGGTGTAAACTTCCCAAAATGGCGCTTCAGCCCATTTGCCTTTCAGGGGACTGTATGAACATAAAACCTCTAGCGGAACGGTGGGGTAGGTACGTCTCAGAAAACAAACCGTTTTCTTCCCTTACTTATCGGAAGTGAAAATTTCTCGACCAGGACCGCATAAATCTTAGGCGTAACAAATAGTTTTTTGAACCGTACGACTTCAAGCCGGGAATATTTATCTTGTTATTCGGTAATTAGGCTCGCTCTGACAAATAAACTCTCCAATTCCACGGAAAAACTTCCAAACAAAGGAAGAATATTATTATTTGAAACTAGTTATATTCCCTAAAAATCACGGGATGTAACTTGACTTGCCAAGACGAAAACTCGGAACTTTTAATTCTACTGAATCAAAAATATCAGTCGCTTTAATTTCGGATATGAAATAAAAATACTTTATAATCTGGTAGAATATCTAATAATACAGAATTGTATCGCTTTTCTGGATTTGAAAATTATATTTAGATATTTTTCTCAGCACACACCATAATTCACTTTTTTAAATGTCATATTTGAACATACGTATCTACGCTCAAGGTCATTATATTGTCTAATGTTGCCAAGAGTTCAAGCGGTTATATTCGGAATTAATACACTTTTGAAACTACCATATCTTTGTAATTTAGTATTTTGGTTATTTTTTTCTTGTTAAACGATTGAATGGTGTTACAAATAATTTATTCTTCCAGTTTTGGAAATAGATTATTCAAACCTTCACACCTCATGATTTAAATGACATCGCGAGCGGAAAATAATTGCGTTGACCTAAAAATTTTGGGTAAATTTCGTGACGCCGGATTAACCTGTATGAGAGTTCTTAACGGTTTTTGATAGACCGAGATTTTGCATTCTAGTTGAGGAAATAATAAACGCACTCGTACCAGTAATTAGAATTTCGTAGTTTCATGGTACAGTGTATTTTTCTGCCTTATCTCTCACTCAAGCTTCTCAAGGACATGCGAGTTTCAATTGCTAGGATTCAGTAAAACTATGCCAATATCCCAATTTTGAGAATATTTTTAAGGCTTCTGGAAGTGAAGGATACGAATTACCTGCCTATTCCGGTTTGGTCACTTAACACACTTAAAACACCTGTCGAATCCGAATTACGGTCTCTCTTTCGACCTATACATAAGTAATATTCTACCCTCCAACGAGGCGTAAGTATGTTACCTTTTAAAGAAGGATGGTTTTTTATAGTTTTTGTGTTAAAATTTGCAGGAGTAATGTTTGTTTTTTTTTATTAAAATTGATAAATTTTATGTTATTGTAATAATAGTTTTATTGAATTATAAAAAAAAATGGATTTTAAAAAATACCATTAAAAATACATTCATTACAAAAATTAATTAATTTATTTGTTGAAGTTATGTTTATTTTTAAATAAACTCTTTTATTTTTTATCAATTCTGGGTTTTGAACAAGCAACCTCAGGGCCCTGAGCCAGGGATCTTATAACTGCGTTACTGTGTCTTCCAACAAAGGTTAATTAACTTAATGTCATTAAGACTATAAATAAGAAATATTTTGAGAGAGGTAAATGGCAAAAGACGTAATAAATTCATCTCGCACACAAGGGAAAACCTAATTTCCTCAAACCCAAAAAGAAAAGCACTGAGAGTACCCTAAAAGGGAACCCTTAAAGTAAAGGGAAAATCGGAGTGGTGCCACCGGGGATTGAGCCTGTGATCTTTAGCTTTGTAGATATGTTTGTAACCACTCAACAGTTTGTAATACTTCAGTGTACAAACATCACAAAATACAACCACTTTGTGAGAATGTTATATATTGTGGGTAGGATTGAAATGTGTTTGTACAATAAACGGAGGCTTGTTCACGTTCCCGTAGGGCATACAGTATCAAACGTTGAACAAACATTTGAATGACCCATATTATTTAAACTCTAAGATGTCAAATATTTAAAGGTTGAAAGTATGTTACCACTTATTAAAAATAAAGATATTATAGGTTTTATAACCTTCATTACTATTGCATTGTACTCCCACGAGCTTATATACTTCTACTTACTACATTTTTTTACTAGTAACTTCATTAACAATATTACAAAAGCATATCATAGTATTAATGTTAGATGCATACAGTCAAAAGCTGAGGTATTCTTTCAAATAATTATTCTTACTTTGAAACCTTTCACGTCGACTCAATAATCTTACTTCTATCGACGGCGTATTCTAAAGATTTTAACTGTGGTGATAGTCAGGCGCGGCTCGTCCTAAGGTTCACTTGTGCACTGAACCGGCAAAATTAATTACCATTTCACACTTCATCGTATTCCTACAAAATAATTTTTATTTATAAAATTAGACACAATCCTCACAAAATATATAATAATTCGGTAAGAGATAAAGCCGCCCGGCATAAAGCATGTGCGCCCGACGCGCGCCGTCTGTACTGGCCGTATGGATCAACCAACCTACCGAGTCCGAGGTGAGTACATACAAATCCGCACGATTTCAACAAGCGTCCGGCTGGATTGTTCGTTGTCGGATCATTTTGTACATAGGCAAGTAACCGTGGATATCACACATCGTACCAAAATGGCGACTTTCGTGCGCCGTCCGGATCACGAATAGCGCCGGAATCGTCCGAAATATTCCGAAAGATGCACTTACTGCGTGAGTAGGGTTTGAGAAAGAGAGAAATATTTCTCTTGCAAAATGCAACCACGAGTCAACGGGTCAGCAGATATCTCGTGTGATAGTAGAGCGCTTGAGATTTTGGGAAACTATTTGTCATTGTCATCATTAGTTCTTTTTTTCACAGTTAAAAAGTGACCTTTTGTTTGAGTGCGTTTTTGTCACTGTGCTAACTTCATATCTGACATCAAAGCTCAGCTAATATTATTTCATTCGCTCCGCGTACTGCGTAGTGTCAAGTCGTCAAGTGTATTGTTTACAATCGCTATTATTGGATATAATTGAATATGCACCATCTATTCAAAATGATTGATATAATAATTAATGTGGATTGTATAAAAATAATCGTAAAAACTATTAGAATAAAATCAAAATAAAAACCAACGGCCCGCTAAAACCATTTTTAATAATCAACCAACCAAGTCTTTGGTCGGCAAAAGGACCGAAAAATTGATCTACTCTATAAATATGTGAGGTACACACACTTTCATTGAAGGTACACATGTTTTTGATTTTTTGCTTGGTGAACCACCAAACATTTAATGCACCGGCCGCGCCTGGTGATAGTGTTTATTTAGTTTATTTGTCAAAGGAAGTATTTGAGAGCAACTATAGATGTCTATAATGTGTGCCTTTAATGTTTTTCAAATAAATATTACATCGATTGATTCCCACCCTGCAGTGGCGCAAGAGGGATGCTGGCAATTCATCAGCAGGGATTTGTTCGAGAATCGACGAAACTAACAGCTTCAGCTTTCCATTCAGTCACGTAGGTAAGATGTGATAAATAGCAATCAATACAATATTTTACTTTTATTTTTGGGCGTAGACGAATCGAAGAAACTTGTCTTCGTTCAGCAGTGAATTTGATGGTTTAGATAGATTTATTTATATACAGAATATGTTATGCCTTACAAATACTCAGGTTCAATTCTTTCGTGGCCCAAACTATTAGTATTGAAGTTAATTGGATGTAAAAAATACGAATTCCGCAGAATATTATATACTTAAGGATATGAAAAGAAGGGTGAATGCAGGAAACTCCATTAATTGAAGACTTAACGCTCTTTAAAAAATTATGACCGTGTTAAAAATGTGGATATCCGGAAAAAATGCAAGGCTGATGTAATCGTAATGAATAACACGCCTTAGATGATTTGGTCATGTAGAGCAAATGAACGAAGAAAGGAGTATGAAAATAACATATGATGCGAAAGTGAATTGAAGAAGAAGTCAGGGACGCCCGAGGAAGACATAGCACGATCAAGTGAATCAAATACTTAAAAATCAGGCCATGTGAAGAGTCAGAATAACAGAAAAGTATGTATGAGACGATGGATGATTGTGAATGAAGCAAGGTGTGTGTGCCAAGACAGAGTTGTATGGTGGTTTGTCTTCTCTATGTAGATATTAAAGTTCGACGAGATTATATTATTAATAGTTAATCTAAAATAACTTCAGAAAATGAGAGAATAATTATTTCACTTTTTGATATTATTTTCTTTATCATAGCAAATGTTGATTTGTTTCCAAAGTTTTCAACTTATTTTGTCGAAAACACATCAAAACATAATTATGATCAAAATCAATTTTCAAATTACGTACCTGAAAACTTACAATAAAAGAAATTACGTTACGTTGAAAATAACGCTACGTTTTACGAGAATTTCCAATCATTAAAAGCTGTGTAAAATTCATGACGCTACAGTGAACTCTAGCTAAGATAATCTTTAACTAGGATTTCTTTCGTCTTCTTGGTCTTCTTCTTTTCTCTGTTCTCCAAATCAAATAGGTTTAATCATCCAAAATACACGCCATAATTATTATTTAAGCCGCGCAACTACATTAAGCCCAAAAATAGAAACAAAACATCCCATCTGAATAAAGGAGCGACAAATGATATTCAAATACCGGCTGGAATGTCCCTCAGATCGTTAGCGGGGTGAGTCTATTCAGGAAGACTCGGATTCAACTCCTGGCGCCAGGGGCGCCGCGTCCTCGTCTGCAATAGGTGCGGCGCACACGGGCGGTCCAACCAAGGAGCGGCCTCAAATATTTGCACTTGTTTTGATCGTCTTCATGACTGATTCATTTGTTATCAAAAACTACAGAAAAATAAAAGTATGCATACAAAATAAAATAAAATACATTTAAAAAAAAAATAATTCTAAGACCACAAGGTCGCAAACAAAATCCTTGAAAACTTTATTTTTCCAAAAAACTCATTGACGCCAGAAGAAAACATGGCACGATCAATTTAATCAAAAACTTGAATCGGACCATGTGAAGAATCAGAATAACAGAAGAGTATGTACGAGACGATGTATGAATGAGAATGAAGCAAGGAGTGTGTGCCAAGACAGAGTTATATGGCGGTCCGTCCTCTCTGCCTACCTCGCAAATGGCGTGATAGTTAGTTAGTTAACACAAAACATTCCCTAAAGTCGGTTTTCTATAAAAAAAATTAAACATGGATAAATTCATTAAGCATTTGAACATGCCCCACAATTTTTTTGTGTTTTGTTAAAATAAATCGATTTTTTTACCATTACGTTTCATAAATTAATTTATTTTAGTTCTTAAATCCGCCCTCAAGTGCCGGAAACTACATAGTAACGGCATAAGCTTCGTGACGTGAGTCATTCCCAACTAAAAGAGGCTTAATAAAGTGTCTGAAATCAATTGTGACTGTACTAATATGTTCGGGCCTTCTCATAAATGTTCAAGAATTTCATGAAAATGAGGTAATAAACTCGGTATACGACCACAGATTTGATTTTAATTTTTGTGGCCGACTGGTTTCACTAAGCCTAAACATAATCAGGGTACAAAATTAAAGCAAAAAAAATACATCGTGTGTGGTTATAATATGTTATACTCATGTATACAGAGATAGAACACAATTTAAAATAATTAAAAAAAATAGAATACTGAGAAAACAAAAGAATAACATTTCAAATTATAACAAAGGAACAGAGAGAAAGAGATGGATAACATGAAACGAAAGATTATTATTATTATTTCGTTTTCATTAAATATGTCAAACCACACAGAGATTGCTTTCCACAAATAAAAAATTATAATTAAAAAGTGTATTTATTGGCTTACTTGCTCGCGGTGTCCAGGCAAAGGTTTTCCAACAAAGGACATGCGATCAAGGTTGGTCGCGCTGGTTGATACTGTACGGTCGTACGGTCGCACGGTCGAGGTACCATATACCGATGTTCGTTAGTTGCACTAGATCGCGTTGAAAACAGCAGTGTTGCACGCGATTGAATTAAATATATAACTTTTAGCTATACAATCGGTATATCCTTGGGAGCAACTGTCGCTAGGGTTGCATTTGTTCGCATGCAGTTGGCCGGAAACCCCGTGGCGGCCCTGTCAGTATCCTTTTACAGAAACACAATTGCCAAATGGCAGCAGTCGGAGGATCAAAAGATATTCGTCGCGGGTTAATCCGGTCATTTGTAATTAGTAACTACTCGTTATCACTGGGAGGGCTTGCTCTACAAAATACAATGTTTGTGAAAACTGGCAGATGCGGTTGTCTGCTCTAATCTCGGACGGATATTACTTTGGAGGATTTGGAAATTGTGTGTACGCTTTGAATAAGATGATATTTGCGCAGAAATATTTGTTGTATTGTTCTATATCTTGATGGTACGTGCTACTATCGTTTGGAAGGTCAATAAATATCTTTATCAATAATAGAAAGGGAAGCTTCAATGGTTTGGGCATGTAAAGAGCGAATGAACTATGAAAGGAGTGTGAAAATAATATATGATGCGAAAGTGAATGGAAGAAGAAGTCTGGCAAGATACGAACAAGTGAATCAAATACTCGAATTGGGCTGTGATGAGTCAGAATAATTCACTTATTCTTTAAAAGAAAGCGAATATTCCCGGGTTACGAATAACCTGACGATATTTGAAAAACTACTACTGTCATCATAAGAAGCGGAAGATGTTACTTGTGCAATGATGGAGGACTTAGCCAGCATAGGAATTGAAAGCACGACGCCCGGGTGGGAATCCGGCGCGCTTGTCATCTCAACTACCGACCGGTCAAATAACAGAAGAGTATGTAGTGTGTGCCAAGACAGAGTTGTATGGCGGCACGTTCTCTCTACCTACCCCTGCGGAGAAACGTGATGGTTAGTTAGTTAGTTGGTTTAGTTATGAATGAGTTATCAATGCGGTATACCAATTGTTTGAATGCCCTTACGAACAGAAAATGAGAACATATTCAAACAAATCGTCTAACATGTCACCTGAATATTTTGAGATTGGTTTTTTTTTGTACATTCGCATTTTGTATTCATTTGTCTTCTTATAAGACCATCTCAAATTACCCAACAAATATTTTTTGTACCGTGTAAGCATGTGCAGATTTCGAAATCAACAGCAATATTCGAATAAATTAATTCAGATTCCTTATTCGAGAAAACCTCTGAAATATAAAAATCTTTTATGAATGAGAGTTTAGACTACATACGGCCCACCGGACCGAAAATTTATAGAAGTGTCATCTACTTTCATCTGGTGAAGTAAGAAAAAAATCAACTTACTTCGGGCACATGAGCACGCCCACAATCAATGAGTTTTTTTTTTTATTAGTTATTAAGACCAAACACTGGCCCAAACACATTATCGTAGTATTTGATTCTTAGGTTTCGTAATTTTTAAGCAAAAAATCATCGGTTCCTAAATGAGCAAAAGAGATAACTTGGTGTAAGTAATCAAAGCTTATTACCCCGAGTGGCCTTCATCCGTAAGCTTTAAGGCGGCTCTCGGTGGCGGCCACAGCCTGAAAGATTTCTGGCAAGCGGCCAAGGGGGGTAGGTAGCAGAGGTGGTAAAGGGTAAGTATTGGGGGGTGCCGCACAGGCCGTGACTGACGCTCATTAAGCGCCCCTGCTTTCCGATTTATACTTTTTTTGCTGGAAACATGTAGTTAAGAAGAAAATTAAAGTTTTTTTTTACTTTTAAACTAGTTTAAAACTTGCATTATTATAATGAAAGTATCTAGCGATGATTCATCTAAAGTGTGCCATACAAATACGCCTATATAAATACAACGTTCAAATTAAAAAGATACTCCCACAGTGGTGTTACCACAAAACAATATTATACCAGGAGGGATAGTTTTGTGAAACAGTGTAGTTAGGATTGTTGATTTTTCCAGACTCGGGCGTGGCTAGGTTTTTCATGGACACACCTTTTTACATCCGTTCATAGCACATGTGGACATAATGTTTTGTTCATTTATATAACCACTTTTTCACAGTTTCGCGGGCAAAATACGATACTTGGGGTCAAAAATTAGAGGTGGTTTTCATAAGCTCTATGGGACCAAATGAAGTGATATTTTTAAATTCTGTTAAAATTGATAAACTTAAGATGATTAAATAAATAAAAAATTCCAGAAGTAACATTTGTTAAAAAAAATACCACTTTGTGGTCCAAATGCAAGCCTTGGGGTCGGAAATTAAATGTCGTTTTCTCATGTTATATGTGACCAAATGAAATGATCCTTTCTAATTCTGTTAGAATTGATGTCGATTAAACAAAAAAATCTTCAAAAAACAACATTTGATAAAAAAATATATATATTGTGGCAGGGAAATTGCGGTTTTGTTTTCGGTCCATGAAGAGTTTGTTTTTTTTTTTATTATTTTTATACTAAAGGGTCCGCCAAATAACTTTTTTTTTTGAAAATGCTATAAAAAAAAAACTACTGAATATTTTCTCAAATTTCTTTTTTTATTTATAAGTACAATCCTTCCGGTTAATAATGGAAAATAATTTCATTCAAATGGCTGCCTCGGCTGGCCATGCAGTAGCCTACACGATCGGTCCAATTTTTAAGCACATTATCGATTGTGTGCAGCTGTATTTCACCAATGGCTTCACGAATATTGTCCTTTAAAGCGTCAATTGTCTCTGGCTTGTCGGCGTAACATTTATCTTTGAGGGCACCCCACAAATAATAGTCCAACGGTGTCAAATCGCAGCTCCGAGGTGGCCAAACGACATCAGCTCTGCGGCTGATAATGCGATCTTCAAAAACAGGGCGCAAAACATCGAGTGTAGCTTCGGCTGTGTGGCACGTAGCGCCGTCCTGTTGAAACCAAATGTTGCCAATATCCTCCTCTTCAATTTTTGTGAACAAAATTCGTTCAACATGGCCCGATAACGATCGCCATTGACTGTAACGGCCACTCCTTGCTCATTTTTCAAAGAAAAATGGCCCAATTATGCCTCTGGACCAAAATCCGCACCAAACAGTGACTCGTTTTGGGTGTACCGGCTTTTCAATGTATGCGTGCGGGTTTTCTGTGCCCCCAAATACGACAATTTTGCTTGTTTACATACCCGCCAAGATCAAAATGAGCTTCATCCGAAAAGATGATTTTTTGGCAAAATCGGCATCTTCTGTAAGTCGATCGCAGGCCCACTCAGCGAAGCGAAAACGCATTGGATGGTCAGTTGGCTTCAACTCCTGAACCAATTGGACTTTGTATGGCGTCATACCAAGGTCTTTATGCAAAAATTCGTCTCAATGATGTCTCCGAAATGTTCAATTGTTGAGAACGACGGTGAATTGATGTTGATGGCGCTTCACGCACACTTTCTGCCACAGCATCGATATTCTCGGGTGTACGCACTGTTTTTGGCTTTTCACGCTTTGGTTTATCGATGAGGATGCCAGTTTCTTTCACTTTTTTCACAAGATAACGAACATACGGAGCTGACGGTGCTTCTCTTCTTCCAAAAACCGTACGCAATTTTCGCACACATTCTGCAACATTACCATGATTTTCAAAGTAATGTCGCAATATTTCCCAGCGTTGTTCAAGCGTATACACAACCATATTCGCTCAGCGGAAGGATAAAACTAATTATCTGTCAAATCAGACATGAGCTAAGTGTTACCATTCACGAAATAAGCACTAGTTGAAAAAAAAAAAGTTATTTGGCGGACCCTACATATTCAAGGGCGCTGGACGCGTCAAAAACTAATGGAATTAGGTATTATTAGTGGCTTATCAATTTGCTGCCGTGAGCGTACTGCGCCTTTACAAAACCACCCCCTGTATCTTCACTATTCTTGACCATTTTCTGATGGAATACATATTTTATATATATATTCTTTGTAAATGACATAATTAATGCATTTGATAATGATGTGCATTTGTTGCTTTTCGCAGATGATCTGAAACTCTTCAAACTCATAAAAACCACAGATGATTGTTCTCACATTCAAATTAACTTAAATAAGTTACATGATTGGTGTAAACTTAACCAACTTTTTTAAATATTAGTAAATGTCAGTCAATCAGATTTTTTAGAATTACTCACCCTCTCGACTATGATTACAAAAATTGATAATATTTCCCTTACATTTGTCAACGGAATTAATGACTTCGGCATTACTTTCGGTTCTAAATTAAATTTTCTCTCACATATCCCTATAATAATAAGTAAAGGTTTATAATTGTACTCTACATTAGTTCGAAGTCAAGTCGAATATAATTCTTCTGTCTGGTCCCCTCACTTTAAAATCCACTCTGATTCCATTGAAAAATTGCAACATAAATTTCTAAGATACATTAACTACAAACTCAGTCTACCTATTAAAACCATAACTTATAATTATTTAATGAAAGAATTAAAATTACTAACACTTTCAGACAGGAGGCTTATTTCCGACCTGACTTTTATTTTTAAAGTTGTTAATGGTATTATAGACAGTCCTGATTTACTTAGCTTAATTAACTTCTATGTACCTAACAGATCCACTCGATCCAAAATTTTTTTTAAATGTAACAATAATATCAGGACTGAGTCGTTTAAATACTCGCTAAAATAGATTGCATGCAGTGAGTAATTCTATCGCTGAAATAGTAGATATATTCAAATGCACTGAATCTAGTTACAAGAAGGCTATAATAGCATACCTCTTTCAAAAATACTAGTGTTAACTTGCATTATAATATTTTTATCAACTTAATTATGTTTTTGGGTGCTAATCATTGTTATTTTTTATGTCACTATTACTTTATGTTTTTTATCATATCTTATGTAAAAGCCCATGAGGGCGTTTATAATTAAATAAATAAATATTTCAGTCGGATTTTAATCGATTTTAGAGAGACTTACTTCTCATTAAGATATGTAAATACCTGATCAAAAAAAGGTTTTATTTTCATAGAATCATATTTTTAAAAACCCCTGTTAATAAGCCAAGAAGTTCTATGAACGCTAACCACCGATTCAAGTAAACATAGAATGGATTCCATCCTATTTAGTCCCGCAAATATCCGGAATATCCGGTAAGAATGGGATTTTTTTTTTTAATTCGTAGAAGTTTTGTACATTTGTATTTGAATAAATTTGTTTTAAAATGGAAATTCACATATTTTCAAAGCATCTTACCAAAGCAACAATCTAGACATTTCTGATTATGAATGGAATTCTTTACAACAAATATTATATGTACAAAGTGGATTTTGTTCGCAACATGGACAACATCAGCTATTTTTACGTTGTAATTTTTTTTAATTCCGTTAAAAGTTAAAGCCTTTCATTTCACGATGAAGTCCGGCAGCCAAACTCTAGTTGTATAGTTTGATTCGGTAATATAATATATTATGAAAACACTATGATTTTATTTAATTAGAAATACATTAGTGACCGCACAAGAGTTTCAAATGCCCATTGACATTGATATTATGGCAATGACGCGATGCTGAAAGAAGTGGGGAGAAGTAGAAGATTGGGAGGGGGAAATTGTGATAAGAACACGACTATCTAGATCTGATTACTTAACACAGCTAAATCCATTTCAAACAAGGTTTTATTATAATTATGATCTTTCACCAGGGCAATACAGAGTTCTACTTCTACTAGTCTCAAACTCTCATTGTCAATTTAAAACTCTAAGCACATTACAGACAGTAAACAAACAATTAAAATATTTTTTGATGATTTCGAGAAAATTTATAGACTTTTTAAATACAATGGAGCAATACGACGGTTTCGACATAAAGAGCAGATTGACACAGAAAGTAGTGTCAAAAGAAAACATATCTAAAGCAAACTAATAAATAGAAATATCAGCGAAATCCCTAGTAAACATGATATTAAATGACACACGACTAGGAGTATCAAACATTTGAGATGATGTGTAATGTACATAATTAAAGAAACGAATATTTTGCATTACATTTGACTGGCTTTCTTCCTATCTGCAAACCCCAGTAGAGAAGTAATGTGACGGTTAATTAGTTATAAATAAGCACAAAGAGTACTTTTAAATTAGGGGGTTAAAACCCTAGCCCTTTTTTTTTAAACCTTTGTTTTTTTATTTCAAAAATCTAAAAACCCCCCCTTGCCTACAAACCTATATAAATACAACGTTCAAATTAAAAAGATATTCCCACAGTGGTGTTACCACAAAACAATATTATACCAGGAGGGATAGTTTTGTGAAACAGTGTAGTCAGGATTGTTGATTTTTCCAGACTCGAACGTGGCTAGGGTTTTCATGGACACACCTTTTTACATCCGTTCATAGCACATGTGGACATAATGTTTTGTTCATTTATATAACCACTTTTTCACAGTTTCATGGGCAAAATACGATACTAGGGGTCAGAAATTAGAGGTGGTTTTCATAAGCTCTATGGGACCAAATGAAGTATCTTTTTAAATTCTGTTAAAATTGATAAACTTAAGAAGATCAAATGAAAAAATCTTCCAGAAGTAACATTTGTTAAAAAAAATACCACTTTGTGGTCCAAATGCAAGCCTTGGGGTCGGAAATTAAATGTCATTTTCTCATGTTATATGTGACCAAATAAAATGATCCTTTCTTATTCTGTTAGAATTGGTGGACTTAAGTTGATTAAATAAAAAAATCTTCAAAAAACAACATTTGTTAAAAATATAATAATAAAAAAATAAAATTGCGGTTTTGTTTTCCGTCCACGAAGAGTTTGTTTTTTTTATTATTTTTATACTATTACATATTAAAGGGCGCTGGACGCGTCAAAAACTAATGGAATTAGGTTTTATTATCAATTTGCTGCCGTGAGCGTACTGCGCCTTTACAAAACCACCCCCTGTATCTTCACTATTCTTGACCATTTTCTGATGGAATACATATTTTATATATATATATATTCTTTGTAAATGACATAATTAATGCATTTGATAATGATGTGCATTTGTTGCTTTTCGCAGATGATCTGAAACTCTTCAAACTCATAAAAACCACAGATGATTGTTCTCACATTCAAATTAACTTAAATAAGTTACATGATTGGTGTAAACTTAACCAACTTTTTTTAAATATTAGTAAATGTCAGTCAATCAGATTTTTAGAATTACTCACCCTCTCGACTATGATTACAAAATTGATAATATTTCCCTTACATTTGTCAACGGAATTAATGACTTCGGCATTACTTTCGGTTCTAAATTAAATTTTCTCTCACATATCCCTATAATAATAAGTAAAGGTTTATAATTGTACTCTACATTAGTTCGAAGTCAAGTCGAATATAATTCTTCTGTCTGGTCCCCTCACTTTAAAATCCACTCTGATTCCATTGAAAAATTGCAACATAAATTTCTAAGATACATTAACTACAAACTCAGTCTACCTATTAAAACCATAACTTATAATTATTTAATGAAAGAATTAAAATTACTAACACTTTCAGACAGGAGGCTTATTTCCGACCTGACTTTTATTTTTAAAGTTGTTAATGGTATTATAGACAGTCCTGATTTACTTAGCTTAATTAACTTCTATGTACCTAACAGATCCACTCGATCCAAAATTCTTTTTAAATGTAACAATAATATCAGGACTGAGTCGTTTAAATACTCGCTAAAATAGATTGCATGCAGTGAGTAATTCTATCGCTCAAATAGTAGATATATTCAAATGCACTGAATCTAGTTACAAGAAGGCTATAATAGCATACCTCTTTCAAAAATACTAGTGTTAACTTGCATTATAATATTTTTATCAACTTAATTATGTTTTTGGGTGCTAATCATTGTTATTTTTTATGTCACTATTACTTCATGTTTTATATCATATGTTATGTCGTTTATAATTAAATAAATAAATATTTCAGTCGGATTTTAATGGTTTTTAGCGAGATCTTCTTATTAAGATATGTAAATACCCGATCAAAAAAGTTTTTTATTTTCAAAGAATTATATTTTTAAAAACCCCTGTTAATAAGCCAAGAAGTTTTATCAACGCTAACCACCGATTCAAGTAAACATAGAATGGATTCCATCCTATTTAGTCCCGCAAATATCCGGAATATCCGGTAAGAATGGGATATTTTTTTTTAAATTCGTAGAAGTTTTGTACATTTGTATTTGAATAAATTTGTTTTAAAATGGAAATTCACATATTTTCAAAGCATCTTACCAAAGCAACAATCTAGACATTTTTGATTATGAATGGAATTCTTTACAACAAATATTATATGTACAAAGTGGATTTTGTTCGCAACATGGACAACATCAGCTATTTTTACGTTGTACTTTTTTTTAATTCCGTTAAAAGTTAAAGCCTTTCATTTCACGATGAAGTCCGGCAGCCAAACTCTAGTTGTATAGTCATATAATATATTATGAAAACACCATGATTTTTTTTAATTAGAAATACATTAGTGACCGCACAAGAGTTTCAAATGCCCATTGACATTGATATTATGGCAATGACGCGATGCTGAAAGAAGTGGGGAGAAGCAGAAGATTGGGAGGGGGAAATTGTGATAAGAACACGACTATCTAGATCTGATTACTTAACACAGCTAAATCCATTTCAAACAAGGTTTTATTATAATTATGATCTTTCACCAGGGCAATACAGAGTTCTACTTCTACTAGTCTCAAACTCTCATTGTCAATTTAAAACTCTAAGCACATTACAGACAGTAAACAAACAATTAAAATATTTTTGATGATTTCGAGAAATTTATAGACTTTTTAAATACAATGGAGCAATACGACGGTTTCGACATAAAGAGCAGATTGACACAGAAAGTAGTGTCAAAAGAACATATCACAAGCAAACTAATAAATAGAAATATCAGCGAAATCCCTAGTAAACATGATATTAAATGACACACGACTAGGAGTATCAAACATTTGAGATGATGTGTAAATGTACATAATTAAAGAAACGAATATTTTGCATTACATTTGACTGGCTTTCTTCCTATCTGCAAACCCCAGTAGAGAAGTAATGTGACGGTTAATTAGTTATAAATAAGCACAAAGAGTACTTTTAAATTAGGGCTTAAAAATTTCTAGCTCTTGTACTTTGTGTAATTACCTACTTGTCATGTTATCTTTATTTCACAAAATATCTAACAATCACACACCAAAGCCCCTATCACTAAACATAGATATAGGTTTTATCAATAATGTCGGTAATTCGGAATCGTTCCCGAGCATGACTGCAGATTGCCAACGAACGAACGACAACTCACGTCAACGGCTCGGAAAAGATTCCAAATTACCGACATTGTCGATAAAATTTTTGTCGATGTTTCGATGTTTCTATAGTTGGGTGAATTATTCAGAAAACCCGATAACTCGAGTAAAATAGTTTTAATAAAAATGATATTCCTATAAACTTCTCTGATAACTCGACGTAAAATAGTTTTAATAAAAATGATATTCCTATAAATTTCTCTAATATGTCATGTAAAAAAATCCCGTTGATGTACCAAACGGAAAAACCTTTAAAAATGAACGATTTTGGATTAAACATTCTGCTCTTGTTTGCTGAAAAAAATTACATCAAAGCGCTCATTTTTTTAACATGGTTTCAAGTGAAATGGAGGTCGCGCCTAGTATTTTTAAAACGAACATTCTCTCTTGATAATATTATGCGGGCGTTTTTATAAATATTGCCTACAAAACCATAATATTTTAGGGTAGGTTTTAATCGTTATTTGAATGTAGAGGGTAATGATACTGCCGATCTCGCCACTAAGCTGACTTACCACTGGCATAGAAAGCACTAGAAATGACAACCGCTGGAATCAAACATTTTTATTTAAAACATTATGTCCATCACGTATTTTTATCACACGCCAACTGGTTTTGACACAGCCATAGCTTTTCAGAGCAGATATCAACTAAATACAATATTAAGATAATAATATACAATACTAATTAGAAGCATTGACAAAAAATACAAGACACGTCATATTCATACAAATCTTACGAAAAATGTAGCACCACTGGTACTGTCCTATGTTACGTTTCACCCGCGTATGAAAAGGATAGATATTCAAAGAATATATGTGTACGGATGAGATAGCTTTATGAACGTCTCACGCTACTGTTATAATCGAGTATCTCGCGACTCGCCGTGGTTGTCTTCCACACACTTGTGTATTTCTGCATCCGCTATCCCACACCGTTCGAGTACTTATAAACTTTGTGAATAATTGTATTCATTAAATTGAAATAATAAGTGATTTGTGGGTAATTATAAATGGAAAGAAACTCCATGAGATATGATTTTTGCTCCCGAATGATTTTTCACACCTCTCAAGGCATTTTTTCTCAGAAAGAAGCCTACAGCCATGCGTTTGTGACAGCTGGTGGCAGTTTTTCTGTCAAACGAATGTTTGTGTGATTCTAAACGCAGTAAATCTCAGGTATGTCTCGCGGACTCGGTTTAGTGCATTCACGCGCGTTGTCTTAGTAACGTATCTACATTATTGAATTTATCTAAGATTTGAAGGCATTTGGAGCAGATGCGAAATAAACATATACTAAGGTTTTATCAGCAACATAATGAAACATATGGTCTTATGTCACTTTCTAATTATTACTCTTATATGATGTCTCCTGACTACTAATCACATACTGTCATCAAGTTTACTATTAAGATGTTCATTCACACGATTGAAAGAATCCAACATAAATTCTTAATATATGTAAATTTTACAATCGGTAATCTTATAGAATGCATAGATTACGATTATTTACAATTCATTAAAATTAATAAAATTTAATGAAAGTAGAATTATTTACGATTCAACGTATTTGCTTAAAATTATTTATTCAATGTTTCTTACACCTGAATTTCTATATTTAATTGCATTTCATGTTCCTGGCAGGACAGTTACAAGACAGTACCTACCATATCCATGTGACAATTCCATTTCAACGTAAAAACAATATTATACTTCTATGCGAAGAATTCAAATACTATTACAATTTCACAATATGAGCATACTTTGGTATAGTTTTTTTCATCTCGTAGAGCTAATTTATTCGATCAAAATATTTTATCTCGGGATGTACCGGCTATTTAATAATATTTTTTACTTTCTTGTACAATATTTTAGCACTGTTTATGAGTATATTATTCTTTTCATTGTTAACATTTATTAAATTATTTTTGACGGACATAAAATAAATGAACTTTTTTTTTTAAATCATAGTTTTGTTTATTTTTCCATTTTTTTTTAAATAATATTTTGGCAGCCTAGAACAACTTTTGGAATTTCTCTGATATCAGTATTAAAGCCATGAATTACGACGTATTTTTATCATTTTGCTCGAAATTATGAATTGTGTACTGTTGTATTAAAGTCGCTTCTCATGATTTGACCCAGATAATATAAGGAAGATAGAGACTCGGAATAAGGATTTATACAGCGCCCTTGAGGTGATGTTTTACAAAAACAGCGGTAACAACATTATCCAAATATAAATATTATTATTGAAATTAAAAAATAACTTTGTACTAGATCACGGATATTATTTTTAATTTTATGACCGGTTTCGTTTAGCATAAGCATCATCAGGGTACATTATTAAAGTAAACAAAAATTACAAAGTGTGCGGTTATATATACATACAGAGGGAGAACCAAATAAAAATAATATAACAGAAACAGGTGGGTCATAAAAATTAAATAATATCCGTGGTCTTATACAAAGTTATTTTTTCCTTTCCTTAAATATGTCAAACTATATTATTTATATATTTAATAATTAACTACAAATTATTAATGATCTCTTTTATGTGAAGGGGTGTGATGGAGAAAGACAATAAGAGAGAAACATCAAATAATAAACCATTTTAAGGTTTGGTGGCCTTTAAGAATGATTGTCACAATTCCCATTACAGCATAAATTTCATATACGTATCTTCTTGAACTAACTGCAAACTAGAGTTACTTTCGTATTTCCCTTCTTCCAACGATCGGTGGTTTAACCAATTGTTCTTTTATTTTCACTCAGAGTAGACTATTTGTCTTCAGAAGTTTATAACTGACAGGGAGATATTAATTACTGTATTATTTATGTTTTTTTACCAAGGTTTTATACCGGTGCAGTATTTGTCGAAATGGCTGATATTTTACCCATCGAAACTTTCGGTCGGTAAAATAAAGCCTACCTCGTGATATCTGTATCAGTGGTCACTCTTCATCCCTGCGCTAATGCTGAATTCCCTAATGTCCTCCGAGGGGATGAAAACTCTACATCCTAAAATGTTCTACAAGTAACGCGGTGTGTTTTCAGGAAGGGGATTAAGAAGCAGCCTTTTAATACAAAGCAGTAGACTGGTAATGACGGTGCATTATTTATGAATTCTTCATCTTTCGTATGGAACCGTTGGATTTCAGAGACACTGGGTCCAAAACATAGGGCATTGGCCTATCAGCTTTACGCTTGAAAAAATATTTTTATTAGCTAAAATCACCTATTTTTTAAATTAACTCCACACGGGAGGTCTTGAAGGAAATCATTTCCCTTGGGACCCATGTCGACTTTGGGAATGCTGTATGTGGGGTTTTACTAGGGAAAGGAAATCTGTGCTTTAAAGAGGCCCATGTTGTAGGAGGTAAGAATTACAGAGGCCGGCAAATTGTTTCATTGCCGAGCTGTTGAATACCAGAACGAGTGGGTCATTAAAGCGCCCCATTTCCGTTGAAATACTAGTAGAACAAAGATAAAATTTCAACCGTCGACAAATGTTGACGTCTAACCTACTCTTTAGCAAGAAATCCTTAAGTGACCAGTTTTAGTGGGAGTAAGGCATCCCCAAATAGGGGATTTTTGTTGAGTCTGGAGGAATTGTGAGTGAAAATCTTTAAGAAGAAGAAGATTGAGAAAGTATCCGAAACTTCAGACATAGTCACTTCAACAAAGCTATAGTTATTTCAATCAATGTTTCGTTTCTACATGGTGGTCAATTACCAGGGCTATATTGCTTTCAGTAGGTTAGTGAAATTTATATATATATATTAATATATAGTGAATACAGCACAAGAGTCTCAACTGCTCCCAACCGTGTGGAGACAAAAGAACTATGGCATACCTAATCGGGGCATGTTGTGAGGCTGAAGGTAGTAGGGAGGTAAATTAGATGGGGAAAATGAAGGCTGGGAAAAGTACCCGGCCATTCAGATCTGGTCCCCAAATACCGCTAAAGCCATTTCAAACAACGTTTCGATTCTGTGGTCTTTCACAAGAGCGATACTGAAAGTACCGTCCACTCTGTCTCAATTATTTTATTGGAATACAATGTGAAATAACACATTACGCGCCGGGATTTGAACTCGCAACTTCTGAATTTGTAGTGGAGCGTCTTAAACACTCGATCAATTCAATTCCTTACAAAAAGTAAAATAATAATAATAAATGGATAACTATTATAGCACCTTTTTCGTGCGAAAATCACCTCAAGGGCGCCACCCCAAATTTGTGGAACCAAATGACTACGATTTAAGCTAAAGTGAAAATATATAAATTATACTCCCCTTGCTTTATAACACCACTGACATAAATACCTTGACGTCATACTTACACTTTATGTAGGAAGTGATAACCTTTCTCTGTCATACAAAACAGGATACCAGGCCGACGCTGTGTATTTTTTCATAATTAAAATAACCAACGAATGTATTATGTTACAATTTTCTCAGTTAAAATGATATCATGAGGCTATTTATTTTTTTCATATCTACCGGATTATTTTTGATCACTCTGAACCGTAAAAAAGATAAACTTATGCCTGGATTAACGTTTTTTTTATTTATTCTACGGGGATTAATAATTCTACGTTTACAACTATCAGGGGTTAGCTACGTGAAGTAAAACTGTTTTGGGGAAATAATGAGCTTGGATTATTTTATGAGCAGGATTATAAATTTTGCCAAAAAATAATACCTACCAGCTGTTCAAAACAACTAATCAACATTACGGAATGTGTATGGATTAGTGAGTCAGGAAAAGTTATTTCAACCACCGAATGAATGAGGTACAACCCACGAGCTTTAATACCCAGGCCTATTTTAGTGATTTTTTTGTCGCCTTTTATCGGTCAGTATTTTCGCTTTTTTTTACGAGTACAATACACAAAAAGCATCATTTTAAAACAAAATTTCAAAATTATTACTACTCATTTTTTTCAGGTTTCCCCTTTGAAAAATACTAAATATAAACTAACCTCAGAGCAATATTATACAAGAGAGAGCGCTGCTGTAGTCAGTTTTGATGGCTTTTTCTGGACATGGCTAGAACTGGGCGTTGTTAGGACTAGGGCTAGGATATTTATACATCCATTCATAGCACTTTTTTTTAAGTGAGACAAACATTCCCGGGTTACGAATAACCTGACAATATTTGAAAAACTCCTACTGCCATCATAAAAAGCGGAAGATGTTGCTTGCAATGATGGAGGACTTAGCCAGCAGAGAATTGAACGCACGACGCCCGGGTGGGAATCCGACTCGTTCCCCACTCAGCTACCGACCGGCATGATGTCGACATAATGTTTTTGTTTATTCGTACAACAACTTTTTCACAGTATTGTAATTAACAAAAATAAAGCATATTAATAAAACAAATTTTAACGTCGCACTTTATGACTGGACTGGGTAGGTTAACAACAACTTGTACTAGTCTGAAGATGGCCGTCATAGGCTGAAACCGGTCCCGTCATAAAATAAAAGTGGAATTAAGTTAAAAATTTGTTTTATTAAATCATTAAAATGGAATTCCACCACGAATTAACAGTTTCATAATTAGAAATAATAAAGCATATTACCTAAAAAAACCGTTGACTTATGTCCATTTTTGTCGCATATCAAAACGTATGGGCGGAGTCAACAGAGACGCGGGACACGAAGAACATTCTTACAATACCTTAAAGCGGTGTGATAATTTGGGAAATTTTGCTGTCTCTTTCTTTCTCATGGTGTAGGACGTAAAAACCCGGAGAAAATGATTTATCCCAAATTTGTATAGGTTGGGTAAAAATAAATTAGCTCTACTCCATATATTGTTACTCCAAGAAACTAACAGATCTAAAGAAATATAAATTTAAAGTGTAAATGCTTTGTTATTTTGAATATGCATAGTATTAAAAGAGGCGTGAATTTTCATTCTCCGCCGTCGGATCGGAAAGTTACGGGTTCGATTGCCATCCATGGATAGTTTGTTTTTTTTTTATAAAATACAATATATAGGCACTGGGCGCTTTAAAAAGCGCTATAATTAGTATTCTTAGCGCCTTGGCATAACGCCGTTGTTATTGTGATTTATGTTTATTTATTGCATTGTAAAATGTCTAGTAACTTATTTATGTTTTTGTATGCTAATTATTTTCGTGCGTGTTATTTCTATGTCACTATTATTTTATATTATGTATCGCACACTTATGTAAAAGCCCATTAGGGTATGACATTTTGTCACCCGTGCGCGAGCGCCCATACAAAAGTACTCTCTACAGATACGTTGACAGTTTTGTCACTCAAAAGTTTCCGGCCAGTGGAACTAAAAGTCACCCTAATGTCACGTCGCTTCCGTGCGCGGACCTGCATACACTCCAATAGATTTGGAGATGTTTGGCCTTAGTCATGTTTTGGTTCTAATGTTAAATATTTCTATATCACGGAAACTAGCTAAACATATCTACATTGAAACTATTGAAAAAAATTTCGACGATGTTTTTAATTTTACCTTTATTTTACCATTACACTAAATATAATATGAATCAAGTATTTAAGAAGGTAGACTATTCATAATGTCCAGTGATATATATAGATTACCTGGGCATCTCTTAATTGCCGAATACTATCTAAGGAAAGTGATAAATCAGCTATTAACCTAACATAGCTAAGTCAGGTCAGGTTAGGTTAGGTCATTCAAACGGCTGGGTTAAAGCATAAAATGAACCTAACTTACATAGCTTAGTTAGGTCAGGTTAGGTCAGTTCATGCAAAGGGCAGGTTTAAAGCAATAAACCAATCACAGAACAAATAATTACTTATAAATAGAACACATACACTTTGTTTTTAACCACTTTTAAAAAGTGGTTAAAAACAAAGTGTATGTGTTCTATTTATAAATATGGCAAGCCACAAAGTTAATGCTTTTTACGAATATAAAATAATTACTTATTCATATATGTACAATTTTATGTTACTATTTCTATATTAATATTAAATTCACACTTTTAAATAACATTAACCATAGATTAATTTAATTTGAAGTAGCCAAAACAATCGGCAAAAATTACTGCCTCAACACAGGCTTGCCTAGTGAGGCAGATTACGAGAAAACAAAAGTAATAACTGTATACCAACATACGAAAACTAAGTTTATATGTATTTAAGCAAATACGAATAATGATCTATATTTCTATTTCATTAATGTTTATGTAATATATATATATTTACTGTTTATAATAAAAAAATTTTTTTTTTTTAAAAGCATAAAATTAACCTAACCTAATAAAGTTATGTCAGGTCAGGTTAGATTAGGCCGTTCAGAAGGCTGGGTTAAAGAATAAATGAAATTAAATATTGTGGGAAAATAAATATATTTATTAAATAAAACATTCGTTTCCAGCTAATTTTATGCATTTCATGCTGGCCTACAAATTTCGTAAAATTCATAATAAACACACCATTCTCATTACTTATTTTTGCATGATGATGAATGACGCGTTATGCATAGCTCCTTATTAAAGTAGTGGACCATGACACGTGCTTGTGTCATAATGGATTGATTTGCTTAGTTACTAATTGTTGTATATAAATGCATGTGAGTATATTCCGACGTATTCACTGATTTGACATAATTGAACAACGAATATTTGCGCAGTTATCACGGTGCTTGCCCCTGGTGATATGACCCTTTGTCGTCTTCAGCCTGTCCAAAACTAAGTTGCGCCACTGGTACTAATCTAGGTTATGTAGCGATGGTCATTGTTGAGGTATTCATATTCGAAATCCTTTCCTTTATTTTAGTAAGACTTTGATTCAAAGTATAACATTAAACTATAATAAAATAATATTAAGGAAATTTAAACAATATTATCGTTATTATTATTCATAAATACAAGACCTTTACGACCCCTTCGTTAAATTAACAGCAAAGCAACTCAGATTGGATTGGTGGGCAATTTCGATGTCAGTGACATCCAATGTAAATATTGTCTAAACATCGCAAAAGGGCTAAAGCGCCATTTTGGGAAGTTTGCACCAAAAGTTTTAGTTTGTTTCAAAAGATAAAATTCACAAGTCTTCTGTACCTGGTTGGATTTTGAAAAAAAGTTAACATAGGTAACTCAATGCTCTCACTGAGTTACCTGAAGTTACAAAAAGCTTAAAAAGTCCCAAACTTGTGTCGCATGAGTCAGGCCTTCTCCCAAATAGTAAATATGTTTTAGGTGGCTGAAGGGCCACAAAAGTCTTCGAATCAAACGAGAGTCAGAGCACTCGATACAGGAAAAAAACTGATCAAAACTGCATATTTAACTTATTTTTTACCAAAGTATCGTTAAAGCCCTTTTGCCTTTTTTCAGCGATGATATATTAATATATAATATTTTCTGGGTATATTTTTAATGCAAACCCAGTTTACAGTCCATTTCCATCAAAATATCCAATAAAAAAATAATGGTTAAATAAACAAAATGGCATATCGTATATTCCATATTTTTCAACCGTTTAGCAAGAAAAAAAATTAGGTTGTTGAAACTCAGGCCTTGTCGATTAGTAAATGAAAGGTTGTAAATGTGATATGGGAATGAGTCCATTTGGTAATCACTAGAGCCCGAAAAACTATGCAACATGTAAAACAAAAGGCAAATATTATTTATTTACATAAAACTGAAAAAATAGAAATTACATATATATTTATGCTGCATAATATATGCAACAGATTTAGTTACGCAACTTTTGCATTGAAAGCCGCAAGCATTACCATTTCGCCACGTAGTCCGCGAATGTTTCTGCTAAAAAAATGTGTTTTTAAAAAGCTAATTTAATTAATTAAGCTAAAAAAGAGACATTTGCAAATAATACAAGCCTGGACACTAATGGGTACTTAAATAACAATTATATCGCATTATGGCGGGAAAACCACAAATAGGGACAAGCAGAAATAATGCATGTTTTAGGTTAAAAAAATTCAAACCTTTTGTGTTTTTTTTTTTTTAAGTTTTATTACAACGCTAAAGGGGATTACAATGGAATTTAATGGTTATCTCAGAAGTGTTTAAAAGGGGGGTATCAGTGAATTAAAATACGCAAGAGGAACTATAGTGGAAGGAATCTGAATAAGTTGAGGTGGTCGATAGCTTGGTGTGTAAAAAGCACGTCAACGCTAGCAGTCAAATGAGCCAAGGGCGATGCTCACGAACTGGGTAACTGAATTTTTTTTTTTATTGTTAACTCCACACAAGGGAAATAATTTTTCTCAGGACTTTTGTCATCTTTAAGGATGCTGTGTGGAGGGTATTTTTGAGAAAACGAAGGGGAAAACCTATGTCTTGAAGAGGCCAATGTTGCAGGAGGGAGGAAACACAGTGGCTGGCAAATCATTCCTCAGCTGAACTGTTGAACACAAGAATGAAACGTAAATGACGCAAGATCCAAGGAGCATCTTCTATTGAAATACCGGTAGGACAAGACAATATTCTCACCTGACGTGTGTTGTTTAAGCATTTCAATCCGTTTGTTTAAGATAAATAAATCAATCAAACTTCCCTTATTCCCTTTTCAACACAATGTATGCTTATCGAAAAGGCCTGTTCTATAAAATCTGTTTGCGCAAGGAAGAATGAAATGAGTAAAAAATATTAAGTTTTCAGTTAAGAATGCAGAATCCTTCTTTAAATACATATCTATCAAGGAAAAATGAGATGTGTCAGAAAATAAAATAATGTGCTATTATTTTTTTTTTAAAAAGCGAAATTCCAAAATTTTGTTTTGGCTCTTCTGAACATCGTATTGACTCATTCCGTTCTTCCTTGCACACACAGAAATATTTTGCTTTTTAAAAAAAATTAAATGAAATTCATAACATAATTAATAAATACATGAGAGGTAATAAGTAAGCAAAATTATTTTTATCACGGCTTTGTGCTGGGGGGGGGTTGATCGAATGCCACACAACTCGACTGTTGACACACCCCTAGCTTCAATCAGTTGATTAATTGTCTCATACGTAGGTACTGCTTTGTTATACAGACGATTGACAGGACTCAGCTTAGTTATATTTGCCAACCTATATTTTCTTTCCGCACCCTAACTCCTTCCGTCCCAATTATTAACACTCCCAGAACAAAAAAAATATACACCCTTAATGTTCGTCGAAAGCAATCACTTTGTGGTTTGACATATTTAATGAAAATGAAATGATAACTTTGTATAAGACCACAGATTTTATTTAGATTTTTATGGCCGACCCGCGTCGATCAACCTAAGCATCATCAGAGTACAAAATTAAACTTAACAAAAATACGTTGTGTGTGGTTATATATTCTCGTGCGTACAGAGGAAGAAAACAAAATAAAATAAGAGAACAGTAAGAAAACAAAAGAATAAGATTTAAATTATAACAAAGGAACACAGAGAAAGAGACAGATAATATGAATCAATAGAGGCAACACTTAAACTGAGAAGGCGATAAAAGAATAATGAGAAATGTTATGAGTTTACGGGAAATATACCTAATATTAGACAAATTACTATTGGACAAATTTAACTGTTATTAAGAATATGACTTTTAATTTCAATGGCTTTCTTTATTTATAGTGATTCTAAATTATTTAATCTGTTGCCATGACCATTTTTATGGAGAATATGAGCACCGGTCCTTTTATTAAAGGTAAGGCCTTTTTTTAATTAGCGAATCCTGAAAAACCGTGGTTTTATAAACATCTAAGATGTTTTTTTTAATTCTAAAATTGACATTACGTGTTGTTTTACCAATACGAAATGCAAAACAATCACTAAAATCCAATTCATAAATTGCCGAGTGACTTTGTTTGTCATCTTTATCTTTAGAATTGAGAAATTTAATGATGATGCTTAGGCTAAGCGGAAAACCGGTTGGTCATAAAAGTTAAAATAAAATCTGTGGTCTTGCACAAAGTTATTATTTAATTTTTCCCTACAAACGTCAGTTCTGGTTGTAGTCTGACCGATCTGGTGAAATTTATGTCAGCGGGACACATTCGCGATTAAAAAAATAAATTATCGTATAAAAGATAAGTGAAATTTTCTTAAACGTTTTTCCTTTTATGTGGCTATACGCTTTAATAACGGCGCGTGGTAATTTTATTCCATCCATTTTTAGTAACCCTTAGTAATTGAAGATAATTCAAGTTAGGGTAGAAAAGGGCAATTGGATACCCTCAGCTATTCGTTAAGTCAAATTCTTTCTGTGTTCAGAATTTACAGTGTCATTTTATCTGAACTATGAATTTCGTAAGGTCTTTTCCATCATGAGCAATAAAGCAAAATATAATATATATCCTCTCGACTGTCAGAAATAGCATGCGCCATTTTGTGATATTTTCTTAATGTTTAAATTATGAACAAACAGTAAAATCTGTGCAAATTTCATGATGCCAGTTTTCTGCATCAGATGATTCATAGTTAATATACTAAAATGTTAAGAGATGGAGAATAAAAACTTTTTATTTCATGGAGTCATAATTGGACGTAGTTATGCAGAAAAAATCCAACCCAAAAAGATAAAACCGAGAAATAGGGGCTTGAAAATATGACATTCAAAAGCATAGTTTTTTTCTGTATAATAATTATTATAAAGAGGTCATATAAAATCTATCAGTGTATTTATTAAAAACATAATTATATTTCGTATGTTATCCTACATTTCAGTCCGGTCCAAACTGAAAACTTACCTTTTCAGACTCTCATATCCTTAAATTCATTAAAAGAATCTCAACATAATCTGTCTCTCGACGAATCACCTTTAGATATGCAAATTTTAACCAAATTCTGTACTGTATGACAAATTCAGAAAGTCCACTCTTTTAATTTCGCTCCCATGCCCTAAATCGGAAAAAAAAAAAAAATCAAAAAAAAAAATTATAATAATAATAATAATAATTAAAATAATAATCATAATTTTAAGTTAATAATTGTGTCTATCTGATGAGACCTACCAGGTAAGTATGTTCCTGTATATTTTCTTATTTAGACTAGGAATTAATAGAAATTATTGATAGAAAGTAAGATCTGTACAGCGTCCTTGAGGTGATTTTTCACAAAAACGGCGCTATACAAATCGTCAAAATATCATTATTATTATTCAATGTTTCTAAACTTAATTTTAAGTCATAATCTGCAATGTTAGCAAAAAATAATTTACCAAAAATCTGTTGCATTTGGGGCTTGGATGTTTTCAGCAGATAGAAATCTCGTATTTATCTATAGAAAAACGTGTAAAAAACTCGATTTTGACAAGTTGTGGGTTAAATGCTTTCTGCTTAACTACGTCCAATTATTCTTACAAAAATGTTTTCAAAGTGACGATATCCACTTTAAATTGAATTTTGCTTTTTGACCCTCCGCTATTTGAAGTGAGTCCTACAGTTTGCCTACTTTTTAGTAAAGTTTTCTCAGGCATCAGTAAAGTGGCAGTAGGGCACTTCATACCATGGATATCGCATATTTTGAATAGCTTATTTGAAAGTATCTTAGCTCAGAAATATTCAGCAATGTTTCTGACTGTTTTAAGAGGCAAAACCTCTCTAGGGAATTAATAGCCGTGCTAAAGAGATACCTCAATTTTTATGGCTTTATTTACGAATCTTCTTGCGTGAATAAATTCCCTTCGAGTCGTACTTACACGCCCGCGAGGCCTAGTGCACTTCATGGGAAAGGTATTACTGAAATTGCCGAGAAGGTTTTAAAACTCCTTTCAATAATCCAGAGTGGAAGTTAGTAGTTACTCTCAGTATCGCCAAAGAAGGGCTATAATTTATGGGGATTATTGAAAGAATTAAATTTATTAAGACTTTTAGATCGAATCGAATCAGCCCTGATTTTTTTTTTAATATTTATCCCAAATCTCGGGAATGGTTGTGCAATCTCATAAGTTCCATAATACATAGGGAAATAATGCAAAGATTTTTAACAAAGCAAAGTGTTATTTCTAATTTTGAAACTGTTAATTCGTGGTGGAATTCCATTTTAATGATTTAATAAAACAAATTTATAACTTTATTCCACTTTTATTTTATGACTGGACCGGTTTCAGCCTGTAACGGCCATCTTCAGACTAAAATTCCTTGATACCGAGAAATTATATAATAATAGAAGTAATCTACTCTAACAGTGCCTAATGAATAGAATCATAAAACTAATTTTACCATAATGCTGGGAGTAACCCAATAATTAGAAAATTATGTTGTTCATCTGGACATCACAATTAAGATGGGAAAATCTAAAGTAAACTCATTAACAATCAGTATTCACCAACCTTTCATTATATAAATACATTGTCAATTCATATTTATAGAAATGCAACTGTAACCCATCTTAAATATTAAATAAAATTAAATTTTCCAGATGGATATATAAAATAATAATACCAATAAATTAAAAGTAGCTTTTACCCTGTAACTATTAAAATCATGCAACAATACTGATGAATATAATTAAAGTAAAATCATTGTTTACTACCCCTGACATCCCCCAAAAATAGTATATAAGCCGTAGGTTAACAACAACTTGTACTAGTCTGAAGATGGCCGTCATAGACTGAAACCGTTCCAGTCATAAAATAAAAGTGGAATAAAGTTATAAATTTGTTTTATTAAATCAACAAAGCAAAGTGTATTAACACAAAGTAACATTTTATATTCAGTATTCAATAATAAAATTAAAATCAAGCTTCGTTTCAATACATCATAAATCGACTCCATTGTTTACAGACGGGGCCCTGCAAGAAGTCCAGCGCTGCCATCACAAGAGTGTTTTCGCTCGTACCTATTTTTACTCTTTAGTTGACGATACGTCTTCTTATTAAAGCTCTGAACCCGGGAACTCGCCCTTCTGCGAGCATTTAGCAGAACCAGGACCGCCCGAAAAGCATCCGGTACGAGTTGTAGTACTGAACCTTCATTATTTTTAAAGTTGTATGGTTGAAATATGTCCACAGCTCCGATGTATACAGGCTGGTACAGTACGTTTCGTAAGTTGCTGTTTTGCTTCTTGACTACATTTATCAAATCTTCGAGCAATCAAGTTACCTCTAATGCACATTGCTCTTCTCTGTCGCTCAATATCAGCATCATATTTGAGCTCAGCTGTTAAAATTGTTAATATCGAATTACTTACTTAATTGATTTACTGAACCTTATTGCCTTTCACATACCAAATGCCTTTCACATGACTAATTCAGAAAGTCCATTCTTTTAATTTCGCTCCCATGCCCTAAATCAAAAAAAAAAAAAAATTAAAAAAAATTTTTAAAAAAAATTAATATATATATTAAAATAATAATCATAATTTTAAGTAAATAATTGTGTCTATCTGATGGGACCTGCCAGGTAAGTATGTTCCTGTATATTTTCTTATTTAAACTAGGAAATAATATGTAATGATAGAAAGTAAGATCTGTACAGCGCCCTTGAGGTGATTTTTCACAAAAACGGCGCTATACAAATCGTCCAAATATTATTATTATTATACCAACGAAAACTACTCGATCCAAAATTCTATTTAGCTGTAACAATAATATCAAGACTGAGTCTTTCAGATACTCGCTTGTGCCTAGATTGCATGTAGTTGGTAATACATACGCAGAGGTTGCTAATGTATTTAACCACACGGAATGTAGATACAAGAAGGCTTTAATATCGTATATCTATATTATCAATACTAAGTTAATGTAATCAAACACTATTCTTTACTACTTTACAGCTACCTATTCTTTATTTTGTTTGTGCAAATCATTTACATTTTTTTAGTGTTTAATGTAAACCTTTATATGTAAAAGCCCACTCGGGCATATATAAGATAAAATAAATAAATAAAATTCATATATATGTTCTATTTATAAATATGGCAAGCCGCAAAGTTAATGCTTTTTACGAAAATATAAAATAAAATTTATTCAAAAAAATTTGTTTTTTTTTGGTATTTGACTGCCCAAATTTACAAATAAAATATACTTTTTTTGCATCGCACTGCCCAAATGCCTAGTTCAAGCTGTCTGCACAAAAGAAGATTTTCAGATAAATCCTGAAAAATATGTTTTTCTAGATCTTCAACTTTTTTTTTTCTCTTTATAGAATGTTTATATGACCACTTTGTTTGGTATCATTATTATTACTTGGAAATTGTGCATAATTATATCTTCAACGGAAAGGCAAAAGGGCTAAAGCGTCATTTTGAGAAGTTTACAATAGAGCACTTTTAAGTTTTTTGTTATGTTTTACAATAAAATTGATAAGTCAAGTCCTCAGTGCCTAGTTGGATTTTGAAATTTAAAAGGTAACTCAGGTGTAGGAATGAGAACATTAAGTTACCTAAAGCGACAAAAAGCAAATAAAAAACCTAAACTTTTGTCGTTTGGGTCAAGCCTTTTCCCAAATGATAAATACATTTTAGATGGCTGAAAGGTCACAAAAGTCTTCAGAAAACGAAACGAAAGTCAGAGCATTCGAAGCAGAAAAAAATACTGATCAAAATTGCATATTTTTTACTCATTTTTAACCAAAGTGTCGCTTAAGCCCTTTTACCTTTCCTGCGACGATATTTGAATGGTAATAAAGCAAGGAGTGTTTGAAAAGACAGAGGTATGAGGCGGTTCATCCTCTCTGCCTACCCCTGCGCGAAACAACGTGATGGTTAGTAAGTTAGTTAAATTAAACTTTTTTAAGTTTGACGTTCAATTGTGATAATTATTATTCAAAAACAATAAGCCTCCATGGTCGAATGGTAAGACGCTCGACTACGAATCCAAAGGTCGCGGGTTCAAACCCGGCGTGCGCCAATAACTTTTATTTAATTAATATGTTTCATAACACATTTAATTCAAATAAACATAATAAAAAGTATATTTGCGGCACGTTCCAGAGTGGTGGATACTCTAAGTATCGCCCTGGTGAAAGACCACCATTCAGAATGAAAACGTTGCTTGAAATGGCTTTAGCCGTGTTTGGTGACCAGATCTGAATAGCCAGGTACTTCCCAACCTTTCTCTTCCCACTACCTTTAGCCTCACAACATACCCCAAATGGGGATGCCATAGTCTCACTGGCTCTAGACGGTTGGGAGCAGTTGAGACTCTTGTGCGGTATTCATATAAAAATAATAAAAAACGAAAAGATAGAAGACTTTGAAGTGACCAGGATTCGAGCTCGTTCATAAAATAGACAACTTATTTATTAGAAACAAATAAATACAACGCGACTCACGTCTTTCTCGGATATCTAAATTCTAAACACACCTTCTATCAAAGTGCTTTCTTCCATCAGACGCTGATATCATAAAAACCACTATAAATGCGTATTGCCAGTCGGCTTCCCAACCAAACTTATATTGCACCCTGAAACTCGGGAGCAGAGCACAAAGAACGGATCGATATTTATTACAGACAGACTTTGTTCTAGTTCTAAATGTACCCCAGGCGCTCCTTGCTACGCGAGGCACATACTGCTCTCGCGTGCAATTCTTCAAAGGCTCCTGTGACAAAAGGTGCACTAGGAGAGCCTCCATTAAACGCTTATAAAAGGTCCATAAAATAACTTGAAATGGTATTTTTTATCTGATAGTAATTAGACTCAGAAACAAGAGTATCTGTTTTAACCTCAAAGCAAGAATATATATGGAGAGAGAGCTAAATATTTTTACCCAACCTGCACAAATTTGCGATAAATCACTTTCTCCGGGTTTTAATGCCGTAAACCGTGAGAGAGAAAGAGACAAGACAGGTTCTCACATAATATAGCACCACCATTCGGCATGTAAGCATGTTTTCCGTCTCACGCGTCTACGGTGACTCCACCCACTACGTTTTATTATGCGACGTAACAGAACATAACTCAACCGTTTTTTTAGGTTATATCCTATATTTTTGTTTATAACAATACTGTGAAAAAGTGCTCCCTCCTGTATATTATTGCTCTGAAGTTTTAATCCATATCTTTGCAGTGTAACATACTCGTATACTATGTTACACCAACTTTTTCTTTTTCTAAGTTTTTTTTTTTTCAACATTTTTTTTGTAATGATAACACTTTAAAAAATCTCTTCTTTATCATCCTGTCAATTACTGACACCTATGGTCAGTTTAAAAAACTATTGTAGCTTGTTATTTTACCTTTAACCTTATATTATATTTTTTTACCTTGCCAAAGATTTTACATTCTAAAGAATTTTTATAGGCCTGAAACTATTTGTCTAGGCTTAAAAAACTCGTTAAATAATGATGTAATATTGAAGCAAAAGCCATGTTGTGTTCTACTCGCAATATTTAATTCAAAACCAACCAGGTACTTTTTATTGAAAAAAAAAAACAAAAAAAACTTTTAAGGTGTAAACATCCCAAAATGGCGCTTTAATCCTTTTGCCTTACCGGCGACGATATATTTCTGGGTACAGCACAGAGATACTTTGAAATTGATTGATTGAATAGACATCATTTTGGACATTTTATAATAGTGACTTTTTTTTCCTTACTTTTTATTATGAACGTATTTCAAATTATAAGCAATTTAGTTCAGCCTTAATACTTGCACGTTTGTACTTTTATTTAGACCACCATACTCTCGCAGTATTGCCCTAGGGAGAGACCCCCATTCAGACTCCAAACGTCGTTTGAAATGGCTTGAGCTATGTTTAATGACCAGATCTGAAGAGCAAGGCAGTTGCATACCTTCATTTTCTTCTTTCCCTGACATAACTCCGGTCGCTCTGGGCAGCTTGGACTTTGGTGCCAAATAACACATTACAAAATACGAAGCAATAATTTTTCCTCTTTTTTGTAGCATATCTTAGGTGATTTGTATCACTGGTCTTTTCATATCTTTTGATATATTGGTTTTACAGAAAAACTCCTCACAATTCATGGGATTCCGATGCATTCAATACACACCGAGATGAGATATAAATTATTATTGCTCCCACACTTCTTCGAGTCGGATATAACTTATTAAAGTTATGACTGATCCATATTAGCTTCTATCTTGCCCGAGGAATAATGTTGTATTATTATATATTTAAAAAGTTTTAAAACAATCATTTTGATCTCAGCATCCATCTAATAAAATCGATAACGTCTGGATAATCATCAATCTTCCCAAAGATTTGAAGATGTTTCTTATTTTGTTCTGAGTGCTAAAAGAACTAAGGTTGGCTTTTCCAGCGTTGAATTAAGACTACTAAAGTTTTTAGAAAGTATAAACTTTCATTCTTAAGAGAGCTTTAATTGTAACATAACCCAATTTAAACATATAAAAGACGAGTTTTAATATTGAGATCAATATGGCCTTTCTTATTTCTTTAATGTTCTCTATCCACCACAAGCCCTTATGATGAACAATGCAAAACTTTATACGAAACGTTGGTTAAATAAAGAGTGGGAATTATGTTACTTTTTGCATTAGACCACGTACTTGACCTGCTCAAGTCTGTACAAAGAAGGGGACAATTTGTTTGGTCAACAAATCGATTACCAGTTAGAATTCACGTACGACACGTTGTCAATTTGAGTCTGTTTAAAAGGTTGTATGGTAGAACCAGCTTGAGAGAATCATCAACATTGATCCCTTGAGCACCAGTGCACCAACGAGACAATCTAAGGACAATTGCGAAACACCTATTCACAGTTGACGTCGGTGGCATGAAAACATGTTTTTTTTGTACGTTAAACGCTCTGGCAGTATTTTCTTGTCCGCATTCATTGAAGCTTCTGCAAGACATGCATTTACAAACTTCTTCACACGACTCCTTCCTTAAACTCCCTCATAACGCCACCCAATCGGGTGGTGATGAGTTGTACTAGCTTTTAGCTCTACAGGCAGGTGAGTTTTTATAAGGTGTAAAAATTAGTGAAAAATATAACATTTTGGTCTAAAAGTTGCCTATTGGGATATCCATGTACTGTGTACAAAGAGAATTGTTTGGGCCATCACAGCTTACCTAGAACTCCTTCATATCCAACTACGAGTTCCTAACCGACGAACCGGGTCAGACAAACTTCCTAACTTCCCTCGATGCAACACTAATTCTAAGTAAAACTCCTCCAGCTATCGTGCATCGCATGAATATAACACAGACTTCTAACAATTTTATTTATTTACCTCCCCACCGAATCTACTGCTTAAAGTCTCATGGGCGATTTTTCAAATTTTCACAACTTTTGACAAATACCCAGTACCTCACTATATATTTTTTTTTATCTGAAAACACATATTTAACATCAACTAAATCAACCCCTCCAATCCCCATCAAACACAAAAATATTGTTTATGTAATGGAAGTTTACCTAGTTATTAGAGTATTTAAAAATGTGATAGCGTGAACATCAAAAAATATTGAGGCAATTTATTAAAAAACGAAATAATATATACATTTTTCGAGAACCACAGTTGTTATAATTAATAATAAAATACTTTATTTAATTTATGTATGCAATATCACGTCAGGGAAGCCTGATAAAACTTAAAAAAACAATGGCGAAAATTACCATAGAAATACGTAAAACACCCTACTTAGATTATTTTTTTCTTCAAAAGAAAGAAAAACATTCCCGGGTTACGAATAACCTGACAATATTTGAAAAACTCCTACTACCATCATGAGACAATAGCTATAATTTCTTTTAATAGGTTAGTAGCTGAGTGGACAATGCGTCGGGTTTCCGTGCGCGTGCGCTTATTACTTGTATTCAATAAATATGTGTCATAACACATTTAATTCACATAAAATACTATGAAATATATTTGCGACACGTTCCAGAGTGGAAGATACGCTTAAGTATCGCCCTGGTGAAAGACCACCATTCAGAATAGGAACGTTGCTTGAAATGGCTTTATCCGTGTTTGGTAACCAGATCTGAATAGCCAGATATTTCCCAACCTTCCTCTTAACCATCTCCTTCCCCTCCGCACTATCTTCAGCCTGATAACATACCCCAGCAGTTGGGGATGCCAAAGTCTCACTGGCTCTAGACGGTTGGGATCAGTTGGGACTCTTGTGCGGTATTCACTTTAATTTTAATCATGGGGCAGTATATTTCAGGTTTTAGGGCCTAATACACGGCATACATGCTTTCAGAATTAGTATCTAGTATGCACTTTTATTCAACCTTTCGATAGCCGATGACGCTGCCGATCTAAGGGTTGACTGTTGCGAATTGGTATTTTCAGGAATGAACAGTTCTGATAAATAAGCAGGAGCCATTCCGTTAATTGATTTAAATACCATACCGCCGGCATATCTATGATTAGTCCTGCCGCGGCGTTGAAAACTATATTTTTTAGTGTAGGATTTTAATAACTCACTGGTAAATCCAGTCACAAGTGTTTATGAATACTTGAAAGAAAACAGGTACTTTCTTTAAAAGAAATACCTAATCAAAAGAGGTTAGAGAATTCAAACAATGTGAATACATTAACCGCTTATACAGTTTCTGTTTATACAAACAATAGCAACTCCCAGGAACAATAAAAGCATATTGGATTTTTGTCAATATTGGCACGATTCCAGTCGTAATCGTGTATTATTTATTTACAGATCTGGAGCCAAAATCTCTGGAAAATTATGTGGTTACTACAGTGTACCGCAAAAAAATATACCTTCTTCAATTGAAATTTTTTCACGCAAGTAAAACAGCTTAAAAATATAATGCTTACTAATTACTTCTCTTAACACGTTGACTGCCAACATCGTTTTTTTAATGGCAAAAAAATGCATTTGCGTTTTTAGGTTTTATTTAATAGAATAGATACAAATACGTATTTTGAAATTTACTTTGATGAAAATGAAGTGAATTTATAGAGTTTTTCTACGTGTCGGCCACGGGTGAACGACGCGGCCAAAGTAAATGGAATAATATTATTGGTAGCGCCGTGTCAGCCACTCTGTCGGTCAAACTGTCCGCGCAATATACTACATTTTAATGCACTTTAGAAATTTATTTTATTAAATTTTCCATTCGATTATATATATTCTGTCATCAATGTTGCTTTAAAACTTCAAAGGTTTAATTTTTATTTGTCAAACATACATTTTCTCTCACAACTGTTTTTTTTTGGTCCTTTTTACTTCACTTTGTAATTATAATTTAAAAGTACTTGTTTGATAATTTGCTATACTATACTAATTTGAAATACTATAGGTACTTACGTATTTTAATTTGCCAATAAAGTGATTTTTACGTGATAGAATTTCATAAAATTATTTTTTCACACACATGGCAATATTTATTGTTGCCATCAAAAAAAATTAAGGCCAAGCTGCAGGTATCTAGAGAAGGGCTGTGTTGGACATTATGAATAGCAGTTTGAACGGAGCGAGCGGCCGACAGCGCCAAACGGCAATTCGAAGTAAGGTATGTCGCGTCGGCCACCGGTGGCTGCCACGGCGTGATTGTAATGATTCGGTGTCGGCCACCGGTGGCTGCCACGGCGTGATTGTAATGATTCGGTGTCGGCCACCGGTGGCTGCCACGGCGTGATTGTAATGATTCGGTGTCGGCCACCGGTGGCTGCCACGGCGTGATTGTAATGATTCGGTGTCGGCCACCGGTGGCTGCCACGGCGTGATTGTAATGATTCGGTGTCGGCCACCGGTGGCTGCCACGGCGTGATTGTAATGATTCGGTGTCGGCCACCGGTGGCTGCCACGGCGTGATTGTAATGATTCGGTGTCGGCCACCGGTGGCTGCCACGGCGTGATTGTAATGATTCGGTGTCGGCCACCGGTGGCTGCCACGGCGTGATTGTAATGATTCGGTGTCGGCCACCGGTGGCTGCCACGGCGTGATTGTAATGATTCGGTGTCGGCCACCGGTGGCTGCCACGGCGTGATTGTAATGATTCGGTGTCGTTTACCGGTGGCCGACATGACGGTTAACGTGTTAAGTAATGAAAATCTATAACCAGGACTATTTTTAGATTCGGAAGATACTCTCAATATCATTCTGGTAAAAGACCACCATTCAGAATCGAAGCCTTGCTTGAAATGTCTGTAGCGTGTTTGGTGACCAGATCTGACTAGCCAGTTACTTTTAACCTTCCTCTTCCTCATCTCCTTTCCCACAACAATACTTTATTTTATTTAGTACACTCTACTGATATTTAGTGCTTTATACGTTAATGTATTTGATAAATATTTTATATTGTATTATCAGAACAAGCAAACACTTTGTGGATTGGCGTGATTAACTAAATAAAAACATTCGTTGTTTTAATCCACTTTATTTAATAAATAAAGTGGATTAAAACAACGTGTGTTTTTATTTAATATTATATTGTATTGAGGCAGATTATGAGAATGATAGAAGTAATAACTAATTTAGACAAAAACTATGTCATCATTTTTAATTTACTGTGTTTACTATGTATTTACTGTTTCTAATGTATCGATATTATATTTTGTTATTACTGTAAACTATATTTATATAAAGATAATAATTGTTTTAATTTTTATTTTTATGATAACCGCACAAAAGTCTCAACTGCTCCCAACCGTCAAGAGCCAGTGAGACTATGGCATCCTCAAATAGGGTATGTTGTGAGGCTAAAGGTAGTGGGAAGGGGAAGGAGATTGGGAAGAGGAAAGTTGGGAAGTACCTGGCTATTCAGATTTAAAGCCATATCAAGCAACGTTTCGATACTGAATGGTGGTCTTTCACCAGGGCGATACTTAGAGTATCTACCACTCTGGAACGTGTCGCAAATATACTTTTTATTATTTTTATATGAATTAAATGTATTATGACGCATATCAATTAAATAAAAGTTATTGGCTCACGCGTGGTTTGAACCCGCGACCTTTGGATTCGTAGTCGAGCGTCTTACCACTAGACCATGGAGGCCGTATTATTGATAAATATATTTTATTTATTAAATTTCTTACCCGTACATGAGTTTAAACGATGAACCACACTACTCTGACTTCAGAAGAAAGGGAACCTTAGTTCGTTCCTTAGAATGTTTAACATAAACAGATAGGGTGGGTGATAACAGTTCGTTGGGTAGTATGCTCGACTAGCAATCGGACGGACCAAGTTCAAGTAACCCTAAGTGAAAAAATCTGTACTATAAATCTTAGATCTTACAACCTACGTATTTTAATAAAAATTCTACAATATCGATGACAAATTTTTAAAGTTTGCGTTTAGTACAATTTTATTTTTTGTATAATTTAATCTTGTTTTATACTTATTGGTTTTGACCGTAATTTTGTAATCAAACAGTAAACTAAAACCATGTAAATAAATAGTTTCCATGTGACTTAACCTCAATTAAAGAATGGCCCAAACGTCGAAACAGCCGTACTAAAAATAAAAACTAAAACTAGCAGAATTAAATAATTATAATATTTAAAAAAAAATTAAAAACAAAAACCAAAAATAAGTATTCTCTCATTTTAGATTGTAAATACAAAGCTAAAACAAATATAGAACGTATTTAGACTAAAAAAAAATGCAATCGTTTCTCTATCGACGAAATTTTACTGGTTTGCATTTTTGTGGCACCCTGTACAAGCTGGTATTTTCGTACGTAAATATTTACATTTTCCATCGGCATAAAATATGAATTCTATTATTCTTCGCCAGACGTAAGGACGGCTCCGCCCCAACACTCGCACTACGTACCTGGGGAGGATATGGGGTAACCCACATAACAGCGGCCCGTCAAAGCAAAGGCAACCCAACAATTCAGCAATTAAGACTTGTCGTTTCGACCGTCAGTCTGTCTGTCTACGTCGTAAGTCAAAAGCGAACTTAAACTGTTACCTGTACAGGCACCACATTCCAAATTGTTTTTGTTTTATGAACATTTTTTTTCAAATTAAGAACGACGAGCTACGCGGAATAGTGATAAAAGTTTTGACTCTAGACCAGAGGTTCCCAAACTTGTTTGTACCGTAGACCACTTGTCGATTTTTTCTGTTTTGTATAGACCCCCTGCTTTCCTAGTAGTGATTTTTTTTAGCGTTGGGAAAAACTTCAAAGTTTTGTGAACGCTTCAGGAACTGCTAGTTCTTTGAAATGAACCCTTCGCGGTGAACACTTCAATTGTAGTCGAACTCATCAAAAAATAGTACTAGTCGGCAGAGATCCCAAATCGAAAAGTGCTAGCAAATCAGCAAAAATTCCTCTCCGAAAAAAAGCACTAGTCGGTAGAGATTTTGAAATCGAAAAGTACTAGCAAATCGGCAAATTATCTTCCACAAAAATTATTATTAATAATATGATTAGGGAATTAAAGTCCATTATAAGAGAGTATTACGTAAGTACCTACATAGGTACTATCTGTGAGGTGGATTATTACATTTGCGGGAAGCCAACATTTTGGTGACGGCCTGCCTAAATGGAATCCACTCCCGTGGACCCCAATTTACGTCTCATGCACCCCCAATTTTTCATTGACGTGGACCCCTTGCAGGTCGGAATCGACCCCTGGGGGTCGATATAGACTACTTTGGGAATGACTGCTCTAGACCGATGTGTCGCGGACTCGAAACCCAGCGTTGGCAAATAATAATTGCGTAGTTTCCCACATACGAGTATATACGTAATCACTTTTTGGTTTGATATTTAATGAAAATTAAATAATAACTTTGTGTAAGAAGACCACAAATTTTATTTTCATGTTTATGACCGACCGGTTTCGCATAGCCTTAGCATCATCAGGGTACAACATTAAGCCAAACAAAAAATACAAAGTATGCGCTTATATACTCGTATACATACAGAGGGAGAATTCAATACAAAATAAAATAAGAGAACAGTGAGAAAACAGTAGAATATTATAACTAATATAAAGTTATTCTTTTATTTTCGGTAAATATAATAGTTTATTGCGCATTGTTTTAGGGCCGAAGGTAAAATACTAAATATTATTCTAGTGAGGCACACGTAGTTTGAAATGGCTTTAAATACCTTCAGAGCGGTAGATACTCTCAGTGTCGCCCTGGTGAAAGACCACCATTCAGAACCAAAACGCTGTTTTTTTTATATAAATACCGCACAAGAGTCTCAACTGCTCCCAACCGTCTAGAGCTCGTGAGACAGTGGCATCCCCAAATAGGGTATGTTGTGAGGCTGAAGGTAGTGGGGAGGGGAAGGAGATGGGGAAGAGGAAGGTTGGGATACAAACACGGCTAAAGGCATTTCAAGCAACGTTTTGATTCTGAATGGTGGTCTTTCACCAGGTCGATACTTAGAGTATCTACCACTCTGGAACGTGCCGTAAATATACCATTTTCATGAATTAAATGTTGCCGACACATATTTATTAAATATTTTTTATACCGGTCGGTAGCTGAGTGGAGAACGCGTTTGATTCCCACCGGGCGTCGTGCGTTCAATTCCTCTGCTGGCTTAAATCAAAATTTTCGCTCTTTATGATGGCAGTAGGAGTTTTTCAAATATCGTCAGGTTATTCGTAACCCGGGAATGTTTGTCTTACTTAAAAAAAATTAAAATTATTGGTGGACGCCGGGTTTGAACCCGCGACCTTTGGATTCGTAGTCGAGCGTCGCACCACTCGACTATGGAGGCCGTTTTAGCATTTGAAATGGTTTTAGCCGTGTTTGGTGACTAGGTCTGAAACCCTTCCCTTTCCTTTCTCATCTCCTTTTCTTCCCACTACTTTCAGCCTCACAACATACAAGAATTGAGGATGCCATAGTCTCACTGGCTCTCTAGACGGTTGGGAGCAGTTGGGATTCTTGTGCGGTATTCACTACAGAAAAAAATTAAAAAATGTGATCAGATCTGGATAGCCAGGTAATTTTCAACCTTCATCTTTTCTTTCTCCTTCCCCTACCTATTTTCTTCAGCTTCACAACATACCCCAAACGGAGATGGCATACTTCTACTGATTCAGGGCAGTGTAAACCCTGCTGCAGTGTCATACCCGTATATCGTTATGAGGCTGAAGGGTTTGAGGAAGAGGAAGAAAAATGGAAAGACGTAAATTGGGAAACATATTATTATTCACAGCTGCTAACTAAACAAAGCTAAAGTCATTTTAAGTAACAGATTCTATTTCTACAGAATCTGGCGATACTAAGGAAATCTTTCACTCGTTGATACAACTAATTCTTCGGTTAATAATAATATATTTCTTAACTTTCGCATCGAAAAAGTTTCTCCCGTATTTCACTGAAACAAGTCACTAAGTAATATCACAGGGCTGTTTTAATACAGTTAATGGATTTCGATTTGTGGTTCATTGAGTCAATTCACCGAATCGACCAAAAAAGGTTCTAGATTAATCGAAACCATCCATATCACTCGAAACCGAGCATTATAATAATGGCTTTCGAATTAAGTTAGTCACCAATAATAATTATTCACATTTCTTACGCAAAGGAAACGACAATTATTTATTTATTCATTCTTGTTAAAATATTTTTGAAAAATATGGGTTTGGTCCATGTCTGTCTTACTAGGATATTCCTGCGTCGAGTTATTTAATTATTATTATTAATAACTGCTGTATGCTCGATATTTAATTAATATTATATTTTATTCATTCCCTTACAATAGAAAGAGTTCAAAATAATTTTTTGACATTTATTAACTTCACATTAAGGGTATTTATCAAATAGGATTATGTTCTTTGTCACCTTAATTTATGAAAATTATCTCAACGTAGAATAATTACTGATCAATAATTGCTTATCTTTTATATAAAAAATATAAATTGATTTTTTAAATAAAAATGTTTTAGTTTTAATCCACTTTATTTATATACAATATACTATATATACAATATAAAATATATACTAAAGTTTTATTTATATACTTTCCTGAAGAAGGTTAAGTTTAACCGAAACCGGTCGAATGTTATATGTATATAAATAAAGTGGCTTAAAACTAAAACATTTTTTATTTAAATTATAATGTCAAGTCACAAAGTGATTGCATCCTTCAATATATAAATTGATTGCTTCATACCCCCGAATTGCTATATTTAATTGCATTTCATGTACCCGGCAGAATAGTTACAAGACAGTACCTACCATACTATTGTGATAATTCTACTTCAACTTCGTAATATTATACTCCGATGCGACGAAATCAACATCTGGGAAACAAATACTCCGATATTGTGGATATATTTAGTACGTCAAAATCACAATATAAGTATACCTTGACGGCCTCCATGGTCGAGTGGTAAGACGCTCGACTACGAATCCAAAGGTCGCGGGTTCAAACCCGGCGTGCGCCAATAACTTTTATTTAATTAATATGTGTCATAACACATTTCATTCATCTGAAAATACTTTTAAAAAAGTATATTTGCGGCACGTTCCAGAGTAGTAGATACTTAAGTATCGCCCTGGTGAAAGACCACCATTCAGAATCGAAACGTTGCTTGAAATGGCTTTAGCCGTTTTTGGTGACCAGATCTGAATAGCCAGGTACTTCCCGACCTTCCTCTTCCCTATCTCTTTCCCCTCCTCACTACCTTCAGCCTCACAACATACCCTATTTGGGGATGCCATAGTCTCACTGGCTCTAGACGGTTGGGAGCAGTTGAGACTATTGTACGGTATTCATATAAAAAATACCTTAGTACAGTTTTTTTTTTCACATCTAGTAGAGTTAATTTATTTGATGAAACTATTTAACTCTGTATGTACCTCCTATTCAATACTACTTTTTAGTACAATATTTTTCACACTGCTTATGAGTATATTGTGTTTTAAGAAATGATAATATTTGTTTAAAAAAAATCTTTTAACGGGCCTAAATAAATAAATGAACTATTTATTATTTTATATTTTCGTAAAAAGCATTAACTTTGTGGCTTGCCATATTTATAAATAGAACATATATACTTTGTTTTTAACCACTTTTTTATTTAATATTTTGTCTACCGGTTTCGGAAGTACCCTTCCATCATCAGGACAATATTAAATTAATCTTTAGATAATAACTTCATCTCTTTTAACAGAGATGAAGTTATTATCTAAAGATAATTTAATATTGTCCTGATGATGGAAGGGTTTAACCTAGACTAAATAAATAAATGAACTATTTATTATTTACTTGATTTCATTTTATATCTACCTTTTTTCATCACTATCTATAAACAATTTTATTTGTGAATACGTACGTACGAACGAATGTGAAGTTTTCAAATTAGAAACTGATTAAATTTGAAATTATCAAAATTAAAAATATATATATTTTCAAATCCATAATGATAATAATAATAGCAGAGAATTAATTTATAGCGCAGTTTTGTAATAGTTCACCTAAAGAGCTATCTTCCTAATTAAGTACTTACCTATAACGTCATCATCAGACATTATTCTTTATTCGAAATGGGTAGATTAAAGCAACTAATATTGTCAAGTTACATCATGTTTGATAAATTTGAATACGTTAAAAGGAGTAAGTGTACACTTTATAATTTAAAAAGTGTAAATATAATTATTTTTAACAATAATTAATCATAATTAAGTTGAATAATAAATTATTCTAATTGTAATCACTAGACGAGTGCGCCGAGGTATTAGACACAATTTTGAAAAGTGCTTCTCTTCAACACTTCTGACAGCGCCGGATCCACCATACGTTCAAAATGTGATGGGAGAAGGAAAATAAAAATCTTATTTAAATTCACTTTCCAAATTCCCCAAATCATATAAAAAAATTTCCCCAAATCATTTAAAAATTACCCACATCATGGGGTAATTAAGCTTTGTATTGCGCTGACAGCATCGCTGTGCATTGAAAAACTAGCGAAAATGAATGGAAAATAACTAATTCGCAATCGGTACTTACTGCAGCACAGGGCGCTAGATGTCAAAGAACCGGCCCTGACTTCGGAACACTTTTAAATAATATTATTATGATGAAAAAAATGCGCAATGCAGTTAACATGGAGGTAGATAGAAAAAATAATTGAAATCACTGTAAAAAGGTTAAGTAATAAAGACAGAAAAAATAAAGTGTATTTATGGGCTCAACTGGATAAATGCTAACAAAGTGAACATTCTAGTAACGGTGTGCTAATTGTAGTGTACCGAAGTTAATCCGAAATTCTCTGTCAAGGATTATATGGTAGTAAGATTTTATTCACAAACAGGACACCGCTCGCGCGGACCGCTGGCAAAGCCGAGACCAAATCTTAAATTATTTACATCTCGCACATAAACCCATTGCATACTATAAAACTGCAGTTGATGCAGTACAGTTTTTAAAAATAAACACGAAACTGTGAAACTGTCTTTTTCACAATGTGAATGCACATCAATATGACATTTAAAGTTTTTTTTGCACATGAATTTGAAACGTATTTAAAGCAGCGTAAGAATTATGTTTGCATACTGACATAATCGTTAAGTTACGATATAGAAGCCATGCAATAGAAACATTAAGCTACTTGCAAATCATTATCGAATTTGTAACGCACGTCGACGTTTTTATTTTGTTTTATTCTTTTTTTATGATGCATATTTTTTTAAACTGATGACATGTTTTTAATGCAAGTTTGAATTTTGAAAAAAAACACGGGTACTTTCATTCGGAAAACCTCATTTTTTTTACTATCGTTAGCGGCCTAAGAAAGCGGCATCTAATTTCCGATCCCAAGGCTCGCATTTTGCCCTCAAAGTGGTATTTTTTTAACAAATGTTACTTTCGGGGTTTTTTTTCATTTAATCGTCTTGAGTTTATTATTTTTAACAGAATTCCAAAGGCCCACTTCATTCAGTCTTATAGTCTGAGAAAACAACATCTAAAGACTCGCATTTTTCCCACAAAGTGGTATATTTAAACAAATTTTACTTTTGTATGATTTTTTCATTTAGTTCATCATTTTTTACTGATTTACAAAATTTTACTTAATTCGGTCCCATGGAACCTGTGAAAACGGCATCTAATTTCCGACCCCAAGGCCATTTTATCCATAAAATTGTTTTTTTCACAAATTTTACTTACCTTAGATTTTTGTATTGAATCTTCTGGAGTTCATTATTCTTAGCACCAAGCAAGATTAAAAACCACATTCCCTAAAAGCTTAGATTGTGACCGAGTCTCGAGCTCGAGACCTCCGATTTGTCCGAAAACTGCGCATCTGCTCATCATCAAATCTGCAATCCCGACCAATTCATTTAAGGCATTTTTTTTATTTATTTTATTTAATTATACTATTGATCTTAAATATGGGAAAATATTAAAATTTAAATAACCCGAAATCTTGTCAAAAAGTATACTAAGACCTTCAGCTTAGTATAGCCTACAAAAGTACGCAATAAAAGGGTAAAACTTTATTTATTGAATAAATTAAGCGGAATATACTCTAAGTATCGCCTTGGTTTTGACTTTCTCTTTCGATCAACATTCAGAATCAAAAAGTTGCTTAAATGGCTTTAGCCGTGTTTGGTGACCAGATCTTCCTGGCTTCCCAGGTACTTTCCTTCCACTTCCTCTTCCCTTCCTCTTCCTCTTCCTCTTCCTCTTCCTCTTCCTCTTCCTCTTCCTCTTCCTCTTCTCTTCCTCTTCCTCTTCCTCTTCCTCTTCCTCTTCCTCTTCCTCTCTTCCTCTTCCTCTTCCTCTTCCTCTTCCTCTTCCTCTTCCTCTTCCTCTTCCTCTTCCTCTTCCTCTTCCTCTTCCTCTTCCTCTTCCTCTTCCTCTTCCTCTTCCTCTTCCTCTTCCTCTTCCTTCCTCTTCCTCTTCCTCTTCCTCTTCCTCTTCCTCTTCCTCTTCCTCTTCCTCTTCCTCTTCTCTTCCTCTTCCTCTTCCTCTTCCTCTTCCTCTTCCTCTTCCTCTTCCTCTTCCTCTTCCTCTTCCTCTTCCTCTTCCTCTTCCTCTTCCTCTTCCTCTTCCTCTTCCTCTTCCTCTTCCTCTTCCTCTTCCTTATTTCCTTCCCCTCCCCTCTACCTTCAACCTCACAACATACCCCGATTGGGGATGCCATAGTCTTACTGGCTCTAGACGGTTTGGAGCAGTGGGACTCTTGTGCGGTATTTTCTATAAAAAATAAAATATTCACAAAGAAAATATCATTAACGAAATCTGTACAATTTCGAAAGAGGAAAACACCAAGAAAATTAAATAGCAATAGCATAAAAAAAATATTCAGTTTTTCTCGTAGCTAATGTAACAGAATAAGTTATCTCAAAGTTCTTTCAACATCGACGTAAGTCCATAAGACCTTTAGCGCAGGCGCAGTCAGAAAGCGCGGGCAGCTGTGAATATTTGAAAATGGAAATAATTCTCCATCGGCGGCGGCCATGTTTATCCGGCCGACGCGTCTCATATTTTATTTAGACCGGTCGGCAAAGAGATTTCTGTATTACCGACAACCCGTAAAAACTATAGAGCATAAATAACAAAGTGCCTGTTTCATTCGACCCAATGTACCTAGTAATGTTATTATATATAAAAGCAACTAAACTTATGAAGGATACACAATATTTGTATTTTGAAATCGTATTTTTTTATTTGTCTTAGTTACCCTTATTTTTTGTTGTTTCAGAAAAACGTCCGAAAATTCGTAAAACTTACATTTCTTTATTATTTACAGTTACATTCTTGAAAAAATGGTCGTTCGAAAGTCCGAGAGGTAAGGTTAGATTAGATTAAAAAGTTGGGTCACAGATCGACATATTCAACTGTGCAGTGATTGGTGTCTAGTGTAGAATCTAGATTGTGCTGACATTAGTGCGCCAAGCTGCGAGATAGGTTAGGTTAGTTTTATTGAAAAATTGTAAAGATTCCGTTTTGAACTTTTACAAAACTATTTTGGTAATGCTAGAGTTAGCAACAAAACCAAAAATTACCAATTTACGAGATTTGCGCCATTTATATCTATAAATATATAGATAAATTGGCAACTTTGTAGATGCAACACTCGCACTTTTGCAATGTCAATAAAAACTTATTTTAACTTAAAAAACGCAATGTAAACCATATTGACTAACTAAGGACTTTCACACCATCTTGAATAACTGTATTTAGTTTGTATTATGAACCCAGTTGTATAGAAAGCAAACAATATGCTTACAATATGATCCTGTTTATCTTAGGAACATAATCTATATATCTAAACCTTTTGAGACCCAGTGATAATTCAAACAAACACGAACTGTGAAAATTATTTTTTCCGTAATTGTAGCGATTTAAAAAAATCTGGTTTTTGTTTTCTGATAGCTGGCAATTTTTTCCATATGTTTTTTTCCGCTAGATTGCAATCCTGATCCCCGCAACAAAAAACTGCAAATATTTGCTCAGCTCCGGCTAGTTGATTAGTATTCTTATATTGTTTTACTTTATCTTTATGTTTATTAATTATAAATGTTTTTTTTTTTAATAAAACCATTATTTTTGTGTTATGTTTATTTCAACTCATTTTCTTTTTAATTCCCTCTAAGACTCAATATTATTTAAATGAACTAAAAAAAATATTTTTAAGGATCTAATTATTTTCTCAGGTCTTACCAAGCATTAAATATCATGTGGCAACGATAATGCGGGTCTCAAAGGATAAACTAAGAGTACAGTACTCTTAAAAACAATCACGGTTAAATCCACACTGGCTTTAATTAGAACTAGCCACAGGTTAAACGTTTTAGCAAGTTAAATGTGAATGTTGGAAGACGATAGATGTAGGTATACCATTTTCATATTTGTGTGAATGCCATTTGAAAGAATCTTTAATTTGAATGTTTTTAATTAGTCGCACTTTCTTGTATAAGGAAGAAAAAGGCGGTACGTCGCCTTTTGAACCAACGACTGGAGGTTGTTGAGCACTATTCATTACAACTAGTTTAGCCTTACACACGTGTCAAAGGGGACATAGTGAGTAAATCTTGAAGTAGCGTAATCGGAATAAAATTTCAAACTTTTTTTACGTATGAGCGAAAATTACCAGTATTATTTTCCATTCATTAGCGCCCCACACGGTGATCTAGCGAATCGCGTACAGAAGACGGTTTAGCGTATTAACACTACCAGATAATTAATTTAATTATAATAATTAATAATTATTTAAATATTATTATTTAAAGAAGCGAAGCTAGCAGTCCACGATGGAGTGTTTATACCAACCCTTATGTATGGCAGTGGGGCATGAAACTGGCAGAGGAAGGATGAAAATAGACTGAATGCTGTGGAAATGAGATCCCTAAAAACCCAAAAATACCAGAAATAAGACTGCAAGGCTGATGTGAGCGTAATGAATAGGATCAAAAAAGGGACGTTAAGATGGTTTGGGAATATGAAGCGAATGACCAAAGAGAGGAGTAGGAAAAGAATATATGATGTGAAAGTGAATGGAAGAAGAAGTCGGGGACGCCCGGGGAATACATGGCACGATCAAGTGAATTAAATACTTGAATCGGGGCATGTGAAGAGTTAGAATAACAGAAGAGTATGTACTCATATGTATGAGACGATGTGTGAATGTAAATGAAGCATAGAGTGTGTGCCAATACAGAGTTGTACGGTGGTCCGTCCTCTCTGTCTACCTCTGCGAGGTAACGGCGCGATGGTTAGTTAGTCAGTTAGTTAAATATGTATTTTTATAACTATTTGTGGAATTAAATGGATGAAAAACAAACCGAGCTTCATACATTTATGTTTTTCCTAAATTGGCTTTAATTGGAAAAAAAACTTCAATGCCGAGTAACACTAGTTGAAACACAAAATAATTAATAATCATTCAAATATAGTTAATTCCAGTACAAATGACGGACTTTGTTCAAATTCATTTTTTTTATTTAATGAAACATATTCAAATTCGAACACAATTTCCCCAAAAGACAATACTTACTTTTCATCACACTTTGAAATTAAGCAGTATAACAAGAGGGTTAAAAGTTCTTGTTTATATCTAGAGTGTATGGAAATAATTGTTTCATACACCATAATTCCAAAAACCATCAACCGCCTTAAGCTTTAACCTCACATAACCCCTACACCCAACAACTAAACAACTAATCTACCACAATAATAACAAATAACAAACTTACCACTTAACCAGCCCGACATATTATTAACAAATAACCAACTTACCACCCAGCCTAACAGATTAGTAACAAATAACAAAGGCAGACATGAATATGTTGAACAAGGACAAAGTTTAAAACACTCGCCTTATTATTTATCAGTTCGATAACACATCGCCAGAATTCCAGTTGTGCTAATGGATTGATTGATGCACTCAACTTCCTGGGAACTCCTTTGTCTGGCTTCCTTCGTGAGATTACGTTTTGTATTATTACTGAAAGTTATCCAGATTGTAGTGTTGTAAAGTGTTCAGAACAAAGATGAAACAATAAAAAAGAACATTATAAAAAATAAATCAATTAAACTTTGTTTGATAACCCTAAGTATTTCATATTATATTTGCTTCCGTCCACTTTATGTATACAGAACGAGTTAATTATGAATGCAATTAAATATGAAGTCAAGGTGTTTGAAAGAGAGAATACGAAAACATTGTGACATTTAGTTGTGAATGATGAATACTTGGAGCAAGTGGATGAGTTTGGGTATTTGGGAAATATGTTTACAAAATACGGAAAGGCTGCTAAGGATATTGAAATAAGGGTGAATGCAGGAAACTCTATCAATGGAGGACTAAACGCAGTTATATTGCATGATTGAAAGAAGCGAAGTTAGCAGTAGAAAATGGAGTACTAATACAAACCCTGTTGTATGGCAGTGAGGCATGGAACTGGCAGAGGACGAGTGAAAGTACAGTGAATGCTATAGAAATGAGATCACTAATGGTGTGTGGTAAAACAATGTGTGAGAGAAAAATGATGTTGAATGTAAGGAGAACATTTGATGGGAAAGTGAATGGCAAAAAGAAGTCGAAAACGTCCCAGGAAAATATGACACGATAAAGTGAATCAAATACATGAATCGGGTCATGTTAAGATTCAGAATAATAGAAGAGTATTTATGAGACGATGTAATGAATTTGAATAAAGCAAGGAATGTGTGGCGGTCCATCACCTCTGCCTACCTTTGCGAAGAAACCGCGTGTTGGTTAGTTAGTTAGCTACCTACCGTACATTTTCAGTCCGGTTTGACTTTGACTCGACCCACATTAGGGAATAAATTATTTATTTATTCGATCGAGACGACTAAATTATATTTTCACGCAAAAAAAAATAATAATAAAAACAGAGTGTTTTCAAGAACACTGTGTCGGCGAAATTAGCTTGGATCAAAGAGAAATCTAATTGATATAAAAAATATAAATGAATAGTCTTGTAAAACAAAGTCTCCCTATCTGCCCAGTGAATTTTATGATAAAATAGATCTACATTTCAAAAGCTTCCACCTTTTTAAATACAAAAGAGTACCTTCATCTTGAAAGCGTTTCTAGTTGCTAGACATCTCAAAGCGATCTCTTATTTCTTGAGACGGATCCCTTTTGTTTTTAACCTTCATATCAAAAGTACATTGTATTTCTTCTTTGTTATTTATTACTGTAAAGTTGTTACCCTTGAAAAATCACTTGTCAAGAAATAATATTATTTGCTTTAATCCACCCATTTTAAATATAGAATAAGTTCTGCCAAAATACATTTTAAGTAGGTTCTTTATTAGGCAGGTAGGGATTTAAAAAGAGTATTTTTTAAATTTCATAATTTTAACTAACGTCAGTTCTAAATCTTAAAAGTTCAACACTCGTACGTATGTACTTAAGTGCTCACAAAGGAAATTATTTATAATGAAAATGAATAAATAACTTTATGTAAGACCACAGATTTTTTAAATTTTTTATGACTTTTTAAGCATCATCAAGGGTACAAAATTAAACTAAACAAAAAATACGTAGTTTGTGGTTGTATTTATATATATTCGTGTTTCATATTATCTGTCTCTTTCTCCCTGCTTCTTTGTTATAAATTAAGTGTTATTCGTTTGTTTTCTTATTTTATTTTTTATATTGTGTTCTTCCTCTGTTTGTACGAGTATATATATAACCACACACCATGTATTTTGTGCATAGTTTGATTTTTTACCCTGATGATGCTGAATCTAAGCGAAACCAGTCGGTCATAAAAATTAAAATAAAATCTGTAGTCCTATACAAATCTATTATTTCGTTTTCATTAAATATGTCAAACCACAAATGATTGCTTTCTACAAAAATATTAAATTATTTATAGTCGATGTGTGCGATACTTGACGTTACTAGAAGATTGAATATAGTTTTAATACGAAAATGTACATAATTACATTAACAACTGGCGTTAAAATTAATAATTTAATTTCGGTGCAATTTCCAAGTTATCAATGTAACACAATCACTTACAGTTCTAAATCGTTGGCTGTGTACTGTTTCTATTACATTCTGAAAGTTGTTCACGTTTCAGCTTCAGAAAATAGCTCCCCGGGCAGCTCTCAGTGGGTTCAGCTCACGTTCTAGAAATAATAGCGAACAGGGACACGCCGTGATATGTTTTCACAGGTAATTTACGTGTATTTAACTTTAAAGTTCAAGCAAGGTCTTGTCTCCACGCGAGGTCTAGTGAAACCATTGTTCGAAGACTTTGTTTACAAGATTTCCGTAAACAATTTTAGTGCGATATTTTTAACTAACGTTTCACCGCAGTGGTAGGCAGAAAGAATAAACCGCCACACAACTCTATATTGGCACACACTCCACACTTCATTCGCATTCGCACATTCACACATACTCATATGTTATCCTAACTATTGACATGACCCAACTTAAGGATTTGATTCGCTTGATCGTACCATGTCTTCCTCGAGCGCCCCAGACTTCTACTGTTAACTTTCGCGTTGTATAGGTGACAATATATTTTTTTCCTCCACCTGATCTGCATGTCTAAACCATGTAAACTTAAATTTTGTAAATCTCATTCATATTAAACTTACATGAGGCTTAAATTATTTCCGGATTTCCACATTTTTTAAACGATTATACATTGTTGTATCACACACAAGCCTCAAAAATCTCTTTTCTACAACATTCAGTCTACTTTAATTCTTTCTCTGCCAGCTCCATGCCTTACTGCCATACATTAATATTGGTATTAACACTCCATTGTGGACTGTTAGCTTCGCTTCTTTGGATCTCTTTTTTTTTTACTAGCGATAACTGTGTTCAGTTCTTTATTAATGGAGTTTCTTGCACTCACTCTAATTTTAATATCGTTATCAGCATTTCTTACGATTTAAGGAAACACACAAAATGAAGAAAACAGATTTTTAAAGTTAAGTACCTCACAGAATAATTCAAGACAATTTTGTTCATACCGTAATTATCAATTTGGTTTTTACCATAATTAGTAAGTGATTAAACAAGGAAACTAATTAATAAAAATGAGTCGTTTCATGTGACCTAACCACAGTTTGATAATGGCCTTAAAGGCCAAAACAGCTGTCTGAATAATGATGGTATCAAGAGCTTAACTGGTGGTGGCTGGTGACATTGTGAAGACTTCACAGTAATCACATTGACAAATAATCAAAATTAAGAAAAACTAATTTCAAAGGACTTTCTATACCTAAACAAGATGTGTTAATATGAAATGTTTAACTCCATCAAATAACCATCTGTTTATCGGTTAGGTTATTCTTCTCCTAATGTTATCATCTCCTATCGAAGGTTTGCTGTCATCAAGACCACCTCCGCCCTGCAAGCTGCAGCCCGTTACAACTTAGCTGTTTTGCACTCGTAATCGTAACAATCAAGTATGTTTTGAAGCCATTGATGTTTTGAGTTTGAAGTAAAATAAATTTCATATCTTTTATTAAAAGATTTACAACTAATTCGCGTATCTTCACAAAGTGGAGATTAAGTATAGTTATTAACTCATTGTGTTGGATTTCAAATAGATAATTTGTTATGTTCTTACCTTCTTGTTTTTCATCCAGTTTTTACCTATCCCACCATCGCTATATTCGATTTTCATATTCAACAACAGCGAGTTTCGAAACAAGTGATGATCAAGAAACAGATAAGAGTGATGTGAAAAAACGTGTTTCGTTCGATGGTGTCTCGGTTGGTCGTTTGGTTCGTTGTTGTTCTTCAAATAATATTAAATTTAGTAAATTTTTTTTCAAAATAAGTAACTTTGTTTTAACACCACTTTATTAGATACAAATACCAACCGGTTCGGCTCTACCTGAACCTTCTTCAGGGCTGAACAAATATGTATTGTAACAAATACAAATACATATTTGTCCAGCCTTGAAGAAGGTTCAGGTAGAGCCGAAACCGGTTGGTATATGTATCTCATAAAGTGGTGTTAAAACAAAGTTACTTTTATTTAAAATTTAATTATGTCTTTCCACAAAGTGAGTGCTTCATGTCAAAGATTAAATTAAGTGTTTTTGTTGTGATTCTTTGTGTGTAAAAATAACCAAGAACTTAAACATCAACTTCATTGGTGAGTGAATTGGTTTCCTTACTTCCTTCACTCCTTAATCTCTCCACATCCATAATTAGATACTTCCATCAAGTAGTTTAGTTTTATTGTTTTACAGTCCACTATTTTCAAAATTCATCTGAAGCTGAACACACATTCGGTATTTAATCGCAGCTTCGGATCCAACACATTGTGTCATTGTATTTTTAGCACATCCTTGCTAGGTTACCACTAGCTGCTAGCCACTAGCAACCAGCCACCTGGTTTTACACTCCTGTGATGGCAAGACCCCTGCAACTCTTTATATACAAGTATATACAGGCGAAGAGTCTTGACCACAAAATAAGTCCAAAGGTGTGACACGTTCAATTTTTATCAAAGTAAAACGGTAACCAACGAGAAGCTAACCCGTAGGGAACAAAATAATGTCGGGGTGTAGTGTAAAATGTTGGTAATCCACTACCAAAATATCTATTTATATATTTTGCATTTAATGTTATACATAATTGCAAAAAATTAATTGCATTTATTAAAGTAGTGTAACAGTGGATTTAAAATCGACTAGTTTAAATTTAAAATAACCACAGCTTTCTAGACTTTTATAAAATATGAAAATAAGCCATCTACACTTGCACAATACAATAAACACGTTTGAAACTGGTTACAATCCTCCTAATTTATAATTTTATACAGTAATAATAATAGTGCTACTTAATAATTTTATTTATTTGTATAATTTTTTGTTTGTTTTAAAGTGGCTCTATTTTGTTTTTATTATATTTTCTTTTCTTTTTAAATATCTTCTTTTATATATCTTCGTTTATATTTTCTTCTATATTTTCTTTTATTTTTAATTTTAATTTTAATTGTTTTATCTATTGTTTTATCATGTAATTCGAAAAATGTCCTCCACATCACAGGCGAACTCCTAGCGTGGAAGACAATGTATATAAAATATTATAAATAAACATGAAGTTAAGTAAATTTAAAAAATTAAAAAAGCCTTTCCATGATTAATACTTTGAAATGTTTTTTTTTTTTTGCTAACAGTGAAACAGATGCTAACATTAAACATGTTGATGTGTAAACATAAAATGAAGAACAACTTGTTACCAAAATATTTTTCTGACAAAATTATCTATAATGTTCATATTCACAAATATAATACGAAGACATGCAAAGAAATCAAACCACCAGAAAAGAATAAAGCTAACACACAAAATAGTTTACTATTTAAAGGGATGAAATATTATAATGTGCTGCCGGAAACCATCCAATTTATGCCAATCAATAAACTCAAAATAGCCTGTAAGAACTTTTTTATATAAAATACATAAAAATCAAAATATTAAGTAGTATATAAGTTAAAACATTATTAAGTCATAAATAAGATGAAATAATTAGATACTTTGTAAACTTTAATGTACAAGTAACTAATATAAAATAAATAAAACTAAAAAATATTTAATTAAATTTATGACGATCAATTATTGGAAAAACGAGTGTCTGGAATAATAGTCATAGCAAACAATTCTGTGTTTTCAAGGTATGCAGAATTGTTCCTTAGATACATATCTATCAAGGAAAAATGAGATCTGCCAGAAAATAAAATAATGTGCTATTATTTTTTGAAAAGAGACATGTGACATATGACATCATTACATACAAAAATCCAAAATCAACTTTGTTTTGGCTCTCCTGAACATCTGCGATTATTGACCCATTCCGTTCTTCCTTGCGCGAACAAAATTTTTCAACCACTTTTGTATCTGGCCATTTCTACGTCTAGAAAATACTGCTGTGTAATGAAAAACTACTGTCTGAGCAATTTAACAAAAAATCGATCACGGATTCTCGCGAAAGTTTAAATCTTAAATGCGTCCTGAAGTGTTGAATATAGGATTATTTAATTTCGCCACCCGATAAGTGATCAAGTACCGACTGTTTTTCACGATACCCTCTAAATATAAAATTCAGCTGTTCTTATTGTTTAAGACTGTTCCTCATTGGAGTTCTTTTCGTTGAAAAATTATTTTCGCACGTGACTACCGTACCATTTGTGGAGCTGCAATTTCGAGGAGAGGTGTAAATAACCACTGCGAATGCCACAAATTAAGTTGTGAAATTATTGCACAAAAACAAGTAGCGTAGCTTATTCTCAAACCTTTACATTGGCTGCAGATGGCCGTTACTTGTATAGTTCTACCAGCGATGGATTAGGACGCCCATTAGCACAGGGGTGTTTTGTGCAATGGCCTATGTAAAATGGCAGATTACGATTTTAAAAATTTGCAAAGGAGATGGGCCTCGGAGAAAACGAAGTCAAAACAAACTACACCCCTGTTTACATTTCCAACTGAAATATTTGAAGTATTGACTGGTTTTAGTAACCTCTTTCTCTCTCATCGCAAAATGACACAATCCATGAAATAGACAGAATAACTTTGGGTCAACACATATTACTACGAACTCCAAAGTTACGTCGAATTGAAAAGAACCAAATCCCATCTATACACAATACTAATTCACCCACGAATAATAGCGAAAGGGAATGGATGTATTTGAGGGGAAGATGTTAAGATGTGGATATCCGGAAAGAATGCAAGGCTGATTTAAGCGTAATCAATAGGATCAAGAAAGAAACGCTCAGATGGTTTGGGCGTGTTGATAGGTGACGACCTTAACTTAACTTTAACCCATCGGGTATTCTCGCGTGACATATCCTTAAATTATTACATTTGCCCACTATTTAGGTAATATCTCATGTAATCAAAAATACTTACAAAACCTCCGCAGCTAGCTTACTCGGAGAGTTCTAATCGTGTTTTCAGTTCGTTTTAGGCGGACTAGAGAAAACCCGCTTATTTAGAATAAGGGAATTACATACACAAATAATACAGTAAGGAAAATATAGAAATAAAACTAGCTCTCTTTTGCTTTTTAAATGGCTTTCCGTAGAAAATTTATATTTGTACAATTGATTCTACGCTCTAGGAAAAGCTTATAACCTTCTTTGTGGACTCAGTTAGAATTTACATTACTGAATTTAGTGGCATTGTATCAAAAATAGATTAACATAAGACTCGAAACGAAATTATAAAACATGAACGATACCCCTGGCCCATACGTGGCCCTCTGGATAAGCTGTTTATGCGACATCTGCAATTCGGAGAGGAAACGAGCAAGACACTCGATCTGCAAGCTCGCCCACCCAGGCAGGAAGCGGTAATAATCACTGAATTGATTACTCAAATAAGATTGAGTTTATATTAATATATACTTTCATAGATTATGTAAACAAATGATTTGAATCCAAATTCCAACAACACTGAAATTAGCAGGTCAGACACGACCTTATCGCTCGATGCTCTCCTCCGGAAGAAGGGTACTGGCCTCTCCCGAGATTATCGGTAGTCCCCGTATGTGATAAGGACCGCCTTTTAGACATTACCAAAGTTGCCAGTAGATGTAAAGAAAATAAAAATTGGGTAATCACCGTAAGAATTATCGGGGTTAAAAGTTTACAATCACGAAAATATCGTTTCATAACACTGTAGAGCGAATGAACGAAAAAAGAAGTGTGAAAAAAATATATATTGCGAAAGTGAATGGAAGAAGAAGTCGGAGACGCCCGAGTACGACATTACACGATCAAGTGAATCAAATACTTAAGTCGGATCATGTGAAGGGTCAAAATAACAGAAGAGTATGAATGAGAAACGGCGTGCTGGCTAGTTATTTAGTTATGTTAAGATGGATTTTTAAAACCATACACGAAAATGGTATTTTATGGAAGTGCATTACTATTTCATTGAAGAGTGTGCAATTTATAAGGTTCGTAAAATAGGTTCGGGTCTGTTTACAGGACGTGTAACAAATGGAAGATAGATGACAACCAAAGAGACTTTTCCTATAATAAGCCTGCAAAACGAAGGAGTACTGGAATATTCCAACATAAGTAGCTGGCAGTGTAGAGACAATATACACATCTTTAGGCAGAAGGAGCTACAAGGAGACACCGGGAGGACGGTAAGGGGCGACGCGATTCCTGCAAGAAACTTCCAGGAATTGTACCACCGATGATGTTGATATTCACATGTTTTTTGTTGTTGTTGTGGATATGGGAAGCTGTACTAAAAATAGCCATAACACTGAATAAAGGCATTAAAAGGAATTTATTAGGTATATTACTTATAAAATGTCTCATATTCTTTTATCACGTTCTCAGTATCTATTTTTTTGTTGTTCCTTTGTTATAATTTAAATGTTGTTCTTTTGTTTTCTTACTGTTCTCTTATTTTATTTTATATTGTGTTCTCCCTCTGTATATAACCACACACTATGTATTTTTTGTTTAGTTTAAATTTTGTACCCTGATGATGCTTAAGCTAAGCGAAACCGGTCGGTCATAAAAATTAAGATAAAATCTGTGTCTTATACAAAGTTTTTTAAAAATTGTTAATGGTATTATAGACAGCCCCGATTTACTTAGCTTAATTATTTTTCATCTACCTAACAGAACCACTCGATCCAAAATTATTTTTTAAATGTAACAATAATATCAGGACTGAGTCATTTAGATACTCGCTTGTATCTAGATTGCGTACAGTGGGTATTCTTTCGCTGAAATAGTAGATATATTCAACTGCCCTGAACTAGTTACTAGAAGGCTATAATGGCATACCTCTTTCAAAAATATTACTGTTTTTTTAATTTATTGCATTATAATATTTCTATTAACTTACTTATGTTTTTGGGTGCTAATCGTTTACTCTATGTTATTTTTATGACACTATTATTTTATGTTACATATTACACAGATATATGTAAAAGCCTATAAGGGCGTATATAATTTAAAAAATGATATCATTTTGATTAAAAATAAGTTTGTTAATATCTGTATTTGGGAAACTACTTAAAAATTAAACAATTGATGTTTTTCCTCTTTCGGAGTCTGCAGATTATCATCATCATGACGTTATTCATCACGAATTGAAAAAGAATCACACCACCTATTTACACCAGATTCCTCGCAATCAGCGCTACACCTCTGAAAATATGACTTCTGAAACAGCCGGCCTCCGTCGGATCTAATTAAAGCAGAGTTTATTCGAGTTAATTAACGACTATTCCGGTTGTTGGCGGCTGCTGGCTGCCGGCGGTACAGCCTCTGACACAATGGAGGAACCGCGGAGAGCGCCGTTATTAAACGCTGAAACGAGATTTCGTCCTTAGCCTTCCACGAACAATGCCGACAACAAGCGAGATTCATTAATTTACCATTCATAATACACCTCTTCTCAGATTTATTATGATTCGGGTTGTTGTGGTATTTTTCTGATTACGCCACAGTACTACTAAGTGGAGAGTGTATTCTGTGATAAAAACATTTTCGGTTTGTACTATCGGTACTTGTGTATGAATATGTCGCCTAGCAACGCTTGTTTTTGGTTGTGAGCTGGCAAATGCCGGTTAACGCCTTAATCTGCATTCTCACACAGCGACAAACAAAATATTCACGTGGGTTTTTTCCACTGAATAGATAATCCGATAGAAGTGTCTCGAGTATCCTTTGGTAACATCAGTTTTATTTTTTCAAATAGAATGGATCCAAACATCTAAGGTTTATTTGGGCAGGCGAGCACTGTATTAGGTAGATGTTTTACAAATACGACGCCTCAGCATTTTATCCGATTTTTTTTTTTTTAAATATGAATACCGCACAAGAGTCTTAACTGCTCTCAACCGTCTAGAGCCAGTGAGACTATGGCATCCTTAAATAGGATATGTTGTGAGGCTGAAGGTAGTGGGGAGAGGAAGGAGATTGAGAAGAGGGAAGTTGGGAAGTATCTGGCTATTCAGATTTGGTCACCAAACACGGTTAAAGCCATTTCAAGCAACGTTTCGATTCTGAATGGTGGTCTTTCACCAGGGCGATACTTAGAGTATCTACCACTCTGGAACGTGCCGCAAATATACTTTTTTTTTTATATGAATCAAATGTGTTATGACACATATTAATAGAATACAAATTAATAAAATAAAAGATTGTGCCTGCATACGACCGAGTCTGACTACAGTGCTTTAAATAACAATCAAATTATGTTAAAATAATTGTATATGTAATCTCTGATACAGCAAACTAAGGTTTAAACAAACATGAACTGATTATACATACTATCTTAACTATAGTTTTAGTTAATGCTTTTTTATAAATATATGTGCTAATAATCGTCTAGACCCAGTGAGACAATGGCATCCCCAATTAAGGTATTTTGTGAGGCTGAAGATAGTGGGGGAAGGCGGGAAGAGATGCGGAAGAGGAAGATTGAGAAGTACCTGACTATTCAGATCTGTCCCATTCCGATTCTGAATGGTGGTATTTCACCAGGGCTATCGTAAAAGTATCCACCACTCTGGAACATGCCGCAAAATATACTATGTATTATTTTATATTAATTAAATGTGTTATTACACATACTGATTAAATCAAATTTATTTGCGCACGCCGTGCATGAACCCACGACCTTTGTATTCGCAGTCGAGCGCCTTGCCACTCGACCACGCAGGCCGGAAAGCCATAAAATCTGTTGGTATAATCAAAACGATGCTTGAAATGGCTTAAGCCGTGTTTGGTGACCAGATCTGAATAGCCAGGTTTCCCAACGTTTTCAACATGCCCTATTTGGGATGCTATAGTCTCATGGCTCTAGTTGAGAATTCATATTAAAAAATAAATAAATAAGCTTAGAAAAATTCTATCGATGAGCTGATGCGTCGAGAATTTTTTACTGTTTTTTAGTCGGAAACCGCGACTATAATCAACTCGATACACCACATTCATCGTGTGCTTTTGAACTTGAATATATAAATTTTATTGTTAAAAAAATAAAGACAAGACACCAATGTTTGTTTATTTTATATTTTTCAATGCGAAATAAGATTTCGATTTAAGTATTGAAACTCAAGCAAAGCCGTGTAAACCCCCGACTACCGAAAAGAATGAATACTGTAAGAACCTACGTATTTTCTAACTGTGAATAATTTTTTTTCGATACATTGCATTTTGCAAAAAAAACAAGCCCAGCCAAAAATCATCGGTTCATTTTTATTTTAGTTTATTCATCTGAAGATAACACTACCTAATTAAGCTTTGTGTGAGAACATTTGGGATTTCCGGCGAAGGCCTTTGAAGGCTTTTCCGGCGGTAAAAGGAAACATAAAAGTTTCATCAAATAGAATCGTGTTCTTTAATAAATACAAGATTTACGTCATTAGTTCTATCTGAAATCCGAAGGAAATACTAACGTACCTAATGGAGCCAAGAATGTTTAAAAACTAGTGGTTAGCCGTGATACATCACAGAATCTAACTTAACTTGCCAAGTTGAAAAGCGATCGTTTTTTGGTGAAGTTATTACTTTTTTAGAATCAAAAAAAAGTTAAATGGGGAGTCTTATGTATAGGTAACGCAACAAGAGTTAAAACAAACAAAACATACTCAGCTTTGGGTGTATTGTGTATCGGTATACGGTCTAGTGGCGATGTATTTACGATGCGTCATAAAGAAATAGCCTTTTGCCTTTTTTACGCGTACTTATTGTCACTAGTGGAAAAAGAACAGCAAGTGTTTACGATGATTCTTCTAGTATATTTAAAATGCACATACAGCGTGTTTTATTCATGCAGTTCGGCCGGGTACTGTTGAAAATAATATTTTGATCTGTTTTGAAGAAACAGTAATTAGCATCCATACTACGAATTACTAAATAACTTGCAATTATTTTTTTAATACCCCTTTGAATGCAGTCCTTTACTGAGAACTGTATTTTATGAACATTCAGTATTTTAATAACAGTAAAAAAACAATATACATGTTTAAAAAACTTTTATATGACTGCCTTTAACACGCTATGGGTTCTAATCACTGAAGTGTAAAATAATATGTATATATATATTTTTTTAATTTATAGTGATTTTTTAAACAAAACACGCTGTATATAAGCGATGCATATGTGTGAGTACTGTGCTTGCATCGCCTCTAGATGAGAGACCTCTACTAAAACATAATATTCATTTAATTATTATCAAAAGATTTAATTGTTTTAAATGCGTACAGCACAAGTCCCAACTCCTGCCAACCGTCTAAAACCAGTGGGACTATGACATCCCGTGAGACTGAAGATAATGGGATGAAGAAGGAGATGTGTAGAAGAAGGTGAATAAATACCTGGCCATTCAGATCTGGTCACCCAACACCCCTAAAGTAATTTCAAGAAATGTTTTTTGATATCAGTGAGCGAGTATCTGCCACTTTGGAACGTGCCGCAAATACACTATATAGTATTTTTGATGAATTAATTGTAAAATAAAATTAAATAAAATGCATTGGGTCACGCCGGGATTTGAACCTGCGATCTCTTGATTCGTAGTTGAGGATCTTAACCATTAGACCAGAGAGGGAGTTTAGTAAATTTCGTACGAAAAATACGAAATTTTATGACTTAGTTGTTTTTCAGCAAAGGTACATAAATATTAAACATGAATTAGTATTTAAGTCTATTAATTTATTTTAAATAAACGGTAGCTTGATTTCACTCGAAACATCGGCCATTAGGTAAGTTTGTGGCTTTTTATTAATATCAAAATATAAAACTTAATTTGATTAGTAGTTAAAAATTAACTCACTAAATTATGCGGATTAGGGATGGTCGATTTACGCTCGAATAAATGTCGAACTGGTGGAGTTCGATTCTCACAGCGGGTACCGACGCACTCCCTTCTCAGAATTTGTTATTATATAGAATATGCTGATGACCTTTTTACCCAAGCTTTTAAGATTTTTGATTGCGGAATCTGAGGTCGCGAGTTCAAAACCCGGTGTGCACAAATAAATTTATTAAATTCACGTTATTCCAAATACAATTTAATTAAATAAAATCTACCTACACCACACTTCCTTCATCCTCGCAATATACTTAAATCGGGGGTGCCAAAGTGCCACTGAGTCCGATCAGTTAGGACTGTGCGGTATTTAGATACATAAAAAAATATTATTGCTTACTTATAAGATGTGATAGTATAAGTATAAATCTTAGGGTGTATAGCTTCTTATTTTTGTATAAATAATGTTTGAAATAGGGTCGGTATAAAACATTTTGGGAGTGCAGACTCCAAGGAAACTTCGTTGGAACTTACAGAGTGAACTGTGTAGACAATAAGGGAAAATGAATAACAGAAGGTAGGAGTTGAAACAAATAGCAAGAATATGTTTAAATGTTAGATCTTTCGGTGGAAATAAAACTCTTACTGAACTACAAGTCGTCTTATTTAGAGCTTTTCCTCGTAAGTTTGGCATCAAACCCGTCAAAGTTCCCTAAACTAAGAATGTTTCTTCTATATTCAAATGAGTGTTTGTAAAACAACCTTACCGTATCCTCGGGAAATGTCTGGTTCCTGTTTTAATCATTATATTAGATTCTCGGAAACGCAAGTGGGTATTATAAGGTGTTATTCCATGGCGAGTTATGCAACTTCCTGGGTTCACCTACATACGGCAAACCAACGTAATATCTTAACATTAGAATGGACCATTTCTACGAGACATTCTGTCGCATCGTGCATACATTACAGCATAGAAATTGAGAATTAACTCAGCCTAAGTGCTAAATTGCAGGTTCTATGACACGAACTAGGTAGTAACGAAGGTCGTTAATTTTTTTAAACATTATCTATTAAGCAGGTTATAAATGATGTAATTTCTTTAATCGTCAGGCAAAAATGAAGGTTAATTAATCTTATCTGAATTAGGAGCGTCGCATTATATTTGTTTATTTATTTATAAATTGTCAATGGTATTATAGACAGCCCTGGTTTACTGAACCTTATTTCCTTTCACATACCAATGAGAACTACGCGATCCCTGATTCTATTTAGCTGTAACAATAATATCAGGACTGAATCTTTCAGATACTCGTATGTACCTAGATTGCTTGTAGTTGGTAATACGTACGCAGAGGTGGCTGATGTATTTAACTGCACGGAATGTAGATACAATAAGGCTATAATATCATAAATCTTTAATCAATATTAATTTAATATAACCAAACACTATTTTTTACTACTTTGCAACTATTCCTTATTAAGTTAGTGCAAATAATTTTCATTTTCTCACTGTTGAATGGTGAACCTATTTATTTAAAAGCCCCTTCGGGCGTATACAATAAAATAAATATTAAAAAATAATTGTTCATTAGTTCGTTATATCCTCTTTTGGCTTGGTCTTACTTAGTTCAAAAATTTCTATTTAAAATGAAAAAAAAAAAAAAATGTATTAGTATTTGACATGAAAAAAACCATTTTATTTTATTAAATTATCGAGCTCAGTAAAAAAAATTCAGACATTTCAATATTATGAAAATGAACACAACAAAAACAACGAGGTTTTGCATTTGGTAGTTTGATTTATAAATTCTGTATTTATTTATTTATTTCAACGGTGCATTAGTACCTTTTATTAACATGTTTGAAGAAATAATGCTAACACAAATAATACACATAAAACATAATCCAATTTTATCAAACAAAATTATATTATATCTTATTTATCCCGTATCCCGTCATTACTAACGTTATACGTGACGGGAAATTCTGCCATATTTATTCCATTGATGTAGTTCTTGGTGTCGTTTTCGTGACTCAATATTTTAATATTCCCTGAAAAACAGATTAATGAAAGGTTTCAGATGATTTTCATTGTTCCAAGAAGAATTTATTCGGCTTTCTAATATATAAGAAAATGATTTATCTGTTAATTTTATATGGGTAGTTAAAGAAATGTCCAAAGTTTCCAGTGAATACAATTTTAAAACACTAACCTTTTGAATTATTAATGAAATGCATACTGAAATTTTAGGAAAAACTTTTGAAAAAGGCTGCGCTTGTTTTCAAACTGCAAACTTTCATTGACATTTCAGTATGTTTTCCATAGAGTTTAAAAGATAACTGCTTAAAATATTTTTTCACTAGAAACTTTAGATTTTTTTCTGACTGCCTATGTAGAGTTTACAGATAAATCATATGCAGTATTGCTTGTATTAGAATGCTACAAAATGACGTTTACCACCAATTTGGGTGCTAAGCTTTAAGTAAGATGTTTATAAAATTGTGTGGAACTTACAAAAGCATTCATTTCACAAAGAAATATTCACCGACACAAGTAATATCATTTTACTTTTTTATGGGGAAAACTGAAAAATTGTATGTATCCGAAATATGTTCTCATATTTGCATACAATTCACCATTCTACGAATTTGCTATTCTGATTGTATTCCATACATTTTTTGTTCCTATAGGATACATTTGTTCAAATTTTGAAAATTGTACACATGTGTACTAAGGTTCAAACATATTTATGATTCATTTCGAAATCCAAATACGTAATTTGTATTAAAATTATCATATGGCATTGTTATATGTGATGACCCTCAGCTATGTATGCTATTTATTAATAGATGACAATAAAAAAACAGAGGTGTTGTTTAATAACAGATTTATATTATTTTCTGCTATAATTTTGGAAAAATAATCAGCGATTACTAGCAGCTTTTACAATTTTCTATCCCGGTTACACGTTCGATTTGACACTTGCGTGGTATTTATTTGACTATAGGTACTAAATAAAAACATTAAATCTCGGATTTAGCACAGGCCCGCTATTGTTAAACACCCCAACACAAAGTAATATAACAGAGCCCCGCTAGTCAAATTGATGTCATAGAAAATTCATGGCACCTACCTGCGATCGCCAATGAAAACCTGAATGGCGGAATAAAATCCCACATAGGATTCTGCTATTCGTCCAAGACAAATAGAAATAATATATAGTACCTGTTTTTACTAGCCCAAACCTCGAAGGCACTGCGTACAGAAAATCTGACAGGAGAATAATAATTATTATTGTGTGCTCAAGATTTTACAACCACAATCAAAGAAGCTTGTTTCGTCCTAAGCTTTCTACCATGATGGCTTCATTCGGAGCCTCAAGATGCGCAAAGATTGTGTTTGTTGTATGTGTAGCTATGCCTACTATCCGCTCAATTACATAATTTTAAAAAAAAAACTTGCTCACCGCATTGTCATTTGTAGAGAATTTGGCACCTCTACCGCCGGCTAATCAAACTGACAAATCTTACCACATTATTTTAACAGAGTACCTAAAGATATGTAAAATTATACAAGGGTAGCAGTGCGTTCTGGTGGCATCCTTTCGCACGTGGCAGTTATGCATGGATTTGGCAGAGCAAGGAGGAAAATAGACTGAATGGAGTATAAATAATACAATCTTTGAGCTTTGGGTATGTCTGGATACACGAGTAAGGAGATCCAAAATTAATGCAATGTAAGCACAAAAGTATAATATAAAGGAAGGGAGGTACATAATTACGGTTTGGGTACCTCAAATAATTAGACTGATGAAGAAGTGTCCGAAAATACTACTTAAAAGTGTGAATCTTTCAACTCTCCCTGTAATTAGATATACAATAATGGATGATGATTTAATTGGTTGGTGGACCGTTTATGTAGCTATGAGATAGATTAATCATAGTTATTTCCTCAGAGTATAAAGAGTGGTATCAATCCAAGGGAGTATAGTCAGTTTTTGATGATTTTTACCTGACTCGGCGGACCTGGGCGCGGCTAAGACTAAGAACATAATGTTTTTGTTTATTCGTATAACCACTTTTTCACAGTATTGATATCAACAAAAATATAGCATCTAACCTAAAAAACCGTTTAGTTGTGTCAAGTATAGTAGTGGCATAGTAAAAAATGTGGGCTGGAGTCCCGCGGTGGCCCAGGAGCCCAAGATCATTGTGACAGTACATAGAAGCGGAGTATTATATTTGTTGTCTCTTTCTCTCTCGTGGTATACGATGGAAAAACCTGAAGAAAGTGATTTATCGCAAGTTTGTATAGGTTGGGTAAAAATAATTAGCTCTCTCTCCATACATTGTTTCTCCAAGGTTATATCAAATGAAAGAGTGCAAAACACCTAATTGGATAGCACACCTATTTTCCAACAAATGACCATTTTCCACTCATCATAACAATGACTTGAAACCACAGGCACAAGTGGATGTACAATGAGTCGACGACGAAGTCCTGGATAATTGCTTGAGACGCGTAATGTTAAGAGTTAGAAAAATTGAATAACATGCGTAAGCAAAAACACTTTTTAGTTT